>JAMPIV010003382.1:0-226046 GCA_024509875.1 Oreohelix idahoensis | reverse complement strand
AAAATACATTAAACTCCAGCAAGGATTATGGAGGACAGATCAAGTGTTGAGATCAGTGGAACATATCACCTATCCTATTCTATGGCAGGAAGCTAATGAACATATTTCAGAATATGTAGTCTGGGAGAACTTATCCTATGTGAAACCAACTTGGTAAGATGTGTTGTATGGTCAAAGATATCTGACCCGTCTATGTGGTGTTGTTGTTGTGTAGTGTTGTGTCCAGAAATGGTTAGAGGATGGAATTCTGACACATGACTAATACTTTGATTGCAGAACTGTGAGTTTTTATTTGGCACCAATGTGGTGTCAAATGAGATGTTGAATATTACAAGAGTGGACCCGTGCAGTAACATTTTGTCAGAGCAGCCTGTTATAGCCCCCCAAGCATTTTATGTGAAACTGCTGGGTGCACCTGTATTATAAGTGAGTCGTGAGGACTTTAGGCCCATTTATTTATGTGAAACCGCTGGGTGCAGGCATTATAAGTGAGTTCATGAGGACTTTAGGCCATAATTTATGTTATATGCTGATTTCTTTGTGGTTGATTGTAGTGCGTGCGTGTAGGAAACATCACTCACAACACAGGTACGCACGTAGAAGTCATTTATGGTTTAATAACGGCAGGTGTACTGTTAACGAATGTTTAATACACCACATACACGCACGTTTAACAAGAATACACAGTTATAGTCAAACTACAATTGTTATAGCCAATACATGGTAATAAAAAGTACCCTTCTTCACCATCTTCAGTCTAATCATGCAGATTACTACAATATCCATGACCTCTTTTCTAAAGGATACTCCTCAAACTCAGCGCTATCCACACTGTACTCACATTTAGCGCTATAATATTCTAATATGGATTCCGTAAATATGGCCTCCTCCCACAGATAGCAAATTCGGGACCTAACACACATCATCGCCGTGCTACTGCATAAATAATTGTATCCTCCAGATACTCCTCCTGCGCTATAAGATATAATAATGGATTGGGGCCGTAAATATGGCCTCCTCACAGATAGCAAACGGACCACTATCATCGCCGTGTTTGCTACTGCATAAATATGGTATCCTCCAGATACTCCTCCTGCGCTATAAGATATAATATAATGGATTCCGTAACTATGGCCTCCTCACAGATAGCAAACGGACTCACATCATCGCCGTGCTACTGCATTAAATATGGTATCCTCCAGATACTCTCCTCAGCGCTGCTATAAGATAATAATACTGGATCCGTAAAATATGGGCCTCTCACAGATAGCAAACGGGCACCCATCGCCGAGCTACCTGCATAAATATGGTATTTCTCAAAACATATAGCTTCGCATAAACGCTCATAATCTAATGAGTCCTACCAGCAATTTCTCACTCGACTCCATCCCCGGCATGTCTGCAATAATCTCGCCTTTACTCATTTTTAGCGCTATTATATATGACATGTGTAAGTTAATGGATCCTTATCAAAATATTCACAATACTGCTCACCCAGCAGTTTGCAATAATATCAACTTATCAACATGTCTTCACATAACCACAATTATCCTCTATCAGGAAATTAATGGCCTTACATAAATCATGGCCTCTTATTTTCAGCACTGTAACAGGCTTACCATCAAGAACACACACTATCGGGGCGACTCTCTCCAGATCGATGCCCAAAACTCACTGCCCACGGGAATACACATCCTCCCCCTAAAACAGCTACGAGACCCGGCTGTTAAAAAACACCGTTCAGTCTCACTACTTGCACGGGCTAGCCACAAATAGCTAAACACCCGTATCTCAAAACAGTTCGGAGTGAACAAACCTCCACAATTGAACTGACTAGCGTTCACACGCTTTGTAACCTTACTTCTACTATTACAATTTAACATAACATTAAAGACAATCACGTCTTCAAGCAACGACAACCCATAATCTTTGAATCTGTAATCACCTAATATTTTCAAAGTCACGATCACCTTCCATTACAATACTTGTATACTGGTAACAGTGATGGTATTCGGCCAAAAGATTCGGTGAATTTTTCTTAGGCATGTTGTGTGAAAAGAGGACAATTTCGACATTTCCTTCTCTGTAACTCTCCGGCATTCTGCACCATAGAAAAGCACAGAAAGCACACAGCTCTGATATAATCTTAATTTTGAGCTTGTGCTGTACTGAGAGGACTTCCAGATGTTGTTTAGACTAAAAAGGCTGTTCTTGCTTTGTTCATTCTGTTGTTGATGTCTTTGCTTGCTCCGCCGTCTGGTGTTACTATGCATCCTAGGTATGTGAAGGTTTCTATCTGTTCCAGTTGCTGAATAATGTCGACTTACTGATTTTGCTGATGTGGCTCAGGCTCATATTAGCGTCATTCCCTGACTTCTTTAAAGCTAATTTCAGCCCAGGATTGGGACTGGTCTATTAAGTATTTTAAGCTTATCCGTTATTTTCCTGGATGGTTGATGTGAAGTGCCATATTAAGTGCAATGTGAAGCTTTGCATATTCCAGATCTTCCAATCGTAGGAAATGTAGGCCATCTTATTCCTGCTTGGTGCTGTACCTTATGTTGTAGGCAGCATCACCCAGTCTGATGGACTTTAGGCCATTAGAGTGGTTGATAAGGGGCATCCCTATATCGTGAGTCCTGTCTTCACCTCAAAGGTTATGGAAAGTACTGCTGGGTGCCCAATTATACTACACGTAATAAGTTGGCATAGAGGCTCGTGAGGACTCGGCCATTATGCATGTTGGAATTCCATAAGCCCTCAGTATTTTCCATAAACTGAGTTGTGAGTCCCCATTATTTATGCTGTCAAAAAGCCTGTGTTATATATATTTATAGGGAACTTAGTGTACTGACTGAGATCAGCTGTGAAGGTATCTATATCTATTAAGAGTAGTGTATTATAGATAACCTTACTTGCTACCACATATCTATATATCTCAGTCAGAATTATTCTGGAATAGTGTGATGCTACGTTATGTGTCTAGGGTATGAGTATGGTGTAGTGTAAGTCACAACAACAGACAGATAAACAATTTAATTTAATCCACTACTCTTGACAACACTGTGACACTCACATACATATAACACTCTACAAAGATATCTTAAAAGAGTCACTGATAAACTTTCAAATAACAATATGTATTCATTACTGGCATGAATGAATATGTGTCCTGATTCAACTACAAGGGAACCAGGAATCACAATCAATTTAAATTACAAGTTATGTACAGAATGTATTTAATATGAATATTGTAGTGACATATATTATTACAAATGTTCTATGTGTGTCAGTTGTGTAGTAGTAAAATGAGGTAATACTGGTTTTGTTTTGTTCAAGCTCTGTTGGTATTTGTCATCATGACTTCAATAGTTTGTCTTTAGGGACTATTATTGGAGATGTTCACAGTTCCTGATTTTAAGACAAGTAAATTCCCCTCTTAATGTTGATTTTTATAAAGTTATTTCAAGATGAGGGGACATAATGTTGAGCTCAGCTGGCCAACTCTGCTTATCTTTAGTGATGGCGGCAGGAAAGGACTCCTCTGCTCGAATTCTCCTCTGGGCTCAGGAGACACCTCACTGATAGCTAAAAAGACCAAGGAGTATGCTGTCCGACTCTGGATTCAGCAAATCTCTGACCAGGTGCTGCTCACTACCATCAAGACCACTGTCCCTGAAATCAAGAAGGATGTACCTTCTACTTCATAACTAATTTATATTCTCTTTTACACTGATCACAATACAGCACAAACATTGCGTTCAGAGCGTTAGGCCAACAGTCAGCTTCATTTGAAATACTTTATTCCAGTATTACCCTTCTTAATGGTTACTACGCCTCTGCACTTCCAGCATTATTTCTTTCTAGTCCATCATCCAGGTGTCAGTGTACTATTTGGCCATTCCATGCCGTTTTACTTCTCTCCGACACCCTCTGTTCAGGCTGGAGCATTATAGGCTTTACCTCACGTTTGCCACTGAACTACACATATATATACAGGCATAAATCAACAATTCACATTCAATTTTTCATTAAAAGATACTGAATGGTTCAAGCTTACCACAATTTCATGGAAATAAACACAGATACGTTGATTAGCAATGAATTCTGGCACAAACTGGCACAAATTCCGTTCTGCCTATGTTCCAGGCTTTTATTTTAGCAAAAATGTGAGCTGGCTTCAACGTACTGTCGCTTTATCAAGCTTATTTGAATTAGTGGTCTCGAACTAACGCTCCCAAGTGTGTATATCAGCGAGACTGGCCAATGAGCCACGTTTCGACAAGTGTTTGAAAAAAATGTTATCTTTTCCCGTCTCCCCTAACAACCAAGATAGTATTTATAGCCCGACCAATCGTGGTTAGGCTTTCATTTGTTGCGCTCCAATCAATTTGGAGTTTACATGGTAGGCTATTTATGTAACGTAAGGTTTTTTCAAACACGTTATAAAAAAAATTTTATGAGCAGAAATGATTTTATGCTGTCAGGCACCCCCAATATTTTATTTTGGGTATAATTTATTAATTCCTGGACTATTTGCGTAACGTTTTACATATTATTTGTCAGCAAAACCTAAGGAACCCAAAAATACTAATTTAAAGGAGCTACGTGGCTGCGTTCAAAATATGCAATTTCTTCTATCTCCTGTTTAGAAGATGTGCTGTCTGGGTACTGTTATGTGTTCAAACGTAAACCCATATAATGTTGTCTTTTCTAATAAGAGTCTGTTATGATTTATAAACCTAACTCTGGGAAAGGGTAGTGTATTTTATCACTGTCCGTCTGAAAAAAAAAATTAGTGCATGTAGACTTACACGCGTGATGGTAGTAATTGTGTATCGCGCGAAGCGGGTTTAGTGTTCGGCTTTCTGCCTCTCCCTTCTCTTTTTATCCCTTTAGTCCATCTGTTCGTTCGTTTTGGTAACGCAGTATAATTAATGTTAGGGTTAATTTAGGTCATTACGCAGTACGTCTCAATGCTTTTCCAAGAAATACAGCACACGTTTCATTGAAGAAGGCGGGTAATAATACAGTAAGCTTTACTATCAACGTGAAAGCGTTACAATTTGCAGACGAAGCAGAAAACAAGGGGGATTTCGAGTACATTCTTTGTGACAGCACTGTCATTTTACCATTGCTCTTCTCTTTATTAATGTTATTTGTTAGGCTTCATATTTACCTAATAATTTATATATGTGGATTAGAATATTTCATGACACTTCCCCTCTTAAAACAGACATTATATGTCAGTCCTTTATTCTATATACACATAGAGAAATTTATTATTATTTCTGGGGTTTACGGTGATTCTCATCACACGGATGGCGGCTTAAAAAATCCGCTCCCAGATTTGTTTTTCCAGATATATATTCAATGCTAAAATTATATGGAGCCAGAAGCAAAGACCATCGGAGTAACCTAGAGTTCTCATGCTTAGCCTGTGCTAAAAACGATAAAGGTTTGTGGTCAGTTTGCAACTTAAATGCCTTCCCATATAGATAAATATTGAATTTCTTTATTGCCCATATTACTGCAAGACATTCTTTTTCGCTAGTTGAGTAGTTGATTTCAGCTTTATTCAACTTTCTGCTAGCATATGCCACTGGGCTTAATTCCCCATCCAATGCATCTGATTTCTGTAGTAAAGTTGCACCTAGCCCAATATTACTTGCATCCGTCCTTACTATGAATTCTTGACTTAAGTCAGGTAATTTCAAAATGGGTTTACTTGTGAGCTTTTCCTTCAATTCTTGGTAAGTCATTTCACATTGTGGTGTCCATGTAATGCGATCTGGAAGTCCTTTACGTGTCAATTCCGTTAAAGGTGCACATATGGAATTAAAGTTTTTGATATACTTCTGGTAGAAACCACATAATGAGACAAAGGATCTCACGTCCTTCTTGGTTTGTGGTCTCGGGGCTTTCTGTAGTTTCTCTAAATTCTTTGGGTCAGGGGTCATGTTTCCCTGATAAACTGTGTGTCCCAAAAAATTCCAATTCTTTACATCCAACGCAACATTTGGTTGGTCGGGCTGTTAAATTTGCCTCCCTAAGTCGATCAAACAGCATGTTCAGAGAGTCAATGTGTTCCTCAAATGTTTCTGTTGCTATAAGGATATCATCCATAAAATTTGTTATACAGGGATTATTCAGAGGATCCAATAATTTTCTCATCATTCTAGAGAAGACACTAGGCGCATTCTTCAATCCAAATGGCAATTCTATTAAACTCATAGTGTCCTTCTGAGGTACTAAAAGCTAGGTATGGTCTAACCTCAGGCTTTACTGGAATCTGATAGTATCCTTTACTCAGATCCACTTTTGAGAAATATTTAGCTTTATTTAGTCTGGCAAACAGCTGATTTGTATCCGGCAATGGATCCACCTGTCCTTCTGTAATAGCATTCAGTCTCCTGTAATCTATACAGAGTCTATGTTCTCCAGAGGGCTTCCTTAAAAGTTACAACACCGGAACTATACGAAGACTCACTGTGCGAAATAATTCCTTCCTTCAACAGATAGTCTATCTCTTCCTTCAAAGCTTTTTCCTTAGCAAACGGAATCGAATATGGTTTCATACAGACAGGTGTGGAGTCTATGAATTTCATATCATTATTCCAATAGGTTTGTATGCCCTGGTCGGTCTGTTAACACCTCTGCATGATTATTTAGAACCTGTTGCACTCTCTCTTTCTGAGTTTTCGTTAAATGTGTACTGATTTTCACCTGTGCTGCTGTCTCACAGGGGTGTAATGGATATTCAAATGATGAAAGTGGTTCCTTTTTCATCTCCATGGCGATGGACAAGGTCAACAAGTGTGTCTCTTCCTGATGTTCTCTTTCCAAATATTTCTTCAGGAGATTCACATGATAGATTTTTTCTTTCCCCTTCTTATCTATCTTATAATTTGTTCTAGACACCTTCTCTAGAAACTGTATATGGACCCTGCCATCCAATTTGTAACTTATTCTGACTCCCGGGCAAAAGAAGCAGTACCTTCTCTCCCACAGCCAAATTTCTGTCTTTCGCCTTCCTGTTATAATAGGCAGCATGTTTCTTCCTGGCTTGTTTCAAATTTTCATTGGCAAGTTTCCAGCCAGTTTTTTAACCGAGTGGTCAGCTCATTCACATATTGGTATGAAGATGTAATGTTTTCCTCTGCCTTTTCATCAGTCCACGTTCTTAACAAAGCTACATATGGACCTTTAATTGTGTGGACCTATTTGTCCATGCACCGGTATGGTCTCTTCCACTTGAAGCTTTATAGTGATGATTTTTCCTCCCAGAATTATCATTCACAAAACGACCGCTACCAATTTTTTCTTTTGGGGCTGTCTCCCCTCTTAAAATTCTTGATGAGAGATTTCCTCTCTACATCCTCTTCCTCCAGTTTGTTTAAGTCCGATTGAGGGATTGTCGGCTTATCCTGGGGTAAGACATCTTTTTGCACTCTCCGCATAGTGGCCATTGTAAAACAGTTAAGTGAAGCTTGTCCGTGAAAAGGGGCTTCCCATTCCATTTGGTCCACTTTATCAAATCTATTTTTCTTTTTATTGTCAGGCCTGATTTTGCCCCGTGGCGTGTCCAGGTCCTGATCCATGTTCCCACTTGTGGGTGTTCCCTCATGTGCTATACTACACCTTTCTACAAAGTTCTCAATGTCCCATCTTGCTTTGGGCCAATAATAATTGTGAGCCACCTTTTGAATGATGGTACCTATTTTCTCATGGTCCCCATCTGGTTTCACATGTAGGCTCCTTATTAATTCTGTCCTATATCTTTTTGGAAGAACCAGCTGTCCGTGACCATGGGATCTAGTTCCAGTCTTCCTATACATCAACTTGTTTTTCATGTAAAAATCTCCCTTGCCTGGAGTTGTATGACAAGTTGACAATTTTCTGAAACAAGGCTTGAGTGTTTTATCCCCAGCCTGTGCCTTCCTCATCTCTTCTGGAGTGGTATCTAACATAATATCCTCCTCCTGTCTTGAGGTCGACCTGACCTGAAGGGTTGCCATATACACAGGTTTCCTTCTGCAACGGTCAGTGTCATGATTGTCCATCTGACAATTCTTACACCACCTTTTTCCTTGGTTGAAAGATTTTCTTTCATCATATTTCCTTTCATCGAATTGTGGGAATTTATTTTTATTGTCATACCGTGGCCTATCAAATTGGTGCTTACCTTTATTTTGATCCTTAGGATCAAATTTATTAAAGTTCTGTGGTGCCCTGAAGTTATCCACCTGTTTCTTTTTATTACCTGTTACCTCTGCTTGAGCTGCTTGATACCTTTCAGCAACATTTAGCAACTCACCCAGCCTCTCTGCACCTTGTTCCATGAGAAACTTTCTCAGGTCTGGAGCCATGGACTCTCTTAGTTGCTCTATAAGGACCATTTCCTTAAGATCTTGGGTTTTCCCCAGAGAAGTCCATTTCTCCAAGTATGTCTCTATTCGTGCAGAGAACTGGTGATAGGTTTCACCTGACAGTAGTTTAGCATTCCTAAATTTTTTCCTGTAAAACTCTGCATTCTTTTCATACCTTAACAAAAGAGCCTGCTTTAGCATGTCATAATTTTCCTGATCACCTCTGCTCATTTTTGCAAAAACTTCATAAGCTGCCCCACGAAGTCCCTGAGATAACTTTAAGCTCCACCTTTCTCTCTCCAACCCATACGTGGTAGCTAATAGTTCGTACCTATTTATATAGCTCTCAATATCATCGTCTTTCTCAACAAAATGATCTAAATGAAAATTCATAGCTGAGATTGAGGCTCCTTGAGTAACCGTAGCATCAGAGGCAAAAGGACTGGCACCATTTTCAGGAGCATGGCCTTGAAACTCAAACTCCCTTAGTCGTAACTCATGTTCCCTTTGTAATCTCTTCTCCTCCTTTTCTGCTTCCCTCTCTGCAGCTAATCTCTTCTCTTCTCTTTCTGCAGCTAATTTCTTCTCTTCCCTTTCTGCAGCCAATCGTTTGTCTTCTCTTTCTGCCTCCAATTTCTTAGCCTCAGCCTCAATCTGCAACCTCTTAATTTCCCTTTCAGCCTCTAACCTTCTTTCGGCTTCAAACCTTCTTTCTTCGCGTTCAATAAATTTGTCACATTCCGTAGTAACATAGGCAACCATAACTTGCCCATCTAATCCTAACTCTTTTGCAGTCTGAACCGCAGCAGATCGAAATTTGGCCAGGTCCGCCATTGTCTATCAGGTAACTTAATACAATGTCTAACCAACAATTCAATCTCTAATGGACAACACAGGCACCGTGAGCTCAACCTTATTTAATTCCACCCAAGGATACCTTTTAATTCTTATATTCCCTGAAGTGAATTATCCCCAATATTTTTTATAGTTAAAGATTCAAAATCCCAAGAGCGAGACCCCAATATATGTGGTGAAGTGGGATGTTATAAATACTTATAGGGAACTTAGTGTACTGACTGAGATCAGCTGTGAAGGTATCTATATCTATTAAGAGTAGTGTATTATAGATAACCTTACTTGCTACCACATATCTATATATCTCAGTCAGAATTATTCTGGAATAGTGTGATGCTACGTTATGTGTCTAGGGTATGAGTATGGTGAAGTGTAAGTCACAACAACAGACAGATAAACAATTTAATTTAATCCACTACTCTTGACAACACTGTGACACTCACATACATATAACACTCTACAAAGATATCTTAAAAGAGTCACTGATGAACTTTCAAATAACAATATGTATTCATTACTGGCATGAATGAATATGTGTCCTGATTCAACTACAAGGGAACCAGGAATCACAATCAATTTAAATTACAAGTTATGTACAGAATGTATTTAATATGAATATTGTAGTGACATATATTATTACAAATGTTCTATGTGTGTCAGTTGTGTAGTAGTAAAATGAGGTAATACTGGTTTTGTTTTGTTCAAGCTCTGTTGGTATTTGTCATCATGACTTCAATAGTTTGTCTTTAGGGACTATTATTGGAGATGTTCACAGTTCCTGATTTTAAGACAAGTAAATTCCCCTCTTAATGTTGATTTTTATAAAGTTATTTCAAGATGAGGGGACATAATGTTGAGCTCAGCTGGCCAACTCTGCTTATCTTTAGTGATGGCGGCAGGAAAGGACTCCTCTGCTCGAATTCTCCTCTGGGCTCAGGAGACACCTCACTGATAGCTAAAAAGACCAAGGAGTATGCTGTCCGACTCTGGATTCAGCAAATCTCTGACCAGGTGCTGCTCACTACCATCAAGACCACTGTCCCTGAAATCAAGAAGGATGTACCTTCTACTTCATAACTAATTTATATTCTCTTTTACACTGATCACAATACAGCACAAACATTGCGTTCAGAGCGTTAGGCCAACAGTCAGCTTCATTTGAAATACTTTATTCCAGTATTACCCTTCTTAATGGTTACTACGCCTCTGCACTTCCAGCATTATTTCTTTCTAGTCCATCATCCAGGTGTCAGTGTACTATTTGGCCATTCCATGCCGTTTTACTTCTCTCCGACACCCTCTGTTCAGGCTGGAGCATTATAGGCTTTACCTCACGTTTGCCACTGAACTACACATATATATACAGGCATAAATCAACAATTCACATTCAATTTTTCATTAAAAGATACTGAATGGTTCAAGCTTACCACAATTTCATGGAAATAAACACAGATACGTTGATTAGCAATGAATTCTGGCACAAACTGGCACAAATTCCGTTCTGCCTATGTTCCAGGCTTTTATTTTAGCAAAAATGTGAGCTGGCTTCAACGTACTGTCGCTTTATCAAGCTTATTTGAATTAGTGGTCTCGAACTAACGCTCCCAAGTGTGTATATCAGCGAGACTGGCCAATGAGCCACGTTTCGACAAGTGTTTGAAAAAATGTTATCTTTTCCCGTCTCCCCTAACAACCAAGATAGTATTTATAGCCCGACCAATCGTGGTTAGGCTTTCATTTGTTGCGCTCCAATCAATTTGGAGTTTACATGGTAGGCTATTTATGTAACGTAAGGTTTTTTCAAACACGTTATAAAAAAAAATTTTATGAGCAGAAATGATTTTATGCTGTCAGGCACCCCCAATATTTTATTTTGGGTATAATTTATTAATTCCTGGACTATTTGCGTAACGTTTTACATATTATTTGTCAGCAAACCCTAAGGAACCCAAAAATACTAATTTAAAGGAGCTACGTGGCTGCGTTCAAAATATGCAATTTCTTCTATCTCCTGTTTAGAAGATGTGCTGTCTGGGTACTGTTATGTGTTCAAACGTAAACCCATATAATGTTGTCTTTTCTAATAAGAGTCTGTTATGATTTATAAACCTAACTCTGGGAAAGGGTAGTGTATTTTATCACTGTCCGTCTGAAAAAAAAATTAGTGCATGTAGACTTACACGCGTGATGGTAGTAATTGTGTATCGCGCGAAGCGGGTTTAGTGTTCGGCTTTCTGCCTCTCCCTTCTCTTTTTATCCCTTTAGTCCATCTGTTCGTTCGTTTTGGTAACGCAGTATAATTAATGTTAGGGTTAATTTAGGTCATTACGCAGTACGTCTCAATGCTTTTCCAAGAAATACAGCACACGTTTCATTGAAGAAGGCGGGTAATAATACAGTAAGCTTTACTATCAACGTGAAAGCGTTACAATTTGCAGACGAAGCAGAAAACAAGGGGGATTTCGAGTACATTCTTTGGGACAGCACTGTCATTTTACCATTGCTCTTCTCTTTATTAATTTTATTTGTTAGGCTTCATATTTACCTAATAATTTATATATGTGGATTAGAATATTTCATGACAGTCGTGAGGACTTAAGGCCTTGATATAGATCTGCTGATGAATGTTGAAGAGTATTGTATTGCAATGACTTGTAATGTGACTGTGTGTATATCAATGTAAACGTGATCGTGCTGTGACTTAAGAAAGCGACATTTAAATTACACCAGATGTTTACGGCCATCCATGACTATTATTTACGTACCTGTGTTGTGAGTGACTGTTCTACCACACACTCACTGAAACATACCTAACACAGATACGACGGCACACCTACGCCACCCATACACCGTTTAATATTCATCATCGTTAACAGTGGTGGACCAGTTCAAATTGGAACGAATGGATATGACATTCGCGTATCAAGAGTTTCTCTAACTTGAGAGAGTATTTAACAGACGGAAGGATAAAATCGTTATCGATACAGTCCACATATCTGTATCATTTGATAGATTTGTTTTCGGGTTCTGACACCCGCAACAGTCGTTTTGAGAGAACTTCATGCGTGACCTGAATCTCATGTGCTTCAAACCGTGACCTGGTTTGTAGTCTGCCTGTGGAGCGCATTTGGGAAACGCCTTATTCGTGGGAATAATCAGCTTTATAGCACTGTCGGTGACGTCCTGTGTCGTGCCTGTGGAAAACAACAACGTCTGTAGTCTACATTTGCTATCAGATGTGCAGCGAAATTATCAAGCAGCGAGCCAGCAGTTTATGAGGTGATACAACGTCTGAAGGATAGCGTGTACAAGTCGAGTGTATGTGCAGTTGTACCAGTCATTTTGCAAGTATAACTCGAGTCAAGAGCGGGTTTGCTGTGTTCCTGTTACGATCATCATGTGCTCCTATGCAGTATTCGAGCACATACCTTACTAAAGCGAGGACCT
Source organism: Oreohelix idahoensis (assembly GCA_024509875.1). Lineage (NCBI taxonomy): Eukaryota > Metazoa > Mollusca > Gastropoda > Stylommatophora > Oreohelicidae > Oreohelix > Oreohelix idahoensis. Next base: position 213,375 of record JAMPIV010003382.1, on the reverse strand, counting down.
GAACGGAAGAAAGTCTAGATCCAGTACCTTTCGGCGATAGACTGTTTTAGCGTCAGAATTATGTGATATTTAAAGTCTTGGCGGAAGGGAATGGAAAATTGACAGATAAGTGATTTTTGTTTGTTCTGTAAAGTGTGTCATGTCACTCATGTCCTCAGGCCTTCTGAATTCTATGCATTTCTAATTCTGTTGTTGTTGTTGTTTATGTCTAAAGTGACATATAAGTAGAATTTAATGCATAAGTAATTTATGGCTATTAACATATGTTGTCTTCCATGATATGGATATGACCATATAAAGGTTCTTTATACAGAAATTGATTTGACAGTAATTCGCAATGGTTGCAGTTTATTGTATGATGATTTAGCTGTCAGGAGTAGAAAGATCATTAATACATATATAGTGATCTCAATAAATAAGTCACTATGGATGATGATGAAATGGATCCTGATAATATGTGGCCTTTATTGGAATATTTATTTCAAGAGGGTAAAAATTTTCATAGATTAAAAGGACCAGAACTGGAAGCACACGTGATGGACGGATTGTTGGTCAGTGCGTCGAGAGCACTAAGAGATTTTGCTGAAAATAGATTTCAGTCCATCCCTCATTTAAGAATGGCTAGGAATTTAGCAAGGTTGCTGCTGTTAGACCTTCGTGTATTTGTGTATAATAATATTCATGTTGAACACGACAATATATTGAAGGGTATACACAATATAATTGCTGACAATCAGGAAAAGAAGCTAGAAGATGAGGAAGTAAGAGTCAACAGACAGGAAGAAAAAAATTGCTTAAAGGGTAAAGCTGAAGAGAATGAACTTAAGGAAAAATTAGCTAAACTTACAAGTGATTTAAATAGATCAAACCTGGAACTTGCTAGAGTACAAGCAAGTTTGGATTCTTCACTATTGAAGGTTAAAGAATTGGAGGTCCAGATAAAAGTTAAGCATGTTGAGGTGGAAAACCTTACACAAGAGATCCAACGAAGGAAAGACATGTATGAAAAATTAAAAGCGGAAACCAATGAGCGAGAAGGATTATACAATGTAATGATACATGATGTATGTTTTGATAAACTTGAAGAGAAGAATACTGTATTTCCAGGGGAAGTCGATGAGCTGGTGAATAATAATAATGGTGAGAATGAAACACAGTCAATAAAGGTAAATAAAGAGCAAGATGGAAAAGAGACATTGGTAGAGTTGACCTCTGAGAAAGAGAAGGTTGCTAAGATTGAGAAATTGCTAGCAGAAGAAGGTTGCAGAGTTTTGGCTCTTAATGATTTAAATAAGAAACTTAGTCAAGAGATTGCGCATAGAGATATTGAAATTGCAGAGGCCAGAAAACGTGTAAATGGCCTGCTTGACATCGTCTTAGATAAAAAAAATGTGGTCTTCTGTCTATGTTGACAGTGATAGACAGAAAGTTGCGAAAAGTCAGCCCCATACACTTTTTGCTCATAGAGAGGCCATACATGGTAAACATAGAACTTTTCGTGGGAGTACAACTTCCCTAGTGCTAGTGGTACTAGTGACTCTAGTGATAATTCTTGGCGTCAGGCTAAGAAAGATTCTTGTGTTTCAGCCAGTTCTAGTAATTACAAAGAGAAATGTAAGAAATTGCAAGTTAAGGCTCCTAAAATCAATCACGTGTTTACTGTTGCAGATTCTGATAAACTTGTAACAGGGAATAAACATAGTACTATATTTTCCAGGAATGAAACCCACTATGGGCAGGAAAATAAACATTCTAAGGGTTCAGTTACTTGTCAAACTCAGCACAGCCAGTTTGACGGGATTGGTAAACATATTCCCATAGGTGAAAAGAAGAACATTGATAGTAAGAGATATAATCACAAGACTAGACAGTACCAAGGGAGTTTAGCAAGTGATAATTTTGATACTCCAAGGAATTGTAAACAATTTAGCGGATTTCAACATTTTGATCCGAAGAATTCTATAAGTTATAGTAGAAATAACTGTAAGAAAAACTATCAATCTGGTAATGATTTTGCTACTAGAAAGCAAGTCCTGTCTAGTGGACATTTTTGTCAAAGAAGATATGTTAACATCAACAATGCTAACTTTGGTGATAGACATAACATTTGTCATAATAGGGCAATTAACAATAATATAAAGAGAAATAATAGTTCTCCACACGTTTCTCTATATCATCAGAATAACTTGGCTCAGCAGAAGACTAGAGTCATTGTTAATAAACAAAGCAACTGTAGTGATAAAAATTTTCATCATGTAACAAATAATAAGCGCAAGTATGCTAACTTTGCTCAACATGAGCCCAGAGTCAGTTGTAATAGAGATAAACAAGGTAACAATAACACTGGTGTTTTAAATACTATAGCTGATGATGTTGTTCAGCACGAGAAAGTGTCTCGGTGTTGTGAATGTAACATTTTGTTTCAGCCTACGGCAGTAATGTCTTCTGTGATGTCTAGAGATTATAAAAGAAGAGCTGAAGGCATCGTGAAAGGACCATTGCTTTACAAGGACCAAAGTACAGGGTAATTGTCATTGTGACTTCTACGTTTTTTCTCATTAGATTTCACCATTCATTAAAATGGAAATTTTCATTCATATATTTTGACAGAAGCGACTTTACGATAACAGTCAAGGCTCCTGTGACATATTAACTGTGAGAAAAGGAGGTCAACTTTGGGTCATTGTGTGCGTTCAAGCGTAACTTTTTCTGCGTCCCACTAAACATCTGATGTTTTGCTTGCTCAGGGTCAGGACATGTTGACAGGAAAGCGAGAGATTTCCATCTGATTTTTTATTTATTTATGTAAACAGTAAATATTTTTTGTATTTGTTACTATAATAAATGATATGTTCTTGTTTTGCAATAACATGTAATTTCGTTTGAAATATTTAATGCATTATTTGATTGCCATGATTTTGTGTTTCTATTGTTAGTTATATTCCACTGTTGAACTTGCAGTTGTTTGTTTTGGTTTTTTGTTGTTGTAGCAGTTTTGTTAAGACAACTTTTGTACATGTTGAGTTTGCCAGCCCTATGCACAAAACTCATTAGTTGTAATGGTGCAATAATTACTTTTAGATAATTCATGAGCACTTGAATTTTTTCTCATGTGTTTTATGTGATGTATATTTTTTGAAGAGAAAAAAAAAAAACTTACATTTGTTAATGTGTGTCTGTTTAGAGATAGATTGTTCATACGTCCTTCATTTTCTTGAAGTCGATTTCTTTGTTAGTTTATTCATTATAGCTTTGAATTGGTTGTAAATGTAATACTATTTTTATGCAACTTAGTGATACGAAACTTTTTTGTATTTTTTTTTGAAAATGTATTTTTTCGAACGGTGTAATATTTTTTCTGTGCCAATGTTAATCTGTATATTATGGTTAGTAATGTGTAGTGTCATTAGTTCCTTGAAATTGTTTTTTAATGTTTGATGTATTTTCTGTATTTAGCGCGTGACTTTGAGTCAGTGCAAATCTTTTTGATAGCGTTTTATTTTTTGTTTGTGCGATATCTTGTATAATTTATTATTAGTTATGCATAAGTTTTATAATTTGGTTAAATTACTTACTATTCTTTTTGTCATAAGTTTTTTTTCACTTGTGTTGTTAGTATAGATATACTTTGTCATTTTGTGTTATAATTTTTTTATCGTAGTTGTATTAACTTATATTATATGATGTGTGATTTAAATAGGTATTGTAAGGTATTGTTACAACTTTTTCTACATGTGCATCTTTACTTTTCATCTGTCTTTGTTGACTATTCGTCATCTCTTTACATTTTTTCTGTTGTCTTTTCAGCATGATCTGATATGTTGTTTATACTTCCGTGTTTCATCTTTGTCTCACTTTATGCTTCGTGTATACTTTTTTCTGTTACGCTACTTAGACTTTCATTCTTTGTATTGTTCATGTAATGAGGTAACTTTAGATCAGGGATAGTTGTATTTGCTTTACATGATTTGACATTGTGATATTATTTGTTGTTTTTCATATGATGATTTCATATTTTACTTCTTTACGAATTATACTTCGTTAGTTTGATATTGTCATTTCTAGTACGATTGTTTGTTGCTTGTTTGAGTATTATTGTATATGCTTAACTTAGTTCTGTAATAGATTAATTTTGAGATACTTAGCTTGGTTTTCTAATAGATTAATTTTAGTAATCATACGTTGGATGATTGTTATTTACTTTACATTTACTGCTAATATTTTGTAGATATACTATTTCTGACTTATCATAAGATGAATTTTGTAAAACATAGGTTAGAACTCCATTATCTTTTAAATTTCTTCGTTTTGGGAGTTAATTTTCAAAAAAATGATAGAATCATTTTTTTCTCCTGGGTGTGTGGGAAACTGTAACAAGTTGATCCTTTGAAAGGGCAGTAATTCGGAATATGTTTTTGGGCAAAGTAGATTATGAGTTACAATACTTGTATACCTGATTAAGCTGAGGTTTGTTTAACGTTATAATAGAAACATATCCTTTTTATTTTGAGTGACAGAGTACAGGAAAGCGTGCGAACGCTTTTATCTCAAATGCTGAGATGTATTTATTCTGTACTGTTTTTGAGCTGTGTTCAAAAACAGCGGAGTCTCGTTTTGGGTTTTTTTGGCGGGACTAGAGTGTGTGATCCCGGAGAGGAGAAGAGGGATTCGGAGCGTTGGACCGGGAGTGGTCAACGCTGTCTGTGTGTGTTTTTCGAGGATGTATGCCTACGTAGTGCTTTGATTAATGTCGACTTAATGTTTTTGCTGTGTGGATAGGCCATATTATGTATTTGTGAAGCTTTGAGGAAGCTATTATGAGTCCAGGATTGGGACAGGCCATATTAAGTATTTGTGAAGCTTTGAGGAAGCTATTATGAGTCCAGGATTGGGACAGGCCATATTAAGTATTTGTGAAGCTTTGAGGAAGCTATTATGAGTCGTGAGGACTTTAGGCCATAATTTATGTGAACTGCTGGGTGCAGTATTATAAGTCTAGCGCAGAGATGAGTCGTGAGGACTTTAGGCCATTATTTATGTGAACTGCTGGGTGCAGTATTATAAGTGAGTCATGAGGACTTTAGGCTATAATTTATGTGAACTGCTGGGTGCAGTATTATAGGGCAGTATTATAAGTCTAGCGCAGAGATGAGTCGTGAGGACTTTAGGCCATTATTTATGTGAACTGCTGGGTGCAGTATTATAAGTGAGTCGTGAGGACTTTAGGCCATTATTTATGTGAACCGCTGGGTGCAGCATTATAAGTGAGTCATGAGGACTTTAGGCCATAATTTATGTGAACTGCTGGGTGCAGTATTATAGTGCAGTATTATAAGTCTAGCGCAGAGATGAGTCGTGAGGACTTTAGGCCCTTATTTATGTGAACTGCTGGGTGCAGTATTATAAGTGAGTCATGAGGACTTTAGGCCATAATTTATGTGAACTGCTGGGTGCAGTATTATAGCGCAGTGTTATAGCGCAGAGATGAGTCGTGAGGACTTAAGGCCTTGATATAGATCTGCTGATGAATGTTGAAGAGTATTGTATTGCAATGACTTGTAATGTGACTGTGTGTATATCAATGTAAACGTGATCGTGCTGTGACTTAATAAAGCGTCATTAAATGTCACCAGGCGTTTACCACAGTCCATGATTCTTATGTACGTGCCTTGTGGTGTGAGTGTCTACCCAGTGACAATGATAACTCATATTTAATAATCTAGCTCTGTGTGGGCGGGACTTATTCTATTATACACAGCTCGGAACAACAACAGTTGGACAATACCACTATTACGAAATCACCAGTATAAACATGAACATAACTTTAACAGTGGTGTCAAATGAGATGTTGAATATTACAAGAGTGGACCCGTGCAGTAACATTTTGTCAGAGCAGCCTGTTATAGCCCCCAAGCACGGAGAGGTGGGGCCACCAGACTTCTGATATTGCCCCCAAGCACGGAGAGGTGGGGCCACCAGACTTCTGATATTGCCCCAAGCACGGAGAGGTGGGGCCACCTGATTCCAGCACCAGATTACTCATCCAAGTTACGTGAGCGTCTGGCCTGCTGAATACTCACCAACTTAATTGCTAACACACCCATTATAATATCATCAATAAAGGGACAATGTGTAGTCGCCATAGACAGGGAGTGATGAGGTCACCCCAACAGCACATCCATTAAATGTTCTCCCAGATAACTTACAACTATAAACAGTAGTAATATTAACTAGTCTTGTAAAATACACATGTACACACCTTTCATTTATTATGCCATATATTCATGCATTTCTTTCATAATTGCCAAACCTTTCATATGTTCTGACCAAAATAAAACCTTGGTTCAGAACAAATAAACTTAAAGAAAATTTATTATCAAAAATTTTACACAGCTTGAGTTAGTTCAGTGTGTTCTAACATTTTATTAATATTATTAGACTTAGTAAATATCTGTGTGTGTGTATGTAAACTACCACAACACATTACATATCATTACCCTAGACATTTAACGTAGCCACATTCATTAGTAAAAAAAAGATAGGTGTGAGGTCGTAGTGGTAGCAAGAAGGGCCTTCTGAAAATTCACAGCTACATTTATCTCAGGAGCCTTCACAGCTGACCTCATGCATCACACTAAGTAATATCACCATCATACAATACCATCAAAACCACTACATATATTGGGGTCTCTTGTCCCGGGATAATTAGCCTATCAATAATATTAGGATCTCCTGGGGGGAGAAATAAATTAGGGGAACACATTATAAAAATTAAAAGTGTCCCTGAAAATAAAAGTTGGTGAATCTTCACAGCCAGTGGTAGTTAATTGATTAATTAATTAATTAGAATTATTTTAGACTAGAGTAATTAGAATTACTTTAGTGGTTGGAAATTTTATCTTGATCAATAAAATTGTTTAAAAAAAGTATGGGAATCTTTTATCCAGCTGCTTGTGCTGACGGCAAAAGATATGGGGGGTTCATAAATTAGGGGAACACATTATAAAAATTAAAAGTGTCCCTGAAAATAAAAGTTGGTGAATTGAGCTTAAGCCAGTGGTTGAAATTAATTGAATAGATAAATTAGGTTTGTGCTGAGCCAGAAGCGGTGAGTAATTAGAATTACTTTAGTGGTTGGAAATTTTATCTTGTTCATTGCTAAATTGTTTAAAAAGTATGGCGGAGCTAGCCAAATTCAGATCAGCTGCTGTGCTGACGGCAAAGGATATGGGAATGGATGGTCAGGTTTTAATTCAATATGTAACGGCTGAATGTGATAAGTACATTGAACGGGAAGAAAGAAGATTAGAAAAAGAGGCTGAAAGAAAATTAGAGGCTGAAAAAGAAATTCAGAGGCTGCAGATTGAGGCAGAAGAAAAACGACAGCAAAGGGAGGCAGAAGATAAAAGATTGACTGCCGAAAGGGAGGCAGAAGATAGAAGGTTGCAGAGGGAGCACGAATTACGACTAAGGAAGCTGGAGCTACAAGGCCAGACTCCTGAAAATGGTGCCAGCCCTTTTGCCTCAGATGCTGCAGCTAGTCTGGGAGCCTCAACATCAGCTATGGGGTTTCATTTAGACCATTTTGTTGAGAAAGACGATGACATAGAGGGGTACCTAGGACGTTTTGAGTTATTAGCTACTACATATGGGTTAGAGAGAGAGAGGTGGAGTTTAAAGCTATCACAGGGACTGAGAGGGACTTCTTATGAAGTCTTCGCAAAAATGAACAGAGAAGACCAGGACAATTATGACATGTTAAAGCAGGCTTTGTTATTGAGGTACGAAAAAAATGGGGAATTTTATCGTAAGAAATTTAGAAATGCCAAACTGTTGTCTGGAGAGACATACCACCAATTCTCTGCCAGACTGGAAACCTATTTGGAGAAATGGACTGCTCTGGGGAAGACCCAAGATCTTAAAGAAATGATCATGATTGAGCAATTGAGAGAGTCCATGGCTCCAGACATGAGAAAATTCCTCATGGAACAAGGTGCAGAGAAGTTGGGGGAGGTTTTAAATGTCGCTGAGAGGTATCAGGCAGCCCAGGCAGAGGTAAGTGGTGCTAAAAAGAAGCACATAGACAATTTTAAAGCTCCACAGCAATTTAATAAATTTGATAATAGAGAACAGGGAAATAAAGGTAGGACAAACTTTGAACGGCCAAGAAATGACTACCGAGACAGAAACTCACAGTTCAATGACCAAAAATCCAATGAAAGAAAACCGTTTAACCAAGGAAAAAGATGGTGTAAATGGTGCAAGAAAGAAAACCATAACACCGAATTTTGTCGAAGGAAACCTTCAAACATTGCTGCAATGAAGTCGGGGACTCAAAGATTAAAGGTTAATCCTAAGGGACAGCAGGAACCTTATCACCCCCCAGTTTGTGAGGATGTTATTTGTAATGGGGTCACCATTAGGTGCCTTTATGATACAGGTTTGGATTATGATTCAGTTGTGAAGTCGAGCCTAGTGGACCCAAGTCAGTATACCACAGAAACAGTGGAAATACAAGGGGCAACTAAGGACATACCACTCATGACACTTCCCATCGCAAGGATAACGGTGAAAACTCGCTATGTGGAAGGAGAAATCAGAGCAGCAGTGATAGATGAACCAATCTACCCTCTGATATTGGGGTGTAGATACGTCTTCTTGGGGAATCCCGAGAGACCTGTGATCATGGCGACAGTGCAGACCAGGTCACAGAAGAAGGAGGAAGAAGGTGAACCTATAAATGCTCATCCAGAGGAGATGAGGAAGGCGCAGGCTGAGGATAGGACACTCAAGCCATGTTTTAAAAAATTGCCCAAATGCCACACACCTCCGAGTAAGGGGGAATATTTTATGAAGAACAAACTATTATACAGGAAGGCCGGAACTGGAACAAATGGTCACAACCAGCTGGTTCTTCCCACTTCATATAGGGATAAAGTGATGGAACTTGGGCATGCGATTCCCTTCAGTGGTCACATGGGGATCAGCGCCACAGGACAGCGTATAGCTTGTCATTACTTCTGGCCAGGGATAACGGAGGATATAAAAAGATATGTCAAATCCTGCCCAGAATGTCAAAGGGTAGCTCCAAAGCATTGGACTGCTCCTGCAACTCTAGGGGAAATGCCCATAGTGGGAACACCTTTTGAGAGGGTTGCAGTGGATATTGTGGGACCTCTCACTCGGACCAAGAGGAGGAACAGTTACATCCTTACTCTGGTGGACACTTGTTCTATGTGAGGAGAGGCGGTAGCCCTGCCATCAATTGATTCAAAACATGTAGCAGAGGCACCACTTACAATATTTACCCGATTAGGATTCCCGCATCAAATCTTGACGGATAATGGTTCTCAGTTCAAGGGGAAACTAACGGAAGAAGTTTTTAAGCTATTTCAAGCCAGACACTTTCATTGTAGTCCGTACCATCCGCAAGGGAACGGCCAGGTAGAGAGGTTCAACGGGACTCTCATTTCTATCCTGAGAAAGCTGGCACACGAAAAACCGGATCTGTGGGATCAATTCCTGCCCGCCGCATTGTTTGCGTATCGGGAGGTACCACATAGTTCAACCGGGATGGCTCCCGCAACTCTGCTATTTGGGAGGCCAATAAAAGGTCCATTAGAAGCACTATTAAGGACCTGGACAGATGAGAAGGCGGAAGAGACTGTTACCTCATCTTATCAATACGTGAACGAACTGACCACTCGTCTGAAAGCTGGATGGAAACTGGCAAATGATAATTTGAAACAAGCCAGGAAGAAACATGCAGCATATTTTAATAGGAAGGCAAAGGACAGAGAACTAGCTGTGGGAGAGAAGGTGCTGCTTCTACTACCCGGTAGCCAGAATAAATTACAAATTGGATGGCAAGGTCCATATACGGTTCTAGAGAAGGTGTCTAGAACAAACTATAAAATTGACAAAAAGGGGAAGGAGAAAGTTTATCATGTAAACCTGTTAAAGAAGTATCTGGACAGACCACTCCAGGAAAGCACCCCCTTACTGACCTTAGCTATCGCAACTCAAATGCAAAAGGAACCACTCACCTCACATGAATACCCATTACATCCTTGTGAAACAGCAGCACAGGTAAAAGTCAGTAAGCACCTGACTAAAAACCAGAGGGAGAGAGTTCAACAGGTTCTGGAGGAACATACAGATGTATTAACAGATAAACCAGGCCATACAAATTTGCTACAGTATGACATGAAACTGGTAGACTCAAACCCAATCTGTATGAGAGCCTATTCTATTCCGTTCGCGAAGGAGAAGGCATTGAAGGAAGAAATAGATTATTTGTTGAAGGAGGGGATTATTTCACACAGTGAATCATCTTTTAGTTCTAGTGTCGTTTTGTTGAGAAAACCGTCTGGGGAACACAGACTGTGCACAGATTACAGGAAACTGAATGCTGTCACAGAAGGACAAGTGGATCCATTACCAGACACAAAACAGTTATTTGCCAGACTGAACAAGGCAAAATACTTTTCAAAGGTGGATCTTAGTAAAGGCTATTACCAGATCCCAGTGAAGCCTGAAGTGAGACCTTATTTGGCTTTTAGCACTTCGGATGGACATTATGAATTCAACATGCTACCATTCGGACTGAAAAATGCTCCGAGTGTATTTTCAAGGATGATGCGCACATTGTTGGATCCCCTGAATAACCCATGTATCACGAATTTCATGGATGATATTCTCGTCGCCACAGAGACATTTGAAGAACACATTGACGCTCTAGAAATGTTATTTAATAGGATTAGGGAGGCGAACTTAACTGCTAGGCCAACAAAATGTTGCATTGGATGCAAAGAGTTGGAATTCTTGGGACACACTGTATATCAGGGTAGCATGACCCCTGATCCCAAGAACTTGGAAAAACTGCAGAGAGCACCTAGACCACAAACAAAAAAGGATGTGCGATCATTCGTGTCGTTATGCGGATTTTATCAAAAATATATCAAAGATTTTAACTCTATTTGTGCTCCTCTGACTGATCTGACTCGCAAGGGACTTCCAGATAAAATTATTTGGACTGCGCAAAGTGAATTAGCGTTCCAAGACTTAAAGGAAAAACTCAATAGCAAGCCTATTCTCAAACTGCCTGATTTGACACAGGACTTTGTCTTAAGAACCGATGCAAGTAATGTAGGACTCGGAGCGGCTTTGTTGCAAAGATCATCTTCACCTGATGGGGAACTGAAACCAGTCGCTTATGCAAGCGGCAAATTGAATAAGGCGGAACAAGGATACTCCACAAGCGAAAAAGAATGTTTAGCGTTAATCTGGGCAATAAAGAAGTTTCAAATCTATCTGTATGGTAGGACTTTTGTGGTCGAGACGGATCATCAGCCTCTCGTATTCTTATCTCAGGCTAAGCATGAAAACGCAAGATTGCTGAGGTGGTCTTTATTGCTTCAACCTTATCAGTTTAGTATCCAATATATCCCAGGCAAATTGAATGTCGGTGCAGATTTCCTCAGTCGGCACCCCTGTGATCAAAATTAGAGTAATGGCAGGCGTGAGGAGAGATTTTATCTATGTGTATCACTGGTTTTAGAACTTGCCATAGGCATGTTTTCAAGTGGGGAGATGTGTCATAAAATTAACCATGATACAACGTTAAAATATCTCAAATGATACAACGTAGGGATAAAAACTAATGCGTAAGCTGCTAGAATACATGATCACCCACGCCGCGGGTCATCACCCGCCATGGAAATTAAATTGTTAGACGTGAATGCAAAACGGAACGGGATGAGAACGGAGATCAAAAGGAAAAATCTGACTGAACGCGTGCTTGAAACTAGCAAGGCTAAAAGACGCAAGTGGTGGGGAATGGAGGAAAAAGTCACGTCCCCAAGTTGACAAAAGGTAAAGAAATCGACAAAAGGGACCTTAGCTGTTATATGCAACAGTCATTTCTTGGACGCTTTTGCGATAACTTAGTCCGTTTATTTGAATTCAGCGGCAAACGCAGTACAGAAGATTCTAGAAAAATATTTCGAAAAACCAACTAACCTTGAAAAGTAACTTTTTCTTAATAATGATGTTAGGAATATAAAACCTAGCTGGCCGGATGGCCCATCTTGAGCAGTGAAATAATATGCTTTCATTTATACAGACGGATAGATAATAAGAAAGATATTGACAAAAGACTGTGTTGTTCATATCAGCGAGCGTCTGCATTGAAATAAAACATGTCACTAATTTTCAAAAAATTGTGGCCTTGAAGACGCAAGTGCTAAAATCTAGTTGGAATGAATGAGACGGGATGGGGTGGATAATTGTGGCTAAAAATAACTTTAAAGGCAAAATTGTGTAGGGGAAGGCAGAGTTGGTTCAAAAAACAAGTGTGTTTTTTTTGTGTGAAACGCAAGTAGAGACAGACGGACCAACATACAATAAGGCATACTTGACTGAGGTATGACTGAAATGACTTTTTGGTAGGATATTTGAATTTGAAAAGGAAAAGGCGGTGATTGGCCATAGATGAATATATTATCGGCGCTCAGACGCGCATTTTGTGCCATTCGTTATAAGTTGTCCTAGTAGACACAGTGAATTATTAAGTGGTGTAATTCCCAGAAGCTATTGAAATATTTAGAGGGACGCCATCCTAAAGCCAGCAGCTCAGCTGAGTTTTGCTAGCATTTAACTGTGTTCTATATTCATAATTCTGGTAAGACTGAAATTATTTCTTTGTACATTTTAATATTTGTTTAATGTTTCGAGTGATTTGATACTGCCATATCAAAATCTATCCCTTACAACAAGTAAGGATTCGCTCTAGACCCCCCGCCCCAGTTCAGGGTCTAGAGACAAATAAAATACATAAACTCCAGCAAGGATTATGGAGGACAGATCAGGTGTTGAGATCAGTGGAACATATCACCTATCCTATTCTATGGCAGGAAGCTAATAAACATATTTCAGAATATGTAGTCTGGGAGAACTTATCCTATGTGAAACCAACTTGGTAAGATGTGTTGTATGGTCAAATAGATCTGACCCGTCTATGTGGTGTTGTTGTTGTGTAGTGTTGTGTCCAGAAATGGTTAGAAGATGGAATTCTGACACATGACTAATACTTTGATTGCAGAACTGTGAGTTTTTATTTGGCCCCAATGTGGTGTCAAATGAGATGTTGAATATTACAAGAGTGGACCCGTGCAGTAACATTTTGTCAGAGCAGCCTGTTATAGCCCCCAAGCACGGAGAGGTGGGGCCACCAGACTTCTGATATTGCCCCCAAGCACGGAGAGGTGGGGCCACCAGACTTCTGATATTGCCCCAAGCACGGAGAGGTGGGGCCACCTGATTCCAGCACCAGATTACTCATCCAAGTTACGTGAGCGTCTGGCCTGCTGAATACTCACCAACTTAATTGCTAACACACCCATTATAATATCATCAATAAAGGGACAATGTGTAGTCGCCATAGACAGGGAGTGATGAGGTCACCCCAACAGCACATCCATTAAATGTTCTCCCAGATAACTTACAACTATAAACAGTAGTAATATTAACTAGTCTTGTAAAATACACATGTACACACCTTTCATTTATTATGCCATATATTCATGCATTTCTTTCATAATTGCCAAACCTTTCATATGTTCTGACCAAAATAAAACCTTGGTTCAGAACAAATAAACTTAAAGAAAATTTATTATCAAAAATTTTACACAGCTTGAGTTAGTTCAGTGTGTTCTAACATTTTATTAATATTATTAGACTTAGTAAATATCTGTGTGTGTGTATGTAAACTACCACAACACATTACATATCATTACCCTAGACATTTAACGTAGCCACATTCATTAGTAAAAAAAGATAGGTGTGAGGTCGTAGTGGTAGCAAGAAGGGCCTTCTGAAAATTCACAGCTACATTTATCTCAGGAGCCTTCACAGTTGACCTCATGCATCACACTAAGTAATATCACCATCATACAATACCATCAAAACCACTACATTGTTGAAGGCCTATGCTTCTCAGGAGTCACGGATTGCCTCCCCTGCTTTGCAGTAGTGGTCCAACAGTGACCAAAACTCAAGAGTATCTAATATTGTCTTCCAAGGTATCTTACCTGAGCGCAAGATTACTCTTGGCAGCGACGTAGATAGAAGATTAATGCCACTTTACCTTAAGGGAGTATTCACAAGATATTCCCAGAAGTCAAGAACAAAAGCTGCTTAGAGCTGAGCGATTTGTTAACTTATTAACTGGTCCATCGCCTTTTGTGAAGGGTTTAAGCAATGGTTTAGCCCGTTCAAGCCCCCAGTTGGTGTAATCCAACGAAATCCCTCTTATAAGGTATAGCTCTGTTTAGTGTAAATATGTCTAGGTATTTATATATAGATTGGGAGCCGCGCTAGCGTAGTGGTTACAACACCGCTCTGGCGACCGGGTGATACAGGATCAAACCCGGGCGACGGCATTTGAGGATTTTTCGTCGACCGGGATTTGGACTGGATTAACTCGAGACCTGGCGAGGACATTTGAAGGAGTGTCGTCGACCAGGGACTGGCGTCTCCTGAGCCGACCCAGCTGCAATGGGTACCTCCGAAATCGGCGAGTATTTGCCTGAATGGCGAGGGACACCTGTCTCTGTACAAGAAATAAAGGGATACTCACGTAAAATCAATGTCTGGTTAGACATAAATAATAACCTGAGATTTCGCCTCGAGTGTTAGCGGGCGTACGCAAAATATATATATATATATATATATATATATATATATATCTATATATATATATATATATATATATATATATATATATATATATATATATATATATATATATATATATATAATATTCTGGCTCATACGTTTGCTTTCATACATATAACTGAATCAACTATTATTGTTTAGTTTTAAAACAACAGGTAACAAATTTAATAGTGAAACAGTCTTTAACAGGTTAAAATAAATATGGAAAGATTAGTGGAATTTTGATACTTGTAAAGTTCTCATCATTGAGACGTAGGTGAAAATTTAACTTTATACTTTAATTTAACTGGAATGTCCTTTTTTGCTGGTGCCTTTTAGTTAGCACTTAGCTTGTATGAGTGAGTCCTGCAGCTGTGGTTCATCAATTCTGTGATGACGAAAGCCTTCTCCACACTCTCTTCCACTGTAGGCGGTTATGGTGGATGCTTTTCTTAAACGCTAGATGCGTTAGTACCACAAATCGTCTGATAGCTTGTAACCACGAGCTTTAGACAAATAGAAAGAAACAAATGCCTGCTGAGTACATTTGTTCATCGCAAACTAACAGGCCCATTGTCATGCGCTCCACCCACCAATGTTAACCTTTCAGAGGAATTAAATTCCCGAGCACACAGTGTAACTCAGGGAATATGATGAAAATTCACCCATATCCTTCTGGGTGTTAACTAGGAAATTGCGTCTGGAGTGCATGAATAATGATTTGCCTGAATTACAATTAAAAAAGGTACATAATTCTCACAAGATAATATGTTACACCTTAGGCACATGTGATGTAATCATCACTCATCACTGCTCCAGTCGGAGTCTGGGGTCGCTCTGCTGTCGGGTTTCCCGCACGACTAGTCAGAAACAATCACCAGCTCTTGCTGTAGTGGTTCATGAATATACTATTTTCATATGTTGAGGTTGCCAGCCTCATATATATATATATATATATATATATATATATATATATATATATATATATATATATATATATATATATATATCCACTAGCAAAAAAACATGTTAAATTCACGTTTGTAATAGAAATGTTCACCACTTACCCCAAATTGGATTATACACAATCTCCCTGCACAGATTTAGAATGGACCCGAGCAATTTTGGTGCATATGCTCTCGAATCAATTTCGTCTGAGAAATTCCTCTTATGACGGGTGAAACACTTGGTCTGGAAATCTATAATTCCTCTTATGACGGCTGAAACACTTGGCCTGGAATATTATTTCTCTTATGACTGATGATCCAATTCGTAGGTTTCCAGTCTTGTGTTTATAAAGTCCTGGTCCTGAAGTTTTACAGTCTGTGTATTTAAATATGCGGGTTTACTCTTATGGTTTCAGAGTTGCCCAAATACTGTCGATCTGTCACTTTTGATATAGGAATTCTAGTTCCGATATTTCTCTTTCTAGCTGTTGGGAGTTGCTCGGTTGAGGTTGCGAAGCTGTCTGATCTGTGTTACTGAGTTCACTAGATTATATCTCTCATTCTCAGTTCCAATCACAGATGGTGTTTCCGCCGAATGTTCCAACAGGATGCATTGTTTATTCCAGCATCTCAAATCAAACCAATCAAATCTTTCTAGCACGGTTTGGGTGGGGAAGTTTTAAATATCCCCTCGCGTGTTTAAAATATTAATTTTAATATCTACACGTGACCTCTTTATAAGAAGTAGTATTGTTCCGGATGCACCCATCTGCCTCCCACAATATTGTGACCATGTTTTCCTGGCGTAATGTCTTCTGCCCAGATGTCTACCATGACAGATTATCTAATTATCGCCTTTATCTGCGTGCCTCCGCCAGACAGATGTCTGGTCAGACAATGTTGTCATCTTTCATCGTACGCACAATACAAGATTGTGTCAACACGATCAGCAGCTTTTCACTGGGGTCAAATGTTGGACCGACACGTTTCCAAAGGTGGTCAGACGTATTTAAAGCGATAAGCGGGTGACCGGTCTGGTGACTGGGTATTGTTACGATAATATCACAGTTCACCTGGCGGAACGTAAATACGAGGGGCGTTCAGAAAGTAATGCACCACATCGTTTTTCTCAGCTAATAATGAAGATAGAAGCATGAAGTTTTGCACACTTCAAATATGGCATGTGCCAATTGTGTGCACCAAATTGTACCGCAACCGGTCAAATAATACGGCTGCCCTAAACCGTTGAAATGGAGCGTGTTAGCAACTTGCGTTATAAACAGCGAATTGTGATAGAATTTCTCGTTGCAGAGAAGGAAACTATTGTGAATATTCACAAGCGTCTATGTGATGTGTATGGAAGTTTTGCAGTCGACAGGAGTACAATCAGTTGCTGGGTTCAGAGAATCAAAGAATCAGGAAGTGGAGATACGGAGTTGCTTGATAGGCCGCGCTGTGGACGTCCTGCCACAGCCACCAACGCAGAAATGTTGAAATGCGCTGAGGGCATTATTCTTACTGATAGGCGAATCACCACTCAACAATTGGCCTTACAGCTGTCAGTCAGCATTGGTAGTGCAAATGCAGTTATAAAAACTCTCGGATTTTCTAAGGTTTGCGCAAGATGGGTTCCTCGAAGTCTCACAAATGACCACCGATTGCAAAGGAAAGCAATTTCTTCTGAATTGTTGGAGCGTTTCAATGCTGATGGAGAGAACTTTTTGGCTAAGACCATTACAGGTGACGAAACCTGGGCACATCATTTTGAAACTTAGACAAAAAGACAGTCAATTAAGTGGCATCATCCGCAATCATGATCACTGTCTTTTGGGGCATTGAAGGTGTGATTCTTGTGGACGTTATGCCAAGAGGAGAGACAATCAATTCGCAAGCTTACATTAAGACATTGAAAACACTCAATCAACGTTTTCAGTAAATTAATATGAAACAAATATAAAGGTATGTTATAAGGCACTCGTAGGAAATAAAGAAGTAGAACACTAGACAACAGAAAAACAACAGACATGAGTGGCTTACTGTTGGTGTCGTTTTCATAGTGATGAATAGAAACGCGAATGGTTACAATGGAATAAATGTCAACAATGTCTTTCAAACGAAAAACCAACAATGTATCTTGAATTGTGTGAACTGGTCAAGTATTGGCATCACACGAGTCGTTGATAACTTTACATAGATTTTATTCACCAGGACACGAAGTGGACAAGACGGACATCGTCACAGGCGCAAAGATCACACGACAACATATTGATTATTACTGCTAAAGTTCCTGAAGATTCTCTTCTAGTAAAGACCTCTGTCCATAGACTAAGGATTACAAAACTGTTACCGTATAATATCCTTCTCAGTCACGACCGTTGACCTTCTTTCAAGGACGTCTATCATGGTAACGTATACATACTCTGGGGTGGAATCTTCCATATTACATTTGTTAAAATTCCCAGACGTTCTTCATACATAGCGGTGTACATCATATAATTTTCACACAAAGTCAATATACGATAATCCTAACAGTAAAGGCTTTCAGTTGGCTAACCTCTCTTTACATCCAAGCCACGACTTTGGCATTGAAGCATGTACGGCATATAAAACATGTGCGTAAGATAAACAATATAACTTCTTCTACTCGTAGGAATTCTCCGTCTACGATTCAAATCTTAAAGGCAAGCGACTCTGTAGATCCATTCTAGGAACATCTTAATTCCCGCTAGACTAGTATTAGAGCGGCCTTTTTTCATACAGCATTAAAATAAGAAGTGGGACGATAACTCACGTGACATTCCTGATATTGGTTTCGACCTGAAGACCAATACAGATCACTAGAAATAAATGGCTTCCTTAAAAATGCCATTGAATACGAAATATAAAATTACTATCATGGACACAAGACAGTTCCATGTTTCCACCTCAAAACATGACGTCACAAACTACTCAACTAGGTTACACGTGCGTCCAAAGCAACACTCACAGCTTTGTGCCCGTCAGTGCGCGAACCAATCGAACGCACAAATAATATAACTACATAAAACTGGTGCGTACATTTGGCAGGACCGAAGACTACCCCCTTAGGTAATAAATGTACGTAACAGCTCCCTTATTACCTCCCCTTAAAAAAATTAATTCTATTAATTTTTTTCGAACTAATTACTCGAGAGAGGTGAGTCAAAACTACAACAAGATTTATGACATGCATAAAATTATATCATATTAAGAAAAGAATATTAACTTGAAATTAATATAACTAAATGACAGTATGCATTAAAGCACACATCCACCATCGACCTACTTTGGAACGATGTGGTAATATTCGAAGTAAAAAGAAGTTGAAAAAATGAAAATGAAGAATCAACAAAAAAGATGATAATAAAATTCAACTAAGTTTTCAACAAAATTTGAAACATATGATTTCAAAAAATGAAAATGAACAGCAACACTGATGATAATCAATGATAAGAAAATCAAAAGAACAGAAAATTTTGAAATACAATGTGCAAAAATGAAGCAATGCAAAATTAAACACTTTAAGAAGCAACGCACTTACTGATATCTAACACTAGTAAGTTTGACTAGTTATCTAAAAGTGAAATATCATGTAGTGGGATACGTGACTACACGTATTGCGAGACACTAATAACGTTAGTAGATGTGTGATTTATAAACAATCAAATTGATTAAATTGAATTAATCTAATTCTAGTACTTAATTACACATAAATAAATAACTAGTAATTTATTCTAAGTAATTCTAATTTCAGTCATTGTGAATATTCGTTCAGAACTATTTAGAGTCAACAAGAATATGTTCCTAATGTTCCATGCACGAAATAAGTTTACGAACACGATATGTAGTGTAATATGTTCCATAACACTAACGAATGTCTATTTGTTGCTTTTTTCCAATGTTTCCATACTAAAAAAAAATGTTACTTTAATATCACTGTTCCCGTTCTAATAAAACGTTACTTCACAAGAAATAATGTTATAATCCATATGTAAGTATGTTCTGAAAGTTATATTTATACGAATACTGTAGAACTACACATAGTTTCCACAGATGTATACTCAGTGACCATGTACAAAGTTATTCATGTTTCTGTGAGGACGTTTCTCCATCTAAAAGTGGTTTAGTTTCACCAAGTTCACTAGGGCATCTTGAAAGACAGTCTGCAAATACATTCTGTACTCCAGGAATAGCTCGTATCTCAAAATGGAACGGTTGAAGAGCTATAGCGTAACGCGCTGACTTTGATGACTTAACGTTTCCAGTATTCAATGCGGTAAGAGCTTTCTGGTCAGACTCCACCACAAAGTGTGATCCGAGGAGATAACGATCCAGTTTTGTGATTGCCCAGACAAGAGCGAGAAGCTCTTTGTCTAGAACGGAGTACTTCATCTCGCTCGTCGTAAGCTTTCTGGATACGTACATAATTGGAAATAAGGTGCCTCCGTATTCCTGCATCAAAACTGCCGCGATAGCGTAGGAAGAAGCATCACTGCGAAGAACAAAGGTGAGATCTTTGTTAGGCAACCTTAAAAAAGGCTTATTTGAAAAAATTTGTTTTATATAGTCTAAAGCCGTTTGATGATCCTGCGACCACTTTATTACATTAGGTGTGCCTTTCTTCAGTAACGAAGAAAGAGGTGCAGTTATAGTAGACAAATGAGGGATGAATTTAGAATAGAACTGTATTAGTCCTAAGAGTGACCTCACTTGTTTTTTTGTCTTAGGTGCTGAGATGTTTAAAATTTTAGAGACGTTACTGTCTTCTGTATACATTAAACCGCGACCTATACGGTGACCAAGAAATGAGATGTCATGAAAACCGACAAAAGCCTTTGAAGGTTTCGCTGTTAAGTTATAATCCCGTAAGGTAGAAAGTAAAGATTTTAAACCCTGAATATGTTCATCCCAAGAGTCACTGAAAAGACAGATGTCATCTATATAAGTAATGACATCGGGACGATGAGACAATATGCGGCGCATCATGCGTACAAAGGTAGCTGGCGCATTCATTAGACCGAATGGCATAAAATTCCATTGAAAAAGACCCCGTGGCGTCGAGAAAGCGGTGAATGGCTTTGCTTTAGGGGTTAATGGCACTTGCCAATAACCCTTTGAAAGGTCAAATTTCGAAAAGAATGTGGCATGAGACAATTTCTCTAATAAGTCGTCTAAAAGAGGTAATGGTTCCGCATCGAATTTTGTAACTTTGTTTAACTTCCTGTAATCTACGCAAAGACGTATATTGTTGTCTTTCTTCCTAATGATTACCATAGAAGAAGAATATGGTGATGAAGATGGTTCAATTATATTTAATTGGAGCATATCATCCAATTCCTTATCAACCTTATCACGAAAGTGTAAAGGAATAGGATATGGGCGAACTCGAATCGGTGTATCGTCAGTCAGAATAATGTCATGTTGGATGACTGACGTATGACCTGGGATGTCGGTGAGGACATCCTCATACGTGTGTAGAATTTTAGAGACTTGCTGACGTTGATCATCAGTAAGAGTAGATGAGATAGTAACATCATTCCATTTCTCAGTGGAATGGAGTGGTACAACTGGTATTGGTAGTTGTACATCATCGAAAGAAGATTCCTCTTCTTGGATGACTGACAAACTAGAATAGTGTTGAATAGGAGGTGTAGGATCGTCAGTTGCCTGAAACACTGACTGTAGATAATCAGGACGTGAGTAATACTCCTTCAACATGTTAATGTGGAAGGTTTTATGTTTGCCATTAACATCAACGATGTAGTCGACATCGGATATTCTTGAGATGATCCTGAAAGGACCTCTCCAGGTAATTAAAAGACGATTGTTATGCGCAGGGAGTAATACAAAAGCTTCATCACCAGGTATGAGCTGGCGAAGACGTCTATATTTGTTTGCAGATAGACGAGCTTTTTCTTTGGCATGTTCGGATGATGCAGTAGCTAGTCTACAAGCATCTATGATTTTCTTTCTAAGAGAGATCACATACTCATAAGAGGATTGAGTTTCCTCTTCAATATTCTCATCCACCAATAAGTCGTGGATTAACGACATCGGACCGCGTGGTTGCATGCCAAAAACAAGCTGGAACGGAGAAAACCCCGTCGCTTGATTTTGTACCTCGCGATACGCAAAGAGACAAGCGGGTAGGACCCGATCCCAGTCTTGGGGATGGTCTTGAGTCATCTTACCCAATAACTGCTTGAGTGTCCTATTGAGACGCTCAATTAACCCATTTGACATCGGATGATAAATAGAACTAAGAGATCTATCTATACCTAATGTCTTCATCACTTGAGACATGGATTCAGAAATGAACTGAACCCCATGATCCGACAAAATTTTCCGTGGAAAACCAATGCGTGAGAAGATTAACATCAATGCCTCTGCTACACTGGCAGATGAAGTGTTCTTGAGAGGGATGGCCTCAGGCCAACGAGTGCACATATCAATGCACGTAAGAATATGCGTATGCCCTCTAGCAGATGGAAGCATTGGACCAATAATGTCAATGGCCATTTTATCAAATGGTCTAATCGGGATGTCCGCAGCTTGAATAGGAGCCGCATGAAATGGACCCCGTACCTTAACTTCTTGACATATCAAACAGGACCGACAATAGAGAGTAACATCTCTATGGACGCCTGGCCAGTAGAATGCCGAAAGCACTCTGGATTTGGTACGCGAAAAACCCATATGGCCCGCACATTGCGAGTCATGAGCATGTCGTAATATACGAGATCTCATACAGGATGGGACAAGAATCTGAGAACATAAGGATAAATCCTTTTCCCGTATTACTCTAACCAAAATCCCATTTTTAAGTATAAAGTCATGTCTAGATTTTGCAAGTTTGTTGCTTGTATTCTTTTTGTTAACATACTGAAAGAATTTTTTTAATGAATTATCATTCTTTTGCAATGTTGCAAACAACTCCCGTGAAATAGGAGCATCATCATCACAAGTGGTATGAACTGTAGGTTCCATAGGTGTATCATGCGACATATTAGTAGCTTGCGCTCTAGTCACTACTGCATTTGCAGTTTGAATATGTCGCTCTTCCCATTCAGCAATTTGCTGTGGTGTAACTCTTTAATACCATGTATGCGACTCATTTGGGTTAGGCCCTTGGATTCCTGTAAAGAAAGGTGTGTTAAGATCAATAATTGGGAAATGCTTGTGGTGTTACACATTTGACAACCCGGCCCGTTTTGAATACCATGTACAAACATGCGGACAAGTAATTACATCACAAATTGGGTTAGGCAGAAGACATGTAAAGAAAGTTGTGTTAAGATCAATAATTGTTATTTGACAACCCGGCCCGTGGCACAACCTGGGTTGATCAAGTCCGGACACCGATCAAACCAAATAGGAGTGAAATATTATTGACAAATCCCTAAACGTATTAAGAGAGCCCTGTCCCTGGTGTACTGAAGCAGCAGTGGCTGTACAGACTGCAGGCAGGCTAGGCAAGGTATGTCCGCACCGCAGCGTCGTGATCGCCTTAGGCTGGAAAAGAGTCGAGCATTCTGGGTGTGGTGAAGTGGGATGTTATAAATATTTATAGGGGACTTAGTGTACTGACTGAGATCAGCTGTGAAGGTATCTATATCTATTAAGAGTAGTGTATTATAGATAACCTTACTTGCTACCACATATCTATATATCTCAGTCAGAATTATTCTGGAATAGTGTGATGACTACGTTAGGTGTCTAGGGTATGTGTATGATGAAGTGTAAGTCACAACAACAGACAGATAAACAATTTAATTTAATCCACTACTCTTGACAACACTGTGACACTCACATACATATAACACTCTATGAGAATATCTTAAGGAGTCACTGATAACTTTTCAAATAACAATATGTATTCATGGTTATCATAAAGGTATATGTGTCCTGATTCAAATACAAAGGAACCAGGAATCACAATCAATTTTAATTACAAGTATATGTACAGACTTTATCAATATGAATATTGTAGTGACATATATTATTAAAAATATCCTATGTGTGTCAGTCGTGTAGTGGTAATATGAGGTAATACTGGTTTTGTTTTGTTCAAGCTCTGTTGGTATTTGTCATCATGACTTCAATAGTTTGTCTTTTGGGACTAGTATTGGAGATGTTCTCAGTTCCTGATATTAATACAATTAAATTCCCCTCTGAATGTTATTTTTATAAAGTCATTTCAAGATGAGGGGGCATAATGTTGAGCTCAGCTGGCCAAATCAGCTTATCTTGCGTGATGGCGGCAGGAAAGGACTCCTCTGCTCGAATTCTCCCTGGGCTCTGGAGACACCTCACTGATAGCTAAAAAGACCAAGGAGTATGCTGTCCGACTCTGGATTCAGCAAAGCTCTGACCAGGTGCTGCTCAGTACCATCAAGACCACGGTCCCTGAAAACAAGAAGGATGTACCTTCTACTTCATAACTAATTGATACTCTAGTTCTACACTGAGCACAATACAACACAAACATTGAGTTCAGAGCGTTTGGCCAACTGTCAGCTTCATCTGAAATACTTTATACCAGCATTACCCTCCTTAATGGTCACTACGCCTCTGCACTTCCAGCATTATTTCTGTCTAATCAATCATCCAGGTGTCAGTGTACTATTTGGCCATTCCATGCCGTTTTACTTCCCTCCGACACCCTCTGTTCAGGCTGGAGCATTATAGGCTTTATCTCCTGTTTGCCACTGAACTACACATATATATACAGGCATAAATTAACAATTTACATTCAATTTTCATTAAAAGATACTGAATGGTTCAAGCTTACCACAATTTCATGGAAATAAACACAGATACGTTGATTAGCAATGAATTCTGGCACAATTACTGGCACAAATTCCCATCTGCTTATGTTCCAGGCTTTTATTTAACACAAATATGAGCTGGCTTCAACGCACTGTTGCTTTATCAAGATTATTTGCACTAGTGGTCTCGAACTAACGCTCCTAAGTGAGTATATCAGCGAGTCTAGCCAATGAGGCCACGTTTCGACAAGTGTTTGAAAAAATGTTACCTTTTCACGTCTCCCCTAACAACGAAAGATAGTATTTATAGCCCGACCAATCGTGGTTAGTCTTTCATTTGTTGCGCTCCAATCAATTTGGAGTTTACATGGTAGGCTAATTCTGTAACGTAAGATTTTTTTCAAACACGTTATAAAAAAATTTTATGAGCAGAAATGATTCCATGCTGTCAGGCATCCCCACTATTTTATTTTGGGTATAATTTATTAATTCCTGGACTATTTGCGTAACGTTTTACATATTCTTGGTCAGCAAGCCCTAAGGAACCCAAATATCCAAATTTAAAAGAGCTACGTGGCTGCGTTCAAAATATGGATTTTCTACCTCCTGTTTCGAAGATGTGCTGTCTGGGTACTGTTATGTTTTCAACCGTAAACCCATCTATTGTTATCTTTCCTAATAAGCGTTTTTTATGATTTTAAAACCTAACTCTGGGAAGGGTAGTGAATTTATCACTGTCCGTCCGAAAAAAAGTTAGTGCTTGTAGTCTTACACGCGTGATGGCAGCATTTGTGTATCGCGCGAAGCGTGTTTAGTGTTTGGCTTTCTGCCTCTCCCTTCTCGCTATCCTTTTGTCCATCTGTCTTTTGATCTTGGTAACATAGTGTAGAAAAAGACATGAATGGAATTTAAAATTTAGGTCAACTTGCATATTTCAAGGTTTTTCTTAGAAAGGCAGCACATTTTATTGTGTGTTTGGGAAACGCGTGTATGTTGCAGAAGGCCTTTAATATCAACGTGAAACGTTACAATTTGCATACGCAGTAGAAAACAAGGGGATTTCGAGTACAGTCATTGTGACAGCACTGTTCTTTACCATTCTTCTTCCTTTATTTATTATATGTATTTATTAGGCTTTATATTTACTTGATAATTTATATATGTGGATTAGAATATTCCACGACACCTCCCCTCTTAAAACAGACATTATATGTCAGTCCTTTATTCTATATTCACATAGAGAAATTTATTATTATTTCTGGGGTTTACGGTGATTCTCATCACACGGATGGCGGCTTAAAAAATCCGCTCCCAAATTGGTTTTTCCAGATATATACTCAATGCTAAAATTATATGAAGCCAAAAGTAAAGACCATCGGAGTAACCTGGAGTTCTCATGCCTAGCCTGTGCTAGAAACGATAAAGGTTTGTGGTCTGTTTGCAACTTAAATGCCTTCCCATATAGATAAATATTGAATTTCTTTATCGCCCATATTACTGCAAGACATTCTTTTTCGCTAGTTGAGTAATTGATTTCAGCTTTATTCAATTTTCTGCTAGCATATGCCACTGGGCTTAATTCCCCATCCAATGCATCTGATTTCTGTAGTAGAGTTGCTCCTAGCCCAATATTACTGGCATCCGTCCTTACAATGAATTCTTGACTTAAGTCAGGTAATTTCAAAATGGGTTTACTTGTGAGCTTTTCCTTCAATTCTTGGTAAGTCATTTCACATTGTGGTGTCCATGTAATGCGATCTGGATGTCCTTTACGTGTCAATTCAGTTAACGGTGCACATATGGAATTAAAGTTTTTGGTATACTTCTGGTAGAAACCACATAATGAGACAAAGGATCTCACGTCCTTCTTGGTTTGTGGTCTCGGGGCTTTCTGTAGTTTCTCTAAATTCTTTGGGTCAGGGGTCATGTTTCCCTGATAAACTGTGTGTCCCAAAAATTCCAATTCTTTACATCCAACGCAACATTTAGTTGGTCGGGCTGTTAAACTTGCCTCCCTAAGTCGATCAAACAGCATGTTCAGAGAGTCAATGTGTTCCTCAAATGTTTCTGTTGCTATAAGGATATCATCCATAAAATTTGTTATACAGGGATTATTCAGAGGATCCAATAATTTTCTCATCATTCTAGAGAAGACACTAGGCGCATTCTTCAATCCAAATGGCAATCTATTAAACTCATAGTGTCCTTCTGAGGTACTAAAAGCTAGGTATGGTCTAACCTCAGGCTTTACTGGAATCTGATAGTATCCTTTACTCAGATCCACTTTTGAGAAATATTTAGCTTTATTTAGCCTGGCAAACAGCTGATTTGTATCCGGCAATGGATCCACCTGTCCTTCTGTAATAGCATTCAGTCTCCTGTAATCTATACAGAGTCTATGTTCTCCAGAGGGCTTCCTTAAGAGTACAACACCGGAACTATACGAAGACTCACTGTGCGAAATAATTCCTTCCTTCAATAGATAGTCTACCTCTTCCTTCAAAGCTTTCTCCTTAGCAAACGGAATCGAATATGGTTTCATACAGACAGGTGTGGAGTCTATTAGTTTCATATCATATTCCAATAGGTTTGTATGCCCTGGTCGGTCTGTTAACACCTCTGCATGATTATTTAGAACCTGTTGCACTCTCTCTTTCTGAGTTTTCGTTAAATGTGTACTGATTTTCACCTGTGCTGCTGTCTCACAGGGGTGTAATGGATATTCAAATGATGAAAGTGGTTCCTTTTTCATCTCCATGGCGATGGACAAGGTCAACAAGTGTGTCTCTTCCTGATGTTCTCTTTCCAAATATTTCTTCAGGAGATTCACATGATAGATTTTTTCTTTCCCCTTCTTATCTATCTTATAATTTGTTCTAGACACCTTCTCTAGAACTGTATATGGACCCTGCCATCCAATTTGTAACTTATTCTGACTCCCAGGCAAAAGAAGCAGTACTTTCTCTCCCACAGCCAAATTTCTGTTCTTCGCCTTCCTGTTATAATAGGCAGCATGTTTCTTCCTGGCTTGTTTCAAATTTTCATTGACAAGTTTCCAGCCAGTTTTTAACCGAGTGGTCAGCTCATTCACATATTGGTATGAAGATGTAATGTTTTCCTCTGCCTTTTCATCAGTCCACGTTCTTAACATAGCTACATATGGACCTTTAATTGTGTGGACCTATTTGTCCATGCACCGGTATGGTCTCTTCCACTCGAAGCTTTATAGTGATGATTTTTCCTCCCAGAATTATCATTCACAAAACGACCGCTACCAATTTTTCTTTTGGGGCTTTCTCCCCACTTAAAATTCTTGATGAGAGATTTCCTCCCTACATCCTCTTCCTCCAGTTTGTTTAAGTCCGATTGAGGGATTTTCGGCTTATCCTGGGGTAAGACATCTTTTTGCACTCTCCGCATAGTGGCCATTGTAAAACAGTTAAGTGAAGCTTGTCCGTGAAAAGGGGCTTCCCATTCCATTTGGTCCACTTTATCAAATCTATATTTCTTTTTATTATCAGGCCTAATTTTTCCCCGGGGCGTGTCCAGGTCCTGATCCATGTTCCCACTTGTGGGTGTTCCCTCATGTGCTATGCTACACCTTTCTACAAAATTCTCAATGTCCCATCTTGCTTTGGGCCAATAATAATTGTGAGCCACCTTTTGAATGATGGTACCTATCTTCTCATGGTCCCCATCTGGTTTCACATGTAGGCTCCTTATTAATTCTGTCCTGTATCTTTTTGGAAGAACCAGCTGTCCGTGAACATGGGATCTAGTTCCGGCCTTCCTATACATCAACTTGTTTTTCATGTAAAAATCTCCCTTGCCTGGAGTTGTATGACAAGTTGACAATTTCCTGAAACAAGGCTTGAGTGTTTTATCCCCAGCCTGTGCCTTCCTCATCTCTTCTGGAGTGGTATCTAACATAATATCCTCCTCGTGTCTTGAGGTCGACCTGACCTGAAGGGTTGCCATATACACAGGTTTCCTTCTGCAACGGTCAGTGTCATGATTGTCCATCTGACAATTCTTACACCACCTTTTTCCTTGGTTGAAAGATTTTCTTTCATTATATTTCCTTTCATCGAATTGTGGGAATTTATTTTTATTGTCATACCGTGGCCTATCAAATTGGTGCTTACCTTTATTTTGATCCCTAGGATCAAATTGATTAAAGTTCTGTGGTGCCCTAAAGTTGTCCACCTGTTTCTTTTTATTACCTGTTACCTCTGCTTGAGCTGCTTGATACCTTTCAGCAACATTTAGCAACTCACCCAGCCTCTCTGCACCTTGTTCCATGAGAAACTTTCTCAGGTCTGGAGCCATGGACTCTCTTAGTTGCTCTATAAGGACCATTTCCTTAAGATCTTGGGTTTTCCCCAGAGAAGTCCATTTCTCCAAGTATGTCTCTATTCGTGCAGAGAACTGGTGATATGTTTCACCTGACAGTAGTTTAGCATTCCTAAATTTTTTCCTATAAAATTCTGCATTCTTTTCATATCTTAACAAAAGAGCCTGCTTTAGCATGTCATAATTTTCCTGATCACCTCTGCTCATTTTTGCAAAAACTTCATAAGCTGCCCCACGAAGTCCCTGAGATAACTTTAAGCTCCACCTTTCTCTCTCTAACCCATATGTGGTAGCTAATAGTTCATATCTATTTATATAGCTCTCAATATCATCGTCTTTCTCAACAAAATGATCTAAATGAAAGTTCATAGCTGAGGTTGAGGCTCCCTGAGTAACCGTAGCATCAGAGGCAAAGGGACTGGCACCATTTTCAGGAGCATGGCCTTGAAACTCAAACTCCCTTAGTCGTAACTCATGTTCCCTTTGTAATCTCTTCTCCTCCTTTTCTGCTTCCCTCTCTGCAGTCAATCTTCTTTCTTCTGCTTCCAATTTCTTAGCCTCTTTGTCAGCCCAATCTGCAACCTCTTAGTCTCAGCCTCAGCTTCAAATTGCAACCTCTTAGTCTCAGCCTCTAACTTTCTTTCGGCCTCTTTTTCTAATCTTCTTTCTTCGCGTTCAATAAATTTGTCACATTCCGTAGTGACATAGGCAACCATAACTTGCCCATCTAATCCTAACTCTTTTGCAGTCTGTACAGCAGCAGATCGAAACTTGGCCAGGTCCGCCATTGTCTATCAGGTAAGTTTCTACAATGTCTAACCAACAATTTAATCTCTAAATATATCTAATGGACAACACAGGCACCGTGAGCTCAACCTTATTTAATTCCACCCAAGGATACCTTTTAATTCTTATATTCCCTGAAGTGAATTACCCCCAATATTTTTAATAGGGAAAGATTCAAAATCCCAAGAGCGAGACCCCAATATATGTGGTGAAGTGGGATGTTATAAATATTTATAGGGGACTTAGTGTACTGACTGAGATCAGCTGTGAAGGTATCTATATCTATTAAGAGTAGTGTATTATAGATAACCTTACTTGCTACCACATATCTATATATATCTCAGTCAGAATTATTCTGGAATAGTGTGATGACTACGTTAGGTGTCTAGGGTATGTGTATGATGAAGTGTAAGTCACAACAACAGACAGATAAACAATTTAATTTAATCCACTACTCTTGACAACACTGTGACACTCACATACATATAACACTCTATGAGAATATCTTAAGGAGTCACTGATAACTTTTCAAATAACAATATGTATTCATGGTTATCATAAAGGTATATGTGTCCTGATTCAAATACAAAGGAACCAGGAATCACAATCAATTTTAATTACAAGTATATGTACAGACTTTATCAATATGAATATTGTAGTGACATATATTATTAAAATATCCTATGTGTGTCAGTCGTGTAGTGGTAATATGAGGTAATACTGGTTTTGTTTTGTTCAAGCTCTGTTGGTATTTGTCATCATGACTTCAATAGTTTGTCTTTTGGGACTAGTATTGGAGATGTTCTCAGTTCCTGATATTAATACAATTAAATTCCCCTCTGAATGTTATTTTTATAAAGTCATTTCAAGATGAGGGGGCATAATGTTGAGCTCAGCTGGCCAAATCAGCTTATCTTGCGTGATGGCGGCAGAAAAGGACTCCTCTGCTCGAATTCTCCCCTGGGCTCTGGAGACACCTCACTGATAGCTAAAAAGACCAAGGAGTATGCTGTCCGACTCTGGATTCAGCAAAGCTCTGACCAGGTGCTGCTCAGTACCATCAAGACCACGGTCCCTGAAAACAAGAAGGATGTACCTTCTACTTCATAACTAATTGATACTCTAGTTCTACACTGAGCACAATACAACACAAACATTGAGTTCAGAGCGTTTGGCCAACTGTCAGCTTCATCTGAAATACTTTATACCAGCATTACCCTCCTTAATGGTCACTACGCCTCTGCACTTCCAGCATTATTTCTGTCTAATCAATCATCCAGGTGTCAGTGTACTATTTGGCCATTCCATGCCGTTTTACTTCCCTCCGACACCCTCTGTTCAGGCTGGAGCATTATAGGCTTTATCTCCTGTTTGCCACTGAACTACACATATATATATACAGGCATAAATTAACAATTTACATTCAATTTTCATTAAAAGATACTGAATGGTTCAAGCTTACCACAATTTCATGGAAATAAACACAGATACGTTGATTAGCAATGAATTCTGGCACAATTACTGGCACAAATTCCCATCTGCTTATGTTCCAGGCTTTTATTTAACACAAATATGAGCTGGCTTCAACGCACTGTTGCTTTATCAAGATTATTTGCACTAGTGGTCTCGAACTAACGCTCCTAAGTGAGTATATCAGCGAGTCTAGCCAATGAGGCCACGTTTCGACAAGTGTTTGAAAAAATGTTACCTTTTCACGTCTCCCCTAACAACGAAAGATAGTATTTATAGCCCGACCAATCGTGGTTAGTCTTTCATTTGTTGCGCTCCAATCAATTTGGAGTTTACATGGTAGGCTAATTCTGTAACGTAAGATTTTTTTCAAACACGTTATAAAAAAATTTTATGAGCAGAAATGATTCCATGCTGTCAGGCATCCCCACTATTTTATTTTGGGTATAATTTATTAATTCCTGGACTATTTGCGTAACGTTTTACATATTCTTGGTCAGCAAGCCCTAAGGAACCCAAATATCCAAATTTAAAAGAGCTACGTGGCTGCGTTCAAAATATGGATTTTCTACCTCCTGTTTCGAAGATGTGCTGTCTGGGTACTGTTATGTTTTCAACCGTAAACCCATCTATTGGCGCGAAGCGTGTTTAGTGTTTGGCTTTCTGCCTCTCCCTTCTCGCTATCCTTTTGTCCATCTGTCTTTTGATCTTGGTAACATAGTGTAGAAAAAGACATGAATGGAATTTAAAATTTAGGTCAACTTGCATATTTCAAGGTTTTTCTTAGAAAGGCAGCACATTTTATTGTGTGTTTGGGAAACGCGTGTATGTTGCAGAAGGCCTTTAATATCAACGTGAAACGTTACAATTTGCATACGCAGTAGAAAACAAGGGGATTTCGAGTACAGTCATTGTGACAGCACTGTTCTTTACCATTCTTCTTCCTTTATTTATTATATGTATTTATTAGGCTTTATATTTACTTGATAATTTATATATGTGGATTAGAATATTCCACGACACTGGGCAGTCTTTCACCTGGGAACAATCTAGAGAACAAGACATAGCATTGTGAGTTTCAGCTACTTTACCCTGTTCAATGTTAGCCTGTGTATCATTAAAAGCAACATTAGAATGTCTACCTGTATTATTCAACGATCTATCTCGTCGGCGCGATCGATTGTGATTTTTGTCATTAAAATTGCCATAATTGTCATTTCTGCTAGAGTTAAAATTTGGATTAGTCCGATAATTTGTAGAATGATCGTTATGATGTTGGTTAAATGGTTTATTTCCAAAAAATTGTCTGTTTTGCGGACCCTGAGATCTTGATCTCCAGTTTTGTTTATTATAATGTCCCTGATTATTTTTAAAATAAGTGTTACCAAAATCTCGCGATCTGTGAGTTTGGTTCCAAGAAACATTAAATGGAGCAGATTGTTGAAATTGCTTCCCTTTGTAAAAGTTATCATTGGTGAAATTATGATTATTTCCCTTATTGACATACCTATCAGCACTAAAAGAACGATTGCGTGAAAAATTGTTTTGTTGTGCTGCAAAAGCAACAGGCAATTCACTCTTAATCTGCGCGTTACTTAGATCCATGTTTGGGTGAGCAGTGCAAAAATTTTTTGCATGTTCTTCTAAGTTTTTCATTGATAAAGGTTTCCGTTCGTGTAAAAATGCGAGAAATGTAGGGTTTACCGACGAAAGTACCTTATCGCGCATCAGTAAATCAAAGAGACCTTCATACGACTTTTCAATTTTGGATAATTCGATCCATCTTTCTAATGTTAGTCGTATCTGTGACAGAAAATCACTAAAATTTCTGCCAGATTGAGGTAGTAATGCGTGAAATTTCAAACGATATTCGTTTTCTGTCATTTGGAATTTTTGCAGAAGTGCTGCTCTAAGAGCATTGTAGTCATTTTTCTCACCAATGCTGGTGGTATGATAAACTGCTAATGCATCTCCTGTAAGTAATCTGGATAAATACGTACAGTATAGAGCTTTATCCACGTTATAAGACCCACAAGTGGCCTCAAACCTATCTAGGAAGAATATTACATCATCAGACGGGGGATTAAATTTTGGTAATTTAAGGTGAATTTCCTTAAAATGATCCTGTCTGGATGAAGTGTGGCTTTCAAAAGTTCTCTGAGAATTAGCTTCCTGAGTTAACCTAAGTCTCTCATATTCTGACTCTGCTAATTTCAGTTCATGCTGTCGTTTTCTTTCATTCTCTTCCATCTCAAGCTGAAGTCGTTTTGTGTTTTGTTCAGCTATTAATCTCCTTTCTTCTATTTCTTTTTGTTTATGTTCCATTTCTTTTTCAGCTATTAATCTTTTTTCTTCCATTTCTTTTTGTTTCTGTTCCATTTCCTTTTCAGCTATTAATCTTTTTTCTTCCATTTCTTTTCTAAGTCTTTCTTCAGACTCCTTTTGCTTCTGTTCTGCCTCTCGCTGAAATCGTTTCTCTTCTAATTCAGCGGCTAATCTCATTTTTTTCTCATTCTCCTCCGCCTCAAATCTTCTCCTCTTTTCATCTTCCTCAGCACGTTTCTCTTCCAGTTCGGCGGTTAATCTCATTTTTTTCTCATTCTCCTCCGCCTCAATCCGTTTTTGATCTGCCTCAAATTTCATCTTCTTCTCTTGTTCCTCAGCCTCAATCCGTTTTTGATCTGCCTCAAATTGAAGTTTTTCTAGTCTTAAAGTTTCTAACTTTCTCTGTTCGGCTTCTATTTCTTGAGCTTTCCTATATTCTGACAGTGCAAATGCTTTAGCTTCATCAGGAGCCATCTGAAGAGCTTTTGCTTGCTTAATGAAATAGTCTAAGGTAGCCATTTCAATATTATTATGTAATAATACTACTTAAAAGTGTTACTACAACTAGTGTTCTTCGTTCCTGTTCTAGAACGGTAAAATCAATTTAAATAATAGGCAATAATATTGATAATTAATAATGTAATTTATAACATGAAATGATGTGAAAGCAATAACGTGACAGACAATAGCACAATAATGACACGACAAGATATTCAAAACAAACGAAGACGTTCGCAGAAATCCAATTAAAATAAAATGAGAAACTAAAATGGAATGTCGTAAAGAATTACGATGATAACTGCGATTAAATCCAACAAGACAATAGACACCACAGTGTAAAAACAAAGGTTTTGTAAAAAACTAAACGACAGGAAAGGTGAGACGGACAATAATCACATACAAAATTCATCATAAAACTAAGGCACAAGTAAAAATAGCTACCAAAAACAACAAGTAAACGTGACACTACAGCTAACACAGACAGGTGTCACAGACCACCAGACACAGTGGACCTAGAATCCTTCTACGCTCACGCGTAGGAACATTCCACTGCGGGAAGTCTGCAAAATAATGTCCTACAGAACGTCTGACGAAGAGCCCGAATTGACTTCGAGATGGATCTCGTTCGTCAGATCTAATACACAAAACATAACACATAACATAGAAAATATATAAGTGTACATAATCAATCAAGGCACAGCTAATAGTAATAAAGGGTATAACGGATACAAGTTATACTTAGCTCGCGTGCAGGTAAAAATCAAAGTGCCTTGTCCCCGTGTATGTACGTAAGAGGATGCAATACTTCGCTCTGCGTATATCAATTACAGCTCGCACGCAATAATGATGAAGAGATGGAAGTTCAGATTGTGAAACTTGACTGGAGGTTGATTGAAGACCTTGAGTTTGAGTTGATTATGATTCATATTCCGCCAGGATCCACATTGAGATGATGTCGCCTTGAAAGTAAAAATTCTTCTTTTCAAACGATCAATTGGATGGGTACGTTCCTGAAATTACTTCCAGACCGCACTGGCCTACCAGTTATTGTTGGTGTCGTTTTCATAGTGATGAATAGAAACGCGAATGGTTACAATGGAATAAATGTCAACAATGTCTTTCAAACGAAAAACCAACAATGTATCTTGAATTGTGTGAACTGGTCAAGTATTGGCATCACACGAGTCGTTGATAACTTTACATAGATTTTATTCACCAGGACACGAAGTGGACAAGACGGACATCGTCACAGGCGCAAAGATCACACGACAACATATTGATTATTACTGCTAAAGTTCCTGAAGATTCTCTTCTAGTAAAGACCTCTGTCCATAGACTAAGGATTACAAAACTGTTACCGTATAATATCCTTCTCAGTCACGACCGTTGACCTTCTTTCAAGGACGTCTATCATGGTAACGTATACATACTCTGGGGTGGAATCTTCCATATTACATTTGTTAAAATTCCCAGACGTTCTTCATACATAGCGTTGTACATCATATAATTTTCACACAAAGTCATATACGATAATCCTAACAGTAAAGGCTTTCAGTTGGCTAACCTCTCTTTACATCCAAGCCACGACTTTGGCATTGAAGCATGTACGGCATATAAAACATGTGCGTAAGATAAACAATATAACTTCTTCTACTCGTAGGAATTCTCCGTCTACGATTCAAATCTTAAAGGCAAGCGACTCTGTAGATCCATTCTAGGAACATCTTAATTCCCGCTAGACTAGTATTAGAGCGGCCTTTTTTCATACAGCATTAAAATAAGAAGTGGGACGATAACTCACGTGACATTCCTGATATTGGTTTCGACCTGAAGACCAATACAGATCACTAGAAATAAATGGCTTCCTTAAAATGCCATTGAATTCGAAATATAAAATTACTATCATGGACACAAGACAGTTCCATGTTTCCACCTCAAAACATGACGTCACAAACTACTCAACTAGGTTACACGTGCGTCCAAAGCAACACTCACAGCTTTGTGCCCGTCAGTGCGCGAACCAATCGAACGCACAAATAATATAACTACATAAAACTGGTGCGTACATTTGGCAGGACCGAAGACTACCCCCTTAGGTAATAAATGTACGTAACACTTACCCAGGATTTGAACCCTGGACCTTCCGTGCGACAACACCGCCTAGCTATGCAAGCGAATCACACTGTCCTCCCTGCCATCTACGCATCCCCATAAAAGGATGTTTCAATGACAGGTCATTAGTGCGAACATCTATACATAACACCGGAAGTTTACCATGGGCAGTTCAGCCTATTAATGACGCAATCACTTCTGTTGTTCCCCTATATATCAGTATCGGTCAGTCCAACAAGACAAAGACCTTAATACTGTGTCCAGTATGATAGTAGACTTAGAACAGTAAGAACAGGACAGAGGGTAGGTTTGGAATTGTATAAACATAAGGAAGGGAAACCACGAGGCCTGTATGTTATGTTTATACAATTTCAAACTGTGATGAATTTACCGTGATACAACGTTAAAATATCTCCAATTATAAAGAGAACATTGTAGGGATAAAAATAATGCGTAAGATACTAGGATACATGCTCGCCTATGCCCGCATTTCCTACCGCCATTTAAACTAACTAGTTAGACATGCAGACGAAACGGTACCCTTTTAGACGGGAGGATAACGGAGATATAAAAAAGGAAAAATATGACTGAACACGTATTTGAACCTAAAGGGCAAAAAGACGCAATTGGTAATAAAAGAGGAAAAACAAAATTCACGCCACTAGTTAACACAATGTAAGGAAATTGATAGAAAAACGGCGTTTTACGATACTTGGTTGTTTTATTTGAATTCAGCGGCAAACGCCGTGGAGAACGTTCTACAACAAATTTAAAAAAAACTAACCTTGAGAAAAAATATGTTTTTTCTTAATAATAAAGTTAGGAATATAAAACCTAGCTAGTTTGATAGCCCATCTTAAGCAGAGAAATAATATACTTTCATTTATACAGACGGACAGATAACATGGAAGATATTGACGAAAGACTGTATTGTTCACATCAGACTGGCGGACAGTATTGTTGTGCACACTTTCACTAAAGCCTCAAATATGCGTCCTTGAGACACGGAAATGCAAAAATCTAGCTGTAATGAACGAGAGGGGGAAGGTTGGAGAATTGTGGCTAAAAATAACTTAGGAGGCAGATTTGTGTAGGGTTTTGCGTGTAGTTGGTCCAAGAAACAAGTGTGTTTTTGTGAAAAACCAAGTAGAGACAGACGGACCAACAGACAATAATACATACTTGACTGAGATCTGACTGAAATTTGACTTTTGGTTTAAAAAAGTTAGAGGGGAAGTCTGTGATTGGACAAATGTATTCATATTAGCGGGATAGAGACGCGCATTTTTGCCATTTGACATAAGTCTGTCCAGTAACACAGTCAGTTATTTCCAGTGGTGTTTTCCCCAGAAGATATTATATACAATTTAGTGGGACGCCATACTATAGCCAGCAGCTCAGCTGAGTTTTGCTAGCATTAACTGTGTTCTCAATTCTGAATTCTGGTAAGAATGAAAGCATTTATCTTGTATATTTTAATATTTTGAGTGATTGATACTGCCATATCATATAAAATGATTACGACAAGTAAGTGCTCGCTCTAGGTTCCCAGCCCAAGTTCAGGGTCTAGAGACAAACAAAAAATATATGGACGCCTAACTAAGACTATGGAAGGCGGATCTATTATTGAGATCAGTGGGAACATATTACCTATCTTATTGAAGAAAAGAGGAAACTATTGAACATATCTCAGATGCAATGCAGTCTTGGGGAACTGGTACTATATGAAAACAACTGGGTAAGATGTGCAACGTTGGTCAGAGAGATCTGACCCATTCTGTGTAATGTTGATGTGTTGTGCTGTGTGTAAGAGTGGTGCAGTGGATAGAGTACTGACACATAGCACAAATTTTGTTTCAGAATTGTGAGTTTCTGTTGTGGCACTAAAGGTAGTGCCACATACTTAAGCAAGAATACACAAGCAGATGTGTGTGCCGCCTAACATTTGTGTCGGTGCAGCCTAGCATTGTATTCCAGCTACCGAGAGGAGTGGGCCACAGGAATCCTGTATCAGATCTTCACAGACAAGATGAGTGAATACGTGGCCTGCTGAAGATTCACCAGTATTAACCAGTATTTAAAACCACCACAAATATTTCCCCATCAAATATATACTGAATTCTTGGGAAATATAACATTTAACTACAGTCTATAAGTCAATGGACAAAGCTTGTTGTAGTCACAGAGTGGGAGTGATGACATCACCCCAACAGCACATCCAGTAATAGTTCTCCCAGAGACAATAGAGATATTATTAATATTAACCAGTCTTATAAAATACCTATGTACACAAATTCCATTTTATTATGCCATATATTTATGCATTCCATTTATAACTCCATAACATTTCCTATGTTCTGACCAAAATAAAACATTGGTTCAGAACTAATAAATTTAGAAAAAAATTGTTAAAATCAAAACTAAAACAGTCTGAGTTAGTTCAGTGTGTTATAGATTTTATTAATATTATTAGACTTATTAATTACCTGTGTGTGTTTGTATATTCTATTACTACACATTACATTTCAGTACCCTAGACTTTTAACGTAGCTAACATTCATGATAGTAGAATAGTCTGTTTGAGGTCGTAGTGGTAGTAAGAAGGGCCTTCTGTAATTCACATAAACTTTTATCTCAGGAGCCTTCACAACTGACCTCATACAGTACACTAGGTAACATAACAACCATACAATACCATCAAAACCACTACAAATATTGGGGTCTTGTCCGGGGATATTTAGTTTATCAAAGATATTAGAATCTCCTGGTGGGAGAATTAAACCAGTGGGGACAGATTGAATAAATTTAAAAAGTGTCCCTTAAAATAAAAAGGGGAAAATAAAAGTTGGTGAATCTTCACAGCCAGTGGTAATTAGTTGATTAATTAATTAGAATTACCTTGGTCATTAATTAATTAGAATTACCTTGGTCATTAATTAATTATAATTACCTTGGTCATTAATTAATTAGAATTACCTTAGTCATTATATAATTAGAATTACCTTAGTCATTATATAATTAGATTTACTTTGGTCATTGTTATTTTGTATGATGGCTGACCTAGCAAAATTTAGAATCGGCTGCTGTGCTGACGGCGAGGGAGATGAATATGGAGGGTCAGGTTTTAATTCAGTATGTAACTGCAGAATGTGACAAGTATATTGAAAGGGAAGATAGGAGGTTAGCTGAAGAGAAGAGGTTACAAATTGAGGCTGATAAAGAACTTAAGAGGTTGCAGATTGAGGCTGACAAAGAGGCAAAAGCATTGGAGGCAGAAGAAAAACGAC
Organism: Oreohelix idahoensis; assembly: GCA_024509875.1. NCBI lineage: Eukaryota > Metazoa > Mollusca > Gastropoda > Stylommatophora > Oreohelicidae > Oreohelix > Oreohelix idahoensis. The sequence goes on along the minus strand of JAMPIV010003382.1, from coordinate 174,093 downwards.
AGCAAAGGGAAGCAGAAGATAGAAGATTACAAAGGGAGCACGAATTACGACCAAGGGAGCTGGAATTACAAGGCCATGCTCCTGAAAATGGTGCCAGCCCTTTTGCCTCAGATGCTACGCCTAGTCAGGGAGCCTCAACCTCAGCTATGGGGTTTCATTTAGACCATTTTGTTGAGAAAGACGATGACATCGAGGGGTACCTCAGTAGATTTGAATTATTAGCTACTACATATGGGTTAGAGAGAGAGAGGTGGAGTCTAAAGTTATCACAGGGAATGAGAGGTACTTCGTATGAAGTCTTTGCTAAAATGAATAGAGAAGACCAAGACAATTATGACATGCTAAGGCAGGCTTTGTTATTGAGATATGAAAAGAATGGTGAATTCTATCGTAAGAAGTTTAGAAATGCCAAGCTGTTGTCTGGGGAGACATACCACCAATTCTCTGCCAGACTGGAAACCTATTTGGAGAAATGGACTGCTCTGGGGAAGACCCAAGATCTTAAAGAGATGATCATGATAGAGCAATTAAGAGAGTCCATGGCTCCAGACTTGAGAAAATGTCTCATGGAACAAGGTGCAGAGAGGTTGGGGGAGGTTTTAAATGTCGCTGAGAGGTATCAGGCAGCCCAGGCAGAGGTAAGTGGCACTAAAAAGAAGCACATAGAAAATTTTAAAGCTCCACAGCAATTTAGTAGATTTGATAACAGAGAACAAGGTAATAAAGGCAGGACAAACTTTGATAGGCCACGAAATGACTATCGTGACAGAAACTCACAGTTCAATGACCAAAAATATAATGAAAGAAAACCGTTTAACCGAGGAAAAAGATGGTGCAAATGGTGTAAGAAAGACAACCATAACACCGAATTTTGTAAAAGGAAACCTTCAAACATTGCTGCAATGAAGTCGGGGACTCAAAGATTAAAGGTTAATCCTAATGGACAGCAGGAACCTTATCACCCCCCAGTTTGTGAGGATGTTATTTGCAATGGGGTCACCATAAGGTGCCTATATGATACAGGTTTGGATTATGATTCAGTTGTGAAGTCTAGCCTAGTGGACCCAAGTCAGTATACCACAGAAACAGTGGAAATACAAGGGGCGACTAAGGACATACCACTCATGACACTTCCCATCGCAAGGATAACGGTGAAAACTCGCTATGTGGAAGGAGAAATCAGAGCAGCAGTGATAGATGAACCAATCTACCCTCTGATATTGGGGTGTAGATACGTCTTCTTGGGGAATCCCGAGAGACCTGTGATCATGGCGACAGTGCAGACCAGGTCACAGAAAAAGGAGGAAGAAGGTGAACCTATAAATGCTCATCCAGAGGAGATGAGGAAGGCGCAGGCTGAGGATAGGACACTCAAGCCATGTTTTAAAAAATTGCCCAAATGCCACACACCTCCAAGCAAGGGAGAATACTTTATGAAGAACAAATTACTATACAGGAAGACAGGAACTAGATCCACTGGTCACGGACAGTTGGTTCTTCCCAAGGTATATAGGGCAAATTTAATAAGGAGCTTACGTGTTGGAAAAGATTGGGACCATGAGAAAGTAGGTACCATCTGCCAAAAAGTTGCTCGAAAATACTATTGGCCCGACGTAAATGTCGATATTGAAAACTTTGTAGAAGCATGTGGCGTATTTCATGAGGGAACACCCACAAAGGGAAAATATGTGCAGGACCTAGAAACGCCACGGGGCAAACTTAGGCCTGGAAGGAAAAATAATTATAATCAGGTAGACAAAGAGGAATGGGAGCCCCCTTTTCATACCCAGTCTTCACTTGAATGGATTAACATGGCCACTATGCGACGAGTACAAAGAGTAAATTTACCCCAGAATAAGCTGACAATCCCTCGGTCAGCCTTATATAAACTGGAGGAAAATAAAAGAGAGCGAAGATCTCTCATAAGCAATCTAAAGTGGGAAGACAAACCCAAGAAAAAAATTGGTAGTGGTCGATTTGTGAGTGATGATTCTAGGAAGAAAGGTCCTCACTATAAAGCTTCTAATGGAAGGGACCCGATGGGTGCCATGAAAAATAAGGATAAAAATTTAAAAGTCCATATGTAATTTATTAAGGACCTGGACAGATGAGAAAGCAGAATAGACTGTTACCTCATCGTATCAATATGTGAACGAACTGACCACTCGTCTGAAAGCTGGATGGAAACTGGCAAATGATAATTTGAGACAAGCCAGGAAGAAACATGTAGCATATTTTAATAGGAAGGCAAAGGACAGAGAACTAGCTGTGGGAGAGAAGGTGCTTCTTCTACTACCCGGCAGCCAGAATAAATTACAAATTGGATGGCAAGGTCCATATACGGTTCTAGAGAAGGTGTCTAGAACAAATTATAAAATTGACAAAAAGGGGAAGGAGAAAGTTTATCATGTAAACCTTTTAAAGAAGTATCTGGACAGACCACTCCAGGAAAGCACCCCTTTACTGACCTTGGCTATCGCAACTCAAATGCAAAAGGAACCACTCACCTCTCATGAATACCCATTACATCCCTGTGAGACAGCTGCACAAGTAAAAGTCAGTAAGCACCTGACTAAAAATCAGAGGGAGAGAGTTCAACAGGTTCTGGAGGAACATACAGATGTATTAACAGATAAACCAGGCCATACAAATTTGCTACAGTATGACATGAAACTGGTAGACTCAAACCCAATCTGTATGAGAGCCTATTCTATTCCGTTCGCGAAGGAGAAGGCATTGAAAGAAGAAATAGATTATTTGTTGAAGGAGGGGATTATTTCACACAGTGAATCTTCTTTTAGCTCCAGTGTAGTTTTGTTGAGGAAACCGTCTGGGGAACATAGACTGTGCATAGATTACAGGAAACTGAATGCTGTCACAGAAGGACAAGTGGATCCATTACCAGACACAAAACAGTTATTTGCCAGATTAAACAAGGCAAAATACTTTTCAAAGGTGGATCTTAGTAAAGGCTATTACCAGATTCCAGTGAAGCCTGAAGTTAGACCTTATTTAGCTTTTAGCACCTCGGAAGGACATTATGAATTCAACATGCTACCATTCGGATTGAAAAATGCTCCGAGTGTATTTTCAAGGATGATGCGCAAATTGTTGGATCCCCTGAATAATCTATGTATCACGAATTTCATGGATGATATTCTCGTCGCCACAGAGACATTTGAAGAACACATTAACTCTCTGAAAATGTTATTTCATAGGCTTAGGGAAGCGAACTTAACTGCTAGACCAACAAAATGTTGTATTGGATGCAAAGAGTTGGAATTCTTGGGACACACTGTATATCAGGGTAACATGACCCCTGACCCCAAGAACTTGGAAAAACTGCAGAGAGCACCTAGACCACAACAAACAAAAAAGGACGTGCGATCATTCGTGTCGTTATGTGGATTTTACCAAAAATATATCAAAAATTTTAACTCTATATGTGCTCCTCTGACTGATCTGACTCGCAAGGGACATCCAGATAAAATTGTTTGGACGGCGCAATGTGAATTGGCTTTCCAAAAGTTAAAGGAAAAACTCACTAGCAAGCCTATTCTCAAATTGCCTGATTTGACACAGGACTTTGTGGTGAGAACAGATGCAAGTAATGTAGGCCTGGGGGCGGCTCTGTTGCAAAGGTCATCCTCACCCGATGGGGAACTGAACCCAGTCGCTTATGCAAGCCGCAAATTGAATAAAGCGGAGCAAGGATATTCCACAAGCGAAAAAGAATGTTTAGCGTTAATCTGGGCAATAAAAAAGTTCCAAATCTATCTGTATGGTAGGATTTTTGTGGTCCAGACGGATCATCAGCCCCTGGTGTTCTTATCTCAGGCTAAGCATGAAAATGCAAGATTGTTGAGATGGTCATTATTGTTACAACCTTATCAGTTTATTATCGAATACATCCCAGGGTCATTGAATGTCGGTGCAGATTTTCTCAGTCGGCACCCCTGTGATTAAAATTAGAGTAGTTGGTAGGCGTGAGGAGTAATTTTATCTATGTGTATCACTGGTTTTGGAACTTGCCGTAGTGCATGTTCTCAAGTGGGGAGATGTGTGATGAATTTACCGTGATACAACGTTAAAATATCTCCAATTATAAAGAGAACATTGTAGGGATAAAAATAATGCGTAAGATACTAGGATACATGCTCGCCTATGCCCGCATTTCCTACCGCCATTTAAACTAACTAGTTAGACATGCAGACGAAACGGTACCCTTGTAGACAGGAGGATAACGGAGATATAAAAAAGGAAAAATATGACTGAACACGTGTTTGAACCTAAAGGGCAAAAAGACGCAATTGGTAATAAAAGAGGAAAAACAAAATTCACGCCACTAGTTAACACAATGTAAGGAAATTGATAAAAAAACGACCTTAGCTCTTATTCGAAACAGTCATTTCTTGGGCGTTTTACGATACTTGGTTGTTTTATTTGAATTCAGCGGCAAACGCCGTGGAGAACGTTCTACAACAAATTTAAAAAAAACTAACCTTGAGAAAAAATATGTTTTTTCTTAATAATAAAGTTAGGAATATAAAACCTAGCTAGTTTGATAGTCCATCTTAAGCAGAGAAATAATATACTTTCATTTATACAGACGGACAGATAACATGGAAGATATTGACGAAAGACTGTATTGTTCACATCAGACTGGCGGACAGTATTGTTGTGCACACTTTCACTAAAGCCTCAAATATGCGTCCTTGAGACACGGAAATGCAAAAATCTAGCTGTAATGAACGAGAGGGGGAAGGTTGGAGAATTGTGGCTAAAAATAACTTAGGAGGCAGATTTGTGTAGGGTTTTGCGTGTAGTTGGTCCAAGAAACAAGTGTGTTTTTGTGAAAAACCAAGTAGAGACAGATGGACCAACAGACAATAATACATACTTGACTGAGATCTGACTGAAATTTGACTTTTGGTTTAAAAAAGTTAGAGGGGAAGTCTGTGATTGGACAAATGTATTCATATTAGCGGGATAGAGACGCGCATTTTTGCCATTTGACATAAGTCTGTCCAGTAACACAGTCAGTTATTTCCAGTGGTGTTTTCCCCAGAAGATATTATATACAATTTAGTGGGACGCCATACTATAGCCAGCAGCTCAGCTGAGTTTTGCTAGCATTAACTGTGTTCTCAATTCTGAATTCTGGTAAGAATGAAAGCATTTATCTTGTATATTTTAATATTTTGAGTGATTGATACTGCCATATCATATAAAATGATTACGACAAGTAAGTGCTCGCTCTAGGTCCCCAGCCCAAGTTCAGGGTCTAGAGACAAACAAAAAATATATATGGACGCCTAACTAAGACTATGGAAGGCGGATCTATTATTGAGATCAGTGGGAACATATTACCTATCTTATTGAAGAAAAGAGGAAACTATTGAACATATCTCAGATGCAATGCAGTCTTGGGGAACTGGTACTATATGAAAACAACTGGGTAAGATGTGCAACGTTGGTCAGAGAGATCTGACCCATTCTGTGTAATGTTGATGTGTTGTGCTGTGTGTAAGAGTGGTGCAGTGGATACAGTACTGACACATAGCACAAACTTTGTTTCAGAATTGTGAGTTTCTGTTGTGGCACTAAAGGTAGTGCCACATACTTAAGCAAGAATACACAAGCAGATGTGTGTGCCGCCTAACATTTGTGTCGGTGCAGCCTAGCATTGTATTCCAGCTACCGAGAGGAGTGGGCCACAGGAATCCTGTATCAGATCTTCACAGACAAGATGAGTGAATACGTGGCCTGCTGAAGATTCACCAGTATTAACCAGTATTTAAAACCACCACAAATATTTCCCCATCAAATATATACTGAATTCTTGGGAAATATAACATTTAACTACAGTCTATAAGTCAATGGACAAAGCTTGTTGTAGTCACAGAGTGGGAGTGATGACATCACCCCAACAGCACATCCAGTAATAGTTCTCCCAGAGACAATAGAGATATTATTAATATTCACCAGTCTTATAAAATACCTATGTACACAAATTCCATTTTATTATGCCATATATTTATGCATTCCATTTATAACTCCATAACATTTCCTATGTTCTGACCAAAATAAAACATTGGTTCAGAACTAATAAATTTAGAAAAAATTGTTAAAATCAAAACTAAAACAGTCTGAGTTAGTTCAGTGTGTTATAGATTTATTAATATTATTAGACTTATTAATTACCTGTGTGTGTTTGTATATTCTATTACTACACATTACATTTCAGTACCCTAGACTTTTAACGTAGCTAACATTCATGATAGTAGAATAGTCTGTTTGAGGTCGTAGTGGTAGTAAGAAGGGCCTTCTGTAATTCACATAAACTTTTATCTCAGGAGCCTTCACAACTGACCTCATACAGTACACTAGGTAACATAACAACCATACAGTACCATCAAAACCACTACACAAACCTACCCTCTGTCCTGTTCTTACTGTTCTAAGTCTACTATCATACTGGACACAATATTAAGGTCTTTGTCTTGTTGGACTGACCGATACTGATATATAGGGGAACAACAGAAGTGATTGCGTCATTAATAGGCTGAACTGCCCATGGTAAACTTCCGGTGTTATGTATAGAGGTTCGCACTAATGACCTGTCATTGAAACATCCTTTTATGGGGATGCGTAGATGGCAGGGAGGACAGTGTGATTCGCTTGCATAGCTAGGCGGTGTTATCGCACGGAAGGTCCAGGGTTCAAATCCTGGGTAAGCCACTCATGTCTGTTGTTTTTCTGTTGTCTAGTGTTCTACTTCTTTATTTCCTACGAGTGCCTTATAACATACCTTTATATTTGTTTCATATTAATTTACTGTTTACAGGCCTCGTGGTTTCCCTTCCTTATGTGTTATAATCAACGTTTTCGCAGAGTTCGGCCGCACAAGAATCCAGCAGACCTGCTTCTCCTTCACGACAATGCGCGCCCTCACACAAGTCTGGCAACACGGGAAGCAATCACCAAATTGGGTTGGAGTGTACTACCCCATCCACCCCATAGTCCCGATTTGGCACCCTCTGATTTTCATCTATTTGGTCCACTTAAAGATGCACTCCGTGGGACAAGGTTTGAAGATGATGAAGGAGTGATTCATGCAGCGAAGAAATGGCTACATGATCAAGACTAAATCTGGTACGGGCTAGGAATACATGCACTTGTTTCGCGCTGGCATAAAGCCGTACAAGTTGATGGGGATTATGTTGAATAATACCGATGTTTACATGACATATCCATGTATATTGTGTATAAATTTCATGCTTTTTGAATAAACAGCTCCTGAGAAAAACGATGTGGTGCATTACTTTCTGAACGCCCCTCGTACGTCTGAGGAGTGGTAAACAAGATAAAGACAGTCCTATAGCAAATACTTCCATTGGTGAGTGAGTGTTAGAGACTTTCCCCTACTAAATTCAGCATAGAGAGAAAAAAATCGTGCATAAAATATGCCACATAATAATGAATGAAAGGGCAAAAATTATGCCAAATAAAAGCGATGAGTGAAAGGAAGAGAAAAATTAACAAAAAAGTGATACTGACGGAGTGGACGTGAGATCGCACACCCGTATCGTCACAGCAGGGAGCTAAAGGGCGTTGACTGATTGATTGGTACGGGGCTAAAATATAAAGACTGACTGGAAGTCATTTTCGCTCCCTTTAGAGCATGCAGCCACGACTACAGCTGTTCCCCCTCCCTTTCGCAGGAAGCCTTCTCAATGTTCTTGAAGTGGTAGTTTATGTCACAATTATTTACATGGTGAGGTTAGTAGCTCCATGCGCAACCTGATACTGGTAGCCGTGTACGATATACGGTACCTGAGGGATCAATATTCCTATTTTGTCTTTGTCTCATAAGATAGCCTACCATTCCATCCCGGACAACAAGGGGTTAAACAAATCAACACTGCAAGCTAAATGCTGTATATAAGTAATTCATTACTGCCCCTGCATTGACCCAGGGTGATCGATGCAAATGTCTGTCTGCAGTTTATGAAGAAACTTTGATGCTCAGCTTTGGATATTTCTTTCACTTGGTCGAACTTTTCAAAAGTGCAGAAATATTTGCCAGTTGGCTATTTCTGAGTGTCTCGTGTCTTCCTTTCTGTCCAACGAGTGCCTGTTAATTGCCCGTATTAATTAATTAATTAATTAATTAACTACGCACAAGGCTCAGGATTCCTTCATTATTTATTTCTGAGCGCAGAAACTTCTTGATGCGGTTGCACGAGTTATGCCGGTTAATGAAGTTTCAGGATTTTCAGAAACGGGTAACAATTCTTCTGCTTTAGACCCTGTAAAACATCTCATGCAGAAAGGCAACTATAACAAAGCAGTGTTGTCGACTCGTGTCGACAGACTCGAACTCGAGTCGGACTTAACGTCACCATGACGAATGATTCCGTTTTCGTTTCATTAGCGATTCGACTCCGGGACTTCCCAATTTTGGCGAACGAACTTCGGCGTCCTTATTTATATGGTACTCATAGGGAGACAGCGACAGTTAATTTACTTAAATCGATAACATAAAGGCAGTCAGCAATTAAAATTATACACACACATACTGTTATTTTTCATTATTAATTTATTGTGACTGATATAATTTTTGGAATCGATTGTGCCTTTATAGTTTTAGATCAGAAATGAGACTCGATTTTGGGGCTCGAACGATAGTTTATGGACTTGAGACCTGATTCAGAGACTTGTACTAAGAGACTTGAGGATAGTTAGGAAAGACTTGAAGACAATTCTGCAAAACAAGTAGTTACCGCGCCTTTTCCGTAACTCCGGTGCCTCGCAGTTTGCTTTACATTCGCAGTAGTTGATGATTGTATCTAAAATCTTGGAACACTCCTCCACAGTCGACTTTCGTACATTACGGATGTTCTGCCTGTGGGTTAGAATGTCATGAAACATCAGAAGTATTCACAAGGGGGTCTATACTTTATCTAGCTATCTATATACGCCTCTGTCATACAAGGATTTATCGCTATTTTAATAAATATTCCTATTACACAAGGGTATATGACTATCTACGCATACCCCTATCATACAAGGGTAAATAGCTATCTATATATACCTATGTCATTCACCGGTATATATCTATATATTTATAATAATGTATATCTTACTTAGTCGTTCCCCTTCTACCGTGAGGTGTAGAGGTTTGGAAGAGAGAGCGCCAGACTATCCTATCGGCTGTCTTCCTCCTGGCCTGGTTCCATTCTAGTCCTCGGTCCTTCAAAGATTGTCTAATGTTGTCCTCCCAGCGGACTCTGGGTCGTCCTCGGGGTCTGGATCCTTGGCTCTTTGTTTCCCATGCTTGTCGTGGTATCCGATCTTCTCCCATTCTGCAGACATGGCCAAACCATCTTAATTGGGACTGTTCTACTTGGGTCTGCAGGGGGTAGGATTTAAGGCCTTGACGTATCGTCTGGTTGCGTACCATGTCTCTTCTTGTTACTTCAACCACCTTCCTCAGATACCTCATTTCTGAGGTTTGGATCTGGCTTTTATGGGTTGTAGTCACTGCCCATGACTCGCATCCATATGTCAAGACTGGGACATAGGTGGAGCGGTATACAGCCATCTTCGTTTTCTTACCAACCTCTCTCTTGCTGAGGAATCCTCGATTTATGGCCTGAAAAAATCTCCCAGCTGCTGCTTTTCGAGTGGCCAACTCTTCTTTGATGCCTCCCTTTCGGTCTATGATAGCTCCGAGGTATTTAAAACGGTCGACCTGCTTCAGGACCTGTTCTCCCAGCTTAATCTGATGTCTTCTTTCTTCTCGTGATATCACCATGGATTTTGTTTTAGAGCTGCTTATGACCATCCCTCTCTTCTCCAGCTCTTCCTTCCAGACTTGCAGGTTGGATTGGAGATGTGCCTCTGATTTAGCAATCAGGGCAACATCATCAGCAAATGTCAGCTCCGAAATAAAGACCTGTCTCATCTTCCAGTACCCCACTGAATACTTTCTTGTTCTCTCCTTACATGCCTTGATGACATCGTCCATAAGGAGTATGAATAGGTAAGGTGATAATAATGTATATCACAAAAGGTAAAAAAAAAAATTATTAAAAATTCAATTGAAATGCGTTTTACGAATGAACAATACAGTAGCTTACAAATGTATTGTTAATTCGTTCAAGTAATTTTCACACCAATGTCTTCTTTTGTCATAGTCTATGTCAGGTTAGCAGTAGTTTTCCCTATTCGTTTTTAAATAATCATTGTGGAAAGATGCCAGATCCTTAAAAAAACAGTAGTGGTAATCATCTTTTTTTATTCCCTCAAGAATACAGACCAACATCTATGTTCTCCCTTCGTTTCTAACCACTTTTCTTTAAGATCATCTCAGCGTTATTTCTTTGCCACGCTTCAAATCTTTGACATTCAAAATTTCGATGTTCCACTCATCGCAGAGAGCTGAAACTTTACAACCAGCTCCTTATATTGGTACATTTTAATGTTTCTAGGTTCGACTGACACTGACCTACAACCAGCTCCTTATATTGGTACATTTTAATGTTTCTAGGTTCGACTTACATTCAATTGCATACAATGAAATTAGATGAGCTATAACTAATCAATAATTCTTGGTGTTGTGTCAGACTTACTGATTAATTATAACTGGATATCCACTTTTATACTGTGCAGAGGCAGGCAACCCAGGAACTGCAATGATCTACTTTGGACACAGTGAGCTGTTTAAAGATCTACTTTGATAAAATGATGTGTGTTTTCAGGTTTCATAGTATTTGAAATTCGAAATAATAAATGCAGTCTGTGTGCAACTTTAATCTCTACCTGATGATCTGCTTCCTACAATTCCATCGACAATTCAAACTAAATGATAGTTTACCAGTTGTTAACTTAACTTCCCATATTATGCCGTTTCCTGGTTTAAGTGACATTTTGTAATCTAGCTTGGGGTTTTCACTGGGAACAAGGTTGTGGTATCTTTCATCTTGAAAAAAAAAACAATTTTTAAATGAGGCAAAGAGGAGGCTAGTCCGAAAAGTCACAGGCATAATTCGTTCGTCCTTCCCTTTCCATCACATAAAGATCTACCAAATCAGCCTCTGGGATCTACCAGTAGATCGGGATCGAACTGTTGCCGACCAGTGCATCAGAGTGAATGAAAATTTTTGCTTTTCAGTGCTTTTGCTAACAACTCTGACAGAGGTCTCTAAAGCTTTTTTTTTAAAACTTGTTTAGCTTTCATGTCTTTGAAAAATTACAATCTTTGGCCCACATCAATGGCCGATATTAAATAAAAATTACAAACAGTTTACTTGCAGAAAGATGGAACGACAGAGTAAAGGACAGGCAGATACACGGCTGGATAGAGACAAAAAGGCATAGATAGGCAGGCAGACAGACTGGCTGACTGACAGACACAAAGGCTGGCAGACAGACTGACATATTGGCTGGCAGACAGGCAGGCAAACAGACTGTCAGATAGGCATGCAGACAGATAGATAGATAGATAGACAGACAGACAGACAGACATAGATAGATAGATAGATAGATAGATAGATAGATAGATAGATAGATAGATAGATAGATAGATGGATGGATGGATGGATGGATGGATGGATGGATAGATAGATAGATAGATAGATAGATAGATAGATAGATAGATAGATAGATAGATAGATAGATAGATAGATAGATAGATAGATAGATAGATAGATAGATAGATAGATGGATGGATGGATGGATAGATGGATAGATGGATAGATAGACAGACAGACAGACAGACAGACAGACAGACAGACAGACAGACAGACAGACAGATAGACAGATAGATAGATAGATAGATAGATAGATAGATAGATAGATAGATAGATAGATAGATAGATAGATAGATAGATAGATAGATAGATAGATAGATAGATAGATAGATAGATAGATAGATAGATAGATAGACAATTTAACAAACGAACAGAGAGACTGAACAAAGAATATTTATTTTAAAACGTCTGAGAACTGGGCATGCAGGCCCATCCAACTTTCTGCCCACGCCCCCCAAACATTCATTCTGTACCCAGGTATATATACATGCAGTCAGGCAGGAAGGAACGCAGAAAGACAAACCGACAGACAGATACGCAGAAGAACAAACGGATGGACGGATGAATGAAGATTGGGTAGATGAATGATGGACGAATGGATTGATATAACTGTAGATCGTACCGTAACTGATAATTCTGCGCCGTGAGGCAAAAGTTTTCCCCAGTAAGCTTCAACAGATCCTGATTAAGTTTCTTTCTCATTGACATGCATGGAATCTTGTGGTTATTCAAGTTTAGCTGATTTTGATCTTCCGCATTCTGAAAGCAGGTCATATTTGCAGTTTTAGCATCTGGTACATCGTCTGCAACGTCATCGACGTTCGGGTCTCTCAAAGACGTGGTAACAGACACCTCTGCCCCTTGTTCTTCATTCGTGGATTTGCCAGCATTATTTCCTAGAAAATGTTTCGAGTTCTCGCAAAGATCTAAATGGGAGTTGTGATTGTATTCAGTATTATCTGGACCACAATTCAACTCAGGTGGGGACACTTTGATACCATTAACATGCGGAGGTTCATGGCAACGGGTATCCTTTGGCAGGGATCTATCCTTCCGAATGTTATAAGCGTTAGAATAATCTCTTTCCAGACCTGAAAGTGACCGTGAATCATTGTTCTTATTGAAAAGAAGCAGGTTAGAATCATCGATACATTTGGAAGGCAGACGGGTGGATAATTTCCTGTGAATGAGTGACTTCTCTAAAATGTTGGGTGAACTTTCCGTGTAGCTAGTTTCAATCGGAGGATACTCGCTGTCAGCAAGGCGTGACGCGGCGCTAGACACATCTTTACTGAAGGACTTCCAAAGGGCGACGTCTTCCCCATCACGACATGACAACGAAACAGAATCATCTATGCCACAGCCTGGCCACACCTCGCAGTTATCCTTTTCTCGGAAGGGCCACTTGTTAGAGTCACCGTTTCCGGAACGGTGCAACAGAAACGAGTTAACATCCCTGATACCATGTGAATCAACTACCCGAGCAATTGTGCACATGGCAATCCCGTTCTATAGTTCTAAAACGCAGCTCTTAATGACCTCTAGCAAGCTCTTTATGTTTTTCGAGTTTGGTTAACTTTCTAAGAAAAAAAGATAGAAAAAATGTCGTAACACGGTACTAACATGATGGCATAACAAGGTGGATTGAAAAGTCATTTCCTATTTATGAATGTTTATATCCTCGATTGTATTTACTGGACATATACATGAAACAAATGTTAAAACTACTTACTTTTTTTAAATTTCCAGAAACAAAATCTCAAATGACCAATACAATGACATTAGAAGAAGGGAAAAACCCGCTGCCCACTGTGAGGTCAAACGTTGGACGGACCGGATCTCACGTTCAGCTGTAACGTTAGGGACATAGCATTTTATTTAATAAAATGCCAGTTAATTGTCTTTATTCTGACGTTGGTTTTATATAAATTAACCGGGTAGGAGTGAAGATATAAAGATTTTAAAATATCTTCTTTCTTTGGTCCTTGGCCACTGACTGACCAAGCAATCAGTGACCATCACGCCTGGTGGTGTCTTGTAGGGCAGCAACAAACTGTCTCCACTCGGTCGACATCCATCCTTCGTGAGGTGCCCCAGCTCTGGTTTATGCTCAGCATCTCCGCCTCCACTGTTCTCCGCCAGGTGGCTTTTGGCCGTCCTTGCTTTCGCTTTCCTTCTGGGGTCCACAGCATGGCAGTTCTGGTGATGGTGTCAGGGTCTCTTCTGACGATATGGCCAACCCAATACCAGCGCCTACCCGCTTTGATGGTTGCGAATGTCTTCTAGGTGGCTCCAAGTTAGCAGTTTTTAGTTAGTGATGGTGTTCGACCAGAAAATTCCACACATTTCCCTTAAGCAGGTTGAGTGGAAAGAGGACAATTTGGACATTTCCTGTTCTATTGCTCTCCAGCACTCTGCACCGTACAGAAGTACAGAAATTGCGCAGCTCTCATATATTTTAAATTTAGTGTTGGTAATATACTTGGAGGATTTCCAGATATTGTTTAGGTTGGCGAAGGCTTTCTGGCTTCGGCTACTGATGTTTTTGTTTGTTCCGCTATATGGTGTTGCTAGGCTTCCTAAGTATGTAAATATGTTTGTATTTTCTCTTGGTCCCTTATTTTTATGGGTGCAGGATTTCTTACATTTAGTATCATGACTTCTGTCTTCTTGAGATTAATGTTCAGTCCCACCTGTTGGCTTTGTTTGTTCAGTCCGTCTGTTTTTTCTTGGATGTGTTGATGTGAGTGTGAGAATTGTGCAATGTCATCTGCGTATTCTAGATCCTCAAGTGTAGAGAATGTTGCCCATCTTATTCCTCTAAGGCAGCGTGATCCAACTGCAGTCCCGCGGGCCAAATGTGGCCAGTGTAAAATTGTTTTATGGCCCGCGCTCAAACAAAACATTTTTCTTTAATTATATAGTATAATTAATACTTTAAAGATTAGACTAAAAACGTCCTGAGCAGAGCAATGTTTTACTGCCTACAGTCAGCATCCGAAAGCTCGACTGACATTGAGACTCTGGTTACAAAAAATTCACCCCGACCCCACCAGCACCAAAACTTCCCATTAAGAGGTAAGAATAAAACTAAAATCATTTCAATAGAAATTCTATGTTCTATTCTGATTGTAATTTTTATTGTATTTATTTTTAATTTCGCAATCTTCGATTTCCATCCATTTATCATTGTGCTTTTATTTTAAATAATTTTTTATCATGAATGGCCCGCGAATTTTAAATGTTTGGTTTATGTGGCCCTCGGGGTAGAATAAGTTGGGCCAACCTGCTCTAGGGGCATCCGCTCTTGACTGGCGCATCACCCAGTCTATGACAGTTAAAAACAGAGCGGTTGATAAGGGGCATCCCTGCCGCCAATGATGAAGATCATGCTCTTGAAATTCTTTGAATAATTATTCTGTCCAATATTTTGCTGGGAACTGATAGGAGAGTAATTCCTCTCCAGTTGTTGCAGTCAGTGAGGTCACCTTTCTTTGGCAATTAAACACTTATTCCTTTGTTCCACTCTACTGCTGTTTTCTCTGTTTGTCAGAATTGTGCAAACAGTGGTTCTAATAGATCTGCCACTAATACAGGATCTGTTTTAAATAGCTCTGCATTTAGGTTGTCATGGCCTGGAGCTTGTCCGTTCTTCAACCCTTTGATAGCTGTGATGATTTCTTCCCTAAGTGAAATATCTGTATTTATATCTAGATCCCATTTAGCCTCTGGAATGTTCAATTGTAACTCTGGTGGTGCTTTATTTATTGTTTCTCTGTAGTGAATTGCCCATCTTGCCTCTTGCCCCTATTCCTGTGGTGATGAGATTTCCACTCTTGTCTCTCACTAGTGTAATGTTGTATGCGCCCTGTTTTCCACTGATCGCTTTTGTTACTTTGTACACTGTGCGTTGTTCATTCCTCAGTGCTGCTTCTTCTGCGTGACGTGCAAGGATATCTATGAATTTCCTTTTCCAACTCGGGTTTGACGTTTTATTTCCTTGCTCAGCTGACTCTACTGTTCACTGTATATTTCCTTCAGCCTAGGGGACTTTGCTTGTATCTTCTTTCGTTTGATTTCTTTTTTCATCCCTATGGTTATCCAATCTTGTATTTTCCTTTCCTGGAATCCCAAGCAAGTTTTGCTGCTTTCTTTATATACTGTTGAAATTGTACTGAATTTCTGGTCAACATCTTGAACTGCTGTCACTTCTTGACTCTTGGCAGTTAGATAACGTTTCTTTATATCAGATACAAATGTTTTTTCTCGTGAGGGGGTCCTTCCAGTGACTGATGTCAAATCTGTTCTGTTTTGTTATGTTTGGCCAAGCAGTCCTGATCTTCATTCTTGCTAGTACTAAGTGGTGATCACTTCCCACATCTGCCCTCTTCTAATTTCACATTTTGCAGATAATGTGCCTCTATCTGCCGTTGATCATTATGTGATCTATCCGGTTTCTGTCACGGCCATTGGTGACTTCCACTTTAATTTGTAGATTTACTTGTGTGGAAAGTGTTCCACCAATGATAAGGTTGTTAATGCCACAAAAGCCTATTAATGTATCACCATTTTTATTTGATATTCCACTGCCGTATCTTCCCGTTGCTCTTTCGCTGTATGATGCGTTTCAACCTTAGTATTGAGATCTCCCATTACTGTGATAAGATGCACCTTGATGTACATTCTATTTATATTTCTAATTATTGGTAAAACATTGTCCTCTCTATCACTGTCATTTGTTGGTGCATAGCACGGTATTATAGGGATGTTAGTGAATCTCCCTCTCAGTCTCGATCTTATCAATCTATTGTTGATTGGCTTCCATTCCAATAATGATCTTTCTACGCCCTTCTTCAGGATAATGGCTACGTCTTCACTGTGTTGGCCATCCTCTCTTCCCGAGTAAAGTATTGTTTCTCCTGTTGCTGTTTGTACTCTACCTGCCCCAGTCCATCTACTCCGACTTATTCCTAGTACCTGTAGTCTACAGTTTTTCATTTACATTATAATATGTTTCAGTTTCCCTGTCTCGTTCACCGTTCTTACATTCCAAAATCTAATTTTGGTTTCGTGTTTAGCGGTCAGGATGTCCGTTTTCATGTCAGTGGCTTCCTTTCGGCTTTCACCACTGGCAGTCATACGACCCTCAGACTCCGGATGTCCATCATGCAGCAAAGCTCGTTCATTTGTTACATAAATACAGCTGTCGGTCCTGTGCTAAAACCCCCAGCCTGGAGGTTAAGGGTACCAGCTTGTCTGACTCCTACCCATACAGAACTGTCCAGCTTGGTAGACCTGCGAGGGGTAAAACTCCCGCTAGTAAAGCTCTGGGGGTTGTCAGGGTACACAAGCCGCCATATCGCTACAAGGTATAGACACCATTGATGGCAGATTTTAAAATATTTTGTGACGTTTCAATCACCCTGTATTTCTATTATATTTTGGCATCTATGAGTACTGACGAATATCTAGGTCATAGATTCTAGGAACATAGAAGCAAATACAGTAGGGCCTCGCTCATAGGTTAGGTTCCAGACCTCCGCTGAAAAGCGTAACGTAGCCTAACTTGCATATAAAACCCTTAACAACATTTTTACATTACCATTTATTAAGTGCGCAATAGAGCTAGGCCTTAAAACTATAAGAAAGTAAAATTAATATACGGTATTTAAAGTAAGAGGCTGACGACTCCTCTTTGTATCACTACTACACTTACATGTCATTGTACATAATATACCAAAATATTGGATATACCGTAATACAATATAACACCTTTTAAATAGTTTGAAAAAATTGCCAAAATACATGGAGAGGCTCAGCGCACTAATGCTGCAAACAGACTGAATTACCAACAATAAAATAGCTGCTGAGCTCGTCATTCCGAAAAAAAAAACGCTAAAAGATCCGAAAAAGCGCCGAACATAATGAACAAGTATATAATTGAAAACCGCCTTATTAGCAGAACGCCAAATAGCGAGGCCCTACTGTACAAAAGTCCTATGAAAGTTTGCAATGAAAAAAACAATAATGAATGCAATCAAAGTCAGACAGATAAAAAATTACGGCCTTATAAAAAGACATCACTTTTCTCTAAGCACCAAAATGGAAGGAAGAGTTTAAGACAAACGTGCAAGAGCAAGACAGCGTTATTGGTAGTGGTCAGATAACATCTTAGAGATGGACAGGAGATAGTCTTACTGAGTGTACCACAAAGGATTGAATCAGAGGATGCTGGCGATCAAATGCAGCCGATATTTAATGCGAAGATACCAGCTGATCTGGTCTGAGCAACATAACTCAAACCTGCTCCTTCTGGAGGAAAGCAATGCGCCATATTTATTAAACTATTGAATAGATACAGTCACACACATACATACAAAGACACACAACATATACATACACGTGTCATGCTTGAGTAACAGAATTCTGGCACTAGTTAGTTTCGGACCGCCCCTATCTCATTTTTGATTTTTGTCTCCACCCATTTTCTCTATAACTGCTACGTCAAGCGTAATTTTTGGATTAGCATGCCACTCTTACTTTGGACAGGCTAACGTCCCTCTCTTCCGCGCGGGTGAGCGGGGAAGAATCTTTTGTCTTTTCATGTCTTCTCTAATGCTGGTCGGCTCATCTTTTAAGGCGTCTTTGTAATCTTTTGTTGCTGGTTGCGGCAAAATTCATGGAGCCCTTTGAAACCGAGCTAGGTCTCTGCAGGCTCTTTCTTGTAGATGGCGGCATAGTGTCCTGAGTCTTTGACACAGGACGAGAGCCGGTCACATAGGAGAAAGACGTTGCCTTTCATGTGGCTGAGCGTAGCCAGAAAAACGCGAACCCTGGTCGTTCAAACAAACGCAGGCATGTCGCTCCAGCTTACGTCACTGCTCTCATCCAGGAAACACGGGAGACAACATTCCGTGGTCCTTACGTAGCTATTGCGTTACTTTATGCACGCGCCCTGTCCCATGAGACTCTCTAATCGTAGATATTCGACCACCTGCAGGCCTAAGGTCTAATATAAATAAGGCGACTCACTCTGTCAAGCGCTTAATGTCTCCAGAATAATCCCTAACTGGTAAAGTGGACGCTGCCCAATAGTATTGCCAACCAGCTACATTTGTGTTATAAGAAATTCTTTACACATGGATCTCCTATAGGCTACAAGGATAAAACTGGGAGACCCATTAAGTCCCAGCTTGGTTTCGCCTTCCCTGATTGGCTACTGCACCTCCTGATTGCTATAGCCCTTACTGGATTAATTACTGCAATTATTTAATTGCTTAACAAGCTCGCAATTCACTCCTAATTACCCATAGGTCGTGGGTTCCTATCTACAACTTAGAGTAAATATATTTCTGCAGTTCCCAGTTGATTGTCCCCATGCTCCAGCTGGCCCCAGAGAGAGAGAGAGAGAGAGAGAGAGAGAGAGAGAGAGAGATCATAGAAGCATTCCAAGTTCATCTACCACCGGGAACGCGAGTCAGTCTGACCCGTCCCATGAACACACGCAGTCGCATTTTGACTAACCTACGTTATTTGGTTATAGTAGGTTGCATTGCCCACACAACCTGATTTTGGTCTCGCATAACCCTTTGGATTCCGGGTTACCTTACATCTGTGTTACCTGTGGATAGTATCTCCCACTGAAGTCTGTATTTCTTGGATTTACTTTAATTTCACTACTCTACGGAGAAGAGAAAGGGGAAGAGAATAATCCTCGGTTTGAAAGGGTAATATATCACAGCGGTAAAGGTGATTCAGAGAGACTCTGGGACACAGAGACTTGGGTGGTTGTTACTTAGTTGTAGGTTGGGGTCTGTCTGTGAGTGTGTTTTTTTTTTAGTTGTCAGGAAGACAATTTGCTTACTACTGTACTTTGACTGCGTGGCCTTGTCAAGGTCGTTCTGCCTTAAGAACTGAGGACTTTAGACGGGGAGTAGTCATTGCTATAGTAGGGTATTTTTGCTGTGTGCAGATTTTTTTGTTTTGCTTTCATCCTGGAGTGGTGACAGAAACGGATTGTTGTTGTTTTTTGTTTATCGAGATATTGTTGTAATATGGGTTTCCCTGACTTCGTTCAGGTATAATCTTTATTTCTTTTCCATATATATATATATATATATATATATATATATATATATATATATATATAAATATATATATATATATATATATATATATATATATATATATAAGTGGTTGCATCTTTACTCGTTATAGAGTGATATAATTGGAGAGAAGAAGAGTGTAGTGTTTTATCAAAATTGGTTACGAGTGACAGGAGCTGAATGTGTGAAAAAACATTTCCACTCAACTTTAAAATTCACATTTTTTACTAAATTAAGATTTTCTATCTCTCACCTCACTCAGACTTTTGTCTCGTCAGAGACAACCTCTTTTCTCACTCGTGACATAACATGGTGGCATCGTCTCGAGGATAATTCTGGGATCTCGCAAAAGACTCTATCTTGATTCTTGCTGAGTGTTCACCTGAGAGAAGATCTTTTCTTTCTATCCCCTGGACCAACGACATGTAATAATTCTGATTCGCATAGGTTTTGTTTCCACAGCTAGACATTAGAATTGTAAGCAGGTTGTAGTTGATCTTGTACAACTCTCGGTGATAATGGTTTGGTGGAAGATCACTGAAGCTAATCTTTTGCAAATTGTTTTCAGGGAAGGTGATTTCAGGCAGTAGCTCTTGTAATCTTTTTAACAGATAAGAAGCTACAGAAGTGTCAGGTGACTAGAAAGTAACTGACAGTGGGGTGTTGTTATAGTTTTAACCTACTAGGCTTTTTATTCCAATTTTTGCGTGTTCGCTTTTCAGACGCGGCACAGCAAATAAGTAGTGCCTAGATTTTTTTCTCAGCCTAGCCTACAATTTTATTTCTAGTTGGATTAGATCGCTGAGAATAGAGTTGTGGGTTGGTAAATTGGGTGTTTTGGGTAAATCAGTAACAGGTAAAGTCGTTAGTAAATTTCGTTACTAGTGCTGCTTACCAATATTACAACCAGATATGGCCGAGTTAGTCAAGATGCGTTCGTGCTTGATATAGACAGCGAAGGAGATGGGGGTGGACGATGCAGGTACTCGAGAGTACGTAGAAAGAGAGATGAAAAAAGTAAAGCTAGTAGTTAAAGAGAGGGAAGAAAGACAAGCCGCTATTGATAGAGAGATGAGACAAGGGAAGATAGAGATGCGACGAGCTGAGATAGAGGAAAAAGAAAGAGCGAGACAAGATGAGATGTAGGAAAGGATGAGACAAGCTGAGATGGAGAAACGGGAAAGAGTAAGGCAGCACGAACTAGCTATGAAGACTTTGGAAGTGCAGAGTCGTCACTCAGAGGTTAGGTCTGCAAATGGAGACCATACGTCCCCTAGGTCCCCGGCAGCTGACTCCGCAGGAAATTTGGCCCCTCATCTGGTGACGACGAATTTTCCGTTTGAGGCTTTCCCCAGTGCGAACGAGAAAATTGACACTTTTCTCGAGAAACTTGAGAGGATCGCAACCCTAAATGGATTGAAAGTTTCTAGGTGGACGTTGAAATTGTCCCAAACCCTAAAAGGGTCTGCCTATTAGGTCAATGCCAAATTACAAGGGGACGACATAAATGATTATGATGTCCTCAAGAATGCTCTGTTGCAGAGGTTCGAACTGACCCCGCGAACATTTCAATAGCTTTATAGGGATTCTCGCCGTGAGAAGGGCAAATCATACTCCCAGTTCTCCACCAGCTTGGAGGGTTATCTCACCAAATGGTGTTAGCTGGCAGATCTCCCTAAAACATATGAAGGGCTGTTTGAACTTTGCATGGTAGAGCAACTGATAGCAACCATGGCACCAGACATGCGTAGGTTCCTTGCAGAGCATGGCGTAGAGCATCTTGAGCAAATCCTCTTATTGGCTAAGCGATTTCAAAATGCGCTTGCAGAAACCCAAGGCCAAAAAAAAAGAAAACCATCCGATATGCAACCTCGCAATAACTTAGGTTCTTCCTCTAAGCAGCTGTCAGGGCCGACTCATGAAGAGCCCCACACCCAGAACCATAATAACCCTAGACTCACAACAATAACTAACCACGCGAAGTGACCCGCGCTGGCCCCTCGAGGAACTAGAAATACGGCCGGAAATGGTGTGGGAAATGTAACCAATCCTCCCATTCATTCATTCATAACCCTCCACTCCCAAAGGAGCATAGGCCTTCAACAAACACATGCCAAGTCCTCCTGTCACGTGCCTCTATCTCAAGTTCTTTCCACGTTCTCCTCATCATTTTCACCTCTGTTTCCAGCTCTCTTCTCCATGTGCTTCTTGGTCTACCTCTGCCTCTCTTGCCCTGGGGGTTCCAGAACAAAGACTGCCTTGTAATGCTATCAACAGGTTTCCTCAGTGTGTGTCCTATTCATCGCCATCGTCTTCTTCTCATCTCTTGTTCCACTGGCACTTGTCTAGTTCTTGTCATCAGTTCCACGTTGGTAACCTTGTCATACCATTTTAATCCCTCTATTCTACGCAAGCACCCATTTATGAAAGTCTGTAGCTTTTTGGTTGTTGTCTTTGTTGTTCTCCATGTCTCAGAGCCATACAATAGGACTGACTTCACATTTGAGTTGAAGATTCTTATTTTCGTGTTGGATCCGATTTCTCTTGATCTCCATATATTTCCCAATGCAATAAAAGCTCCTCTTGCCTTTTGTATTCTTATTTTGATATCGCTGTCTGTCCCTCCAACTTTGTCTATATTACTGCCAAGATATGTATACGATTCTACATCTTGTATTGGTGTTTCTTCAAGTTCAACCCTGTTATCATTACATGCATTTATTCTTATTATTTTTGTCTTTTCCCTGTGTATTTTCAGACCCAATTGCTGTGACCTCTCATCGAGTGTTTTCAATTTGTCCTGCATCTGATTACGGTTATGGGACAGAAGAGCCAAGTCATCAGCAAAATCCAGATCATCCAACTGCTTAGTCAGAGTCCACTGGATTCCATTTCTGTTGTGTGTTGTCGATGATCTCATAACTCAGTCTATTGCTAGTAAGAAAAGAAATGGAGACAAGAGGCATCCCTGTCGCACTCCTGTTCTTATCCCAAACGGTTTCGTAAGCTGTCCTTCGTGAGGAACTTTGCATGTCATGTCTTCATATGTTTTCTTTATTAAATTAATGATCTTCAGGGGAACTCCATAATGCCTCATCAATTTCCAAAGTGATTCTCTGTCTACACTGTCAAATGCCTTTTCGTAGTCCACAAATCCGATGTATAGTGGTGAATTCCATTCCAGACTTTGTTCAACTATTATTCTCAAAGTGGCTATCTGGTCTGTACATGATCTGTTTTGTCGAAAACATGCTTGTTCATCTCTCAGTTTCTTGTCTATGGACTCTTTTAATCTTTCAAGGATAATCCTGTTTAATACTTTTCCTGGCACTGATAGTAACATTATTCCTCTATAATTTGTGCACTCTTGTAAATTTCCCTTCTTAGGCAACTTATTCAGATATCCTTCCTTCCATTCTGCTGGTATCTCTTCCTTTTCCCAGACTTTACCAAGTAATTTATATAACATCTCGGTAGCCGTGTCGATATCTGCTTTTATGGCCTCTGCGGAATGCCATCAGGTCCAGCCGCTTTTCCATCTCTTAGAAGCTTTATGGCTTTCTTTATTTCTTCCTTCGTTGGTCTTTCACCGTTAATTTGTAGTTCTTCTTCTGCTGGCTGGATGTCTGGGGGGTTTTGTGGAGCTGGTCTATTGAGAAGGTCACCAAAATATTCTGTCCACCTCTTCATTTGCTCTTGTATATTGCTGAGCAGTTTTCCATTCTTGTCTTTTATGAGGCAACTTGTTTGCTTGTATTTCCCTGTTAGCTTCTTTGTGCTGCTATACAGTTCTCTCATATTTCCTTTGGCTGCAGCATCTTCTTTTCTTGCCAACTCCTCAATATACTTCCTCTTGTCTGATAGCAACCATGGCACCAGACATGCGTAGGTTCCTTGCAGATCATGGCGTAGAGCATCTTGAGATCCTCTTATTGGCTAAGCGATTTCAAAATGCGCTTGCAGAAACCCAAGGCCAAAAAAAGAAAACCATCCGATTTGCAGCCTCGCAATAACTTAGGTTCTTCCTCTAAGCAGCTGTCAGGGCCGACTCATGAAGAGCCCCACACCCAGAACCATAATAACCCTAGACTCCACAACAATAACTAACCACGCGAAGTGACCCGCGCTAGCTCCTCGAGGAACTAAAAATACGGCCGGAAATGATGTGGGAAATGTAACCAATCCTTCCACTGGTCATCAGAATCTACCCGGGAAACCGCCCCTAAGCGGTTGGCTTGTTTACACACTAGCTCACAGGAAAATAATAAGGTTAGGGAGCCCCGGATTGTGGATGGCAGGCATCCTACCTGTGGGAAAGTGGAAGTGAACGGAACTATCTCGGAGTTTTTATTTGACACGGGATTGAGTTTCGAAAGTATCGTGGGAACCCGCTTGGTGAAGCCAGGCCAAAAGACGACTGACACAGTCGACATTTGTGGTGTCTTGAGAGGAGACACACCATACGACTTCCTATCGCGCTTATTGAGATAAAGTCGAAGTATGTCTGTGGCACGATTAAAGCCGCGGTTATAGAAAAACCCGATAATGATGTCATCCTTGGGTGTCGGTATGTGTTCTTAGGAGAGCCTAAGAAGCCAGTAGTAGCGATGGTGGTTACCAGAGCGCAGGCACAGAAGGAACGGGAACCTGAACAAGCTACTAATCTATTACCCAAAGAGTTGAGGGAAGCTCAACAAACGGATCAAACATTGGAGGCGTGTTTCAGGAAACTGCCCGTCTAGGGACCCCAAATGAAAAGGGAAATTTTTCTCTAAAGCAAGGCTACTTTATCGTAAGGAGGGCGACGCCGAGTATGGATATAACAGGCCCGTGGTACCGACTAAGTACAGGACCCAAATCTTAGAAACGGGTCATGCCTTCCCTTTAGTGGGCCCATGGGACAAAGTGCCACCATACAGAGAATATCTACGCATTATAACTGGCCGGGAATGCATGCAAATGTTATCAGATTCGTGAAGTCCTGCGCCCAGTGCGAAAGAGTAGCACCTAAACACTGGGCCACCCCCCTGTTCTGTAGGGGGAGATACCCACTGTAGGCACTCCGTCCGAACGGGTGGCAGTCGACACAGTCGGTCCACTCGAAAGAACGAAACGCAGGAATAGGTACATTTTGACCTTGGTCAATACGAGCATTACGTGGGCGGAGGCTACTCCATTGACTTCCACGGATTCCAAGCATGCCGCGAGAAGCCCTCGTGAACATCTTTACTCAGCTCGGATTTTCACAGCAGGTGCTGACGGATAACGGCTACCAATTTCGCAGCTTGTTAATGGAAGAAATCTTCAAGATTCTCATGGCTTAACACATTTGCACCTCGCCCTATCATCCCGCAGGAAATGGCCTGGTAGAGCGTTCAATGCGACCCTCACTTCCATGTAGCGCAAACTCGGCCAAGAACGAACACAGAACTGGGACCTCTTCATCCCAGCGGCCCTGTTTGCCTACAGAGAGGTTCCGATGGCTTCTACGGGACTGCCGCCAGCAACCTTGCTATTCGGTCGTCCTCTCAAAGGCCCATTGGAGGCCCTGCTCAGGTCACTGACGGATCAGAAAGCTGACGAGACTGTAGTTTCCACCTCCAAATATGTGGAAGAATTGAAGGAGTGACTACAGCTAAGCTGGGACTCAGCCTCAGCTAATCTTTGCAGAGCATGCGCAAAACATGTGCAGAGGTATAATAAGGTGGCGAAAGAGAGAGAACCCCAGCCAGGAGAAAAGGTCTTGTTGTTGCTCCCCACGGGAAACTACAAACTGCGTATTGGATGGCAAGGGCCGTTCGAAGACCTCGAGAAGATATCCAACACCAATTATAAAATTTCAATGAAAGGAAAAGGACAAATATACCACATAAACCTCTTAAAGAAATACTTAGAACGCCCTGCTCCCTCCCAAGACCACCTCCTAGCGTTATCTATAGCTACTGAAGAAGAGGACGACGACGAAAGTTGCATGGAATACCTCCTGCAACAGAAAGAATCCTACAAGGATGTGAAATTCACAGAAACTCTCTCCGATGTACAGAAGGAGGAAATAAGGGTGATATTGGAACAGTACTCGGAAGCTTTGACTGACAAACCAGAACTCACAAACCTCAGTGAGCTTGATATGAAGTTGACGAATGACACGCCGGTTCGGACCAAGGTATATCCAGTCCATTATGCTAAAGCCACTGCTTTACAGGAGGAAATAGGCAAGCTGTTGCAAGCCAACATTATTTCCGAGTCAACCTCACAGTCCAGATCTAGCGTAGATTTACTGCACAAACCTAATGATGATACCCGGCTGTGCATTGACTATCGCTTGCTCAACAGTGACGGATTCCAGCCAGAACCCCTGCCAATCCCCGCCGAGCTGTTTACTACGTTAATATGACTGTATAACAGCACAAAGAAGCTAACAGGGAAATACAAGCAAGTAAAATGCAAGACAAAATGAAAATTCTCGATGAAAGGGTTATCTGGCTGTTGCATTCTTAGTGCTGAGAAATCATTTTGAAAATGTTAGGCTAATCAACTAAGAAAAGGCGAAAATCTTTTCTAAAATTGACCTGAGTAACGGTTACTACCAAATTCCGGTGAAGAAGAAAACCAAACCCCTTCTAGCTTTCAGCACCAGTGACCGGCTTTACACATTCAATGTAATGCCTTTCGATCTTAACAATGCACCAGGTGCCTTCACTCGTATGATGAGGAAGCTTTTGGGGCCGTTACAGGGCCCTTCTTCTTGTTCTTTGATCCTTATCCACCGACCATCAATAGCCTAACGGCCCCGCTAACCGACCTTACACGGAAAGGTCAATCAGAGAAAATTACTTGGACAGCCGAGTGTGAGAGCGCTTACGCCACACTTAAGGAACAGCTGATAAGTTTTCCCATATTAAATTTGTCTGACCTCGCGAAGCCCTTGGCACTAAGGGTGGATGCCAGCGGCCTGGGAATTGGGTCGACTCTGTTACAGATTGATGACACACAGCCGGAGGTACTTTTCCCAGTTGCGTATGTGTGACGAAAGTACTGAGATTCTGTCTTTCAAATGGCCCATGTCTTTTTCCCCTTGCATTTTTGGAGGGATTTCAGAAAAAAAAATCCTTCTCCATGTTTCTTCTCCTTCTATTATTTACGTTTTTTCAAGATGAGATCACGATAGAGTTTGATCTCATCTGCTTTATGGTTCTTCTTTATGTGTTTAGAGTATGGGTGTAGGAAGATTGGTGCAGTATTATTCTAGATTAAGATTTTAGATTCTAGATCAGGATTTGCACCAGTGTAGTCTTGTTAAAGATATTGCGTGCTCATAGACGCATTTTCGGGAGTTAAATTATTTGCGGCCATTTTTGCTTCATTTCCGCAGTATAGGGCTAGGACTAATTCCCGGTTCTTTGTCTAGCAGAAACTGGTTGCATCAGAATGATCTAAGGTTCTGATTGGCTGAGAGCTAACTGCAGTTGAAATGCAGAGCTCCCATTGGTTTAGAACCACGCCGCGCATATGACGTCATGAAGTCGGCGCGTGGGGGTCTTGATAATAAATAGGCTCGCATTTCATATTTTCGTTCTCTTTTAATGTAAATTGCCAAGCCGGGTGCCAGAAGCAAATTGTCGATTGCCTTTCAGTTGGACATTCGAGATTTGGTAAGCATGAATTTTTGCGTGAGGACTTTATTTAATTTTTCTAGTCCTAGCCGATCATTTAAGTTTCTTTGGGCAGTTTAAGTTTAATGTTAATTCTCATCGCCAGAGCCATCAAATACGATCTTAGTGATAGACTTGAAACTTTATAGGTCCATTTAATTCCTTGTTGAAGGAATAGCGGCATGGTTTAAAAGTTGAGATATCACCGCTTTGTATTATTGCAAAGTCGGTCGGGAGAGAAACTAGCATCTGCGAATCATATTTATTTACAGAATGACGGGAGTCTGTGTATTTGTGATTTTATTGAGAATGTAATGCTGCAAGTTATTTTTATTATAGTACACTTCTATAGGTGGACGAGGGGAGAAGAGGTGGAATTTGTAAAGCACGTGAGCGCGTTGGTTACGGTATATTTATTGATACGATGTTCAGAGGGACGAGGGGGAGAGAAGCACGTGGTCATAAAATTGTAACCACGTGTTTGTAACTACTGAGATTTAATTGATAACCATTATGTATAACTTTTGACGGCATATATATGCTAGCATCTAACAGGGTTATATGTTATTGATTGTGCATTATTGTTCCGTGAATTCAGAAGATGGGAGAAGTAATTTTAAAGGGAATTATTTTGTATTACATTTTGAATGTGATTTCTATTATTGACGGGAAGTTTAGGAATTCCTAGAGATAGAGTATTTTTGTGTTAATAATTTGCTGCATGTAGTGTCAGCGTAAGAAGTAGGCCACAGTACGTCTGCCCAGACGGGCCAGGGAAAATATTGTTGTTGCTCGTAGTTAGTCAGGCAGAACCTGGGTCAGACGGTCTGCGGTGTTGTATTACCGGGTGATGTTTATTTTGACTCGGAGAGAGAGAAGAGAGGGGAGTTACGGGTTGAAGAGTAAGGGAGTTATTTGTTATTTGAAATAGAGTATTAACGTTTTGTTTAGCTGTTGTTTTTGCTTTTGTCTAAACAGCAGGTACCGGCTTTTGTGGGGAAGAGCAGAATTTTGATACTACAAAATTTCTCCCACGGCACAGTGGTGGCATTCGCAGACACCCAAAGTCTCGCGTTAATTGCCAGTGGTGGAAGGAGAGAAAGAAAAGACGTTTTTTCCCAGGCAGGGGAAGACATTTTCCAGCGACTAGGATTTTTATGGATAAATCCTGAGCTCTGACGCTCGTTACACACGCAGATTTGGCATGCTGCCAGCGTTGTGGTAATTTTATGTTCGCTTCTTCACGGCCATAATAACGCCGAAAAGCCCATCGCCCAGTCATAGGTAATCGGGCAGGTAAATTCAGAGTGGTAGGAGAAGCCAGCTACAGTTCCAGTCTAGAATCCAGTGGGGTTCTGTTAAACCTTAGTCATCAATTCCAGAGTTCAGGGAGAGAGAGAGGGTAAACATTCTCTCTACTGAAGTCAGCACAGATAGGCAGAACTGATAGTTTTGGTGAATCATAGCAGAGGACCGCTGCTGAATTTTAGAGGTGCAGTTAGTTGTGTTCAGGAGATTCCAGGATAGGCTGTGTAGAACCGAAGTCTGTGCAGAGTTGTTGTAGACACTTCGTAGTCGTTCCAGCTATCAGTGGACTTAGAGTTAGAGTTAGAATTTAGAAGAGCTAGTTGGAAGTGGAGACTCGACATCCGAGATCCCACCCAGTGCAGTGTAGTTATTTCATTTTAATCTTACCTTCTCTCTCCATACAGGTGAAAACTTGTGGGTGACGGGTTGGGTTTTGATGTTCAACATTTGAAATTTTTCCTGAATCTGTTTTTGGCCAGTACGCCTTCAGGAGTGCTTACACTGCATTTTCGTTCTTTGACGTGTATGAGATTATTTGTGTATAGGTGTTAATAAACTTGTAAATTATAGTTGGAATCAGTCACCTTATTTACGTACAGTAGCTATATGTTGTCTGTATCTTGGTGTATGTGAATCATACTTGAACCTTATCCCCTTAGGGTAGTTAGAGGTGGTTCGAGGCCATAGCAATTTAAACGTCCGAAGTGGCGAGGAAAGAATCAACCTCGGTTCTCAACCTCGGAGCCAATGGTCTCAACTTTCACATTTTGCACTATATTTCTATCTGAATCTATCATTTCAGTCTTTCTTCTTACTATTGTCTTGTCACTATATGTAGACAGTCTCTAGTCCTAAAACCATTTCGTGACAAAGTGGGTGGCGTCGTCCTTGGGATCATCTTCGTTGGGATCAATTCTAGATTCATAAATTGTCTCTGAAGAAAGTTCTGGAAATAGATTTCTTAAAAATCCCCTAGACTTGAGCTATATTAAGACTGATCCAGCTATAAGTTTTTCCACAGGTTGTAGTCAGTTTAGATGTTAGTTGTAGTAAGGTTGTTTATGACTTAGAAGTAATTGACGGCTAATCGAATTTTTTCTTGACAGGAAAGTAAATTCGGGTTTTGGGTAGCGGGATAACTTGAATTTTTTTCAGGAAGTTATTAGTCAGACTTGGTGCTAGTCTGAGTGCGGGTTTTTGCGACAGCATATTCCTAGTAGGTAACAGTAAATTTTTCTGGTTCCTTTTTTTTTTGTCATTTCCCCTTGTGGTGAGTTACTGCTGATTTGTCAGGTAAGATGGCTGAATTGGTCAAGCTACTTACTGCATGGAAGGATGCAGCTAAAAGCATGGGGATGAATGAGGCCGAGACTAGGGCTTACATTATGAGGGAACAGGACCGGCAGACGGAGAGAGAGAAAAGGGAAGCGGAGAAAGACCTGCGTAAATTGGAAGCGGAGAAAGAAGAGAGGGCCCGACTGGCAGAGATGGACCTGCGTAAATTGGAAGCGGAGAAAGAAGAGAGGGCCCGACTGGCAGAGATGGACCTGCGTAAATTGGAAGCGGAGAAAGAAGAGAAGGCCCGACAGGCAGAGGAGAAAAAGGCAGAGAGGGAGGCGCAGGAAAGGGCTGCGGCGGCAGAGGAGAGAAAAGCAGAAAGGGAAGCAGCAGAGAAGGCAGCAGAGAGACAGCATGAACTTGCCCTGCGTTCACTGGAACTGCAGTACCGATCTTCGGAAGGCAGTTCGGCTAACGGAGATTCTCCCGGAGCAGGGGCGACAGACACCTCAGGAAACGGAGGGCCCCGGATGGCAGCCATGAATTTTCCGATGGACTCTTTTCCTAACGGGAATGAGAAAATTGAGGTATTTTTGGAAAAATTCGAAAGGATGGCAAAGGCATACGGGCTGGATGATAGTCTTTGGTGCCTCAAATTATCCCAATCACTGAAGAACCATGCGTATGAAGTCTATAGCAAGATGCTAGTGGATGACCAGAATAACTTTGAGGCACTGCGGAACGCCCTGTTACAGCGATTCCAATGGACTCCCCGGAAGTGCCAAACAATGTTTTGGGAAAGTCGTCTGGAGAAAGGAGAAAGTTTTCCCCAGTTCGCAGAGAGGCTGAGGAATTACCTCACTCGCTGGAGAGAGTTGTCGGGTTTGGCTAAATCTTTTGAAGGATTGGAAGAATTAGTTCTGTGCGAACAGATAAAGGCCAACATGTCTCCAGACTTAAGGAAGTACCTGGCGGAGCAGGGCGCCCAGCAACTGGACCAGATAATTCTATTTGCAGAAAGGTTCCAGACGGCACAGGCCGAAGTACTGGGACAGAAAAGAAAACACCCTGACCTGCCAGCCCCGGACAGAGAAGCATCTTCATCGCATTCGCCTTCCTCTTCAGCTCACCAGCAGCAAGGGCCGTCTCGCAAGGAGCCCCCTCCCAGTCATAATCTGCGCTCCCAGCCGCATAACAGAACACAGGGGCCGACTTCTCATGAACCCGTCAGGAACCGGGGAGATAATGAGAGATATTGTAGGTTCTGTCGGACTACTTCTCATTGGACAACACGGTGCCCAAACAAACAACCCGCTCATCAGGTGGCTTGTTTAAGGCCTGTGAGGGTGAAACAAGGGAAGAAGTGGAAACCCTTCCAGTCAGAGAAGTTGTTTTCCAACAGCGGACCAGCCGAAGTGAACGGGACGGAGACAACCTGTTTATTTGACAGCGGGCTTACATACCCCAGCATAGTCGCCCGACATCTGGTGAAGCCCTGGCAGATGACGAAGGAAAAAGTGAATATTGGTGGAGTTTTAAGGAAAGGGACTTCACAGTGCTTTCCGGTAGCCAATATTGAGGTGAAATGTAGGTTCGTGTCTGGCACCATCAAGGCAGCTGTCACGGCTCAGCCAGCCTATGACTTCATTCTCGGCAACCCATATTTAGTTTTGGGGAACCCGACCACACCGATCCTTGCTGATGCAAGGGGGCCTACTGCAGGCCAGATAAGTGAAAAAGGAGAACCCCTAATTCACGGAGCCCCGAGCGAGCTCAAACATAGCTGTCGTGCCAAGGAGAGGTGCAACGCCTCTGACGACAGTGATATGTTAATTGCAGAGGCAAATTCGCCTGCCAGCCCTGTTCAGCCAACCGGCCAAACAGTGGTGACGACGCCTCTGATTCAGGAAGTACACTCTTTGTTGTCGGGAATTAGGCCCCCGATGGTATTAGCTCCTTCAAGTGAGGGACATACTGACAAGAGCGGTATTACATATGTCAACGACCAGCGCCATCTTCATAGGGCACAAGATAGCGGTCTGAGCGAGCATATAGTTCCAACCAGCCCTGGAGCCCCATCCGACCAGCACTTTACTCAAACGGAGGAGGACAGTGATCTGAGTATCCGTTTGCCTATAGACGGAGGTGGGCCCCACAACTCTAGTATCTCGTTTACAGGAAACGACTCCTGTAACGAGGAGCCTGAAAAATTGGCTATATTTTCCAATTTGTTTCAAGGAACATTGGAACCAGTCCCTGAGAGCTTTATCTCAGATTCTCCGCGATCTAACGGGATCTTAAACCGTCAAGTGTCACTGCAGGACACATTCCAACTGACGCCAGTAACTCTCACAGGGGAGGGCAAGGTTGAAGGTAGAACCAGGGTGTTAGACGGAGAGCTCCCGTGGTCTACATTTTCATCTCACCAACTTTTCAGGCCAGAAAAGAGTGAGAAAAGCGACCTTACGCATTTGCAAGGAGCTACTTTGGAGAGCTCTGTCCCGCTTCATGTTGGTAGGGGAAGAGTGAGTCCAGAACCACTGCCAGGGGCAGATATTACCTACCTTTTCCGGAAGGTAGAAGCTATTGAGATCAGTGAGGACTCAATAGAAACCCAGCAAGAAATTGGAGGCTCTACACCAGAGGAACCCGAGACGTTGCATCGTTCTCGCACTGTACCAGCGGTCACAAACCCGCTGACGCGCAGCGAGGAAGTCGCCATCGCCAGGTCACCACAGCGCCCGCCGGTCACAGCAGCTGACCAGGACAGCCGTTTGACGGTCATAGCAAGGGAAAGTTCAGACCCGCCATTAGACGGCACAGGTCCGAAGAGAGATCAACTCTCCCAACGGAGCATAGGAGCTCATTCTGGGAGAGGAAGAAGGAGGAAACGCAAAAGAGGAAGGTCGAAGAACACTGAATAGGAGGGGTAAGGACAGACAGCCTTGTAGACAGAGTTAAGGGCCAATGTGAAACACAGAGATTTCAGTAAGGAGATCGTTGCTCAATCTTTGAAAGGGGGGAGTGATGTGACGAAAGTACTGAGATTCTGTCTTTCAAATGGCCCATGTCTTTTTCTCCTTGCAATTTGTTCACTATTTTTAGGAGGGATTACAGGTAATCCTTCTCCATGTTTCTTCTCCTTCTATTATTTACGTTTTTTCAAGATGAGATCACGATAGAGTTTGATCTCATCTGCTTTATGGTTCTTCTTTATGTGTTTAGAGTATGGGTGTAGGAAGATTGGTGCAGTATTATTCTAGATTAAGATTTTAGATTCTAGATCAGGATTTGCACCAGTGTAGTCTTGTTAAAGATATTGCGTGCTCATAGACGCATTTTCGGGAGTTAAATTATTTGCGGCCATTTTTGCTTCATTTCCGCAGTATAGGGCTAGGACTAATTCCCGGTTCTTTGTCTAGCAGAAACTGGTTGCATCAGAATGATCTAAGGTTCTGATTGGCTGAGAGCTAACTGCAGTTGAAATGCAGAGCTCCCATTGGTTTAGAACCACGCCGCGCATATGACGTCATGAAGTCGGCGCGTGGGGGTCTTGATAATAAATAGGCTCGCATTTCATATTTTCGTTCTCTTTTAATGTAAATTGCCAAGCCGGGTGCCAGAAGCAAATTGTCGATTGCCTTTCAGTTGGACATTCGAGATTTGGTAAGCATGAATTTTTGCGTGAGGACTTTATTTAATTTTTCTAGTCCTAGCCGATCATTTAAGTTTCTTTGGGCAGTTTAAGTTTAATGTTAATTCTCATCGCCAGAGCCATCAAATACGATCTTAGTGATAGACTTGAAACTTTATAGGTCCATTTAATTCCTTGTTGAAGGAATAGCGGCATGGTTTAAAAGTTGAGATATCACCGCTTTGTATTATTGCAAAGTCGGTCGGGAGAGAAACTCGCATCTGCGAATCATATTTATTTACAGAATGACGGGAGTCTGTGTATTTGTGATTTTATTGAGAATGTAATGCTGCAAGTTATTTTTATTATAGTACACTTCTATAGGTGGACGAGGGGAGAAGAGGTGGAATTTGTAAAGCACGTGAGCGCGTTGGTTACGGTATATTTATTGATACGATGTTCAGAGGGACGAGGGGGAGAGAAGCACGTGGTCATAAAATTGTAACCACGTGTTTGTAACTACTGAGATTTAATTGATAACCATTATGTGTAACTTTTGACGGCATATATATGCTAGCATCTAACAGGGTTATATGTTATTGATTGTGCATTATTGTTCCGTGAATTCAGAAGATGGGAGAAGTAATTTTAAAGGGAATTATTTTGTATTACATTTTGAATGTGATTTCTATTATTGACGGGAAGTTTAGGAATTCCTAGAGGTAGAGTAATTTTGTGTTAATAATTTGCTGCATGTAGTGTCAGCGTAAGAAGTAGGCCACAGTACGTCTGCCCAGACGGGCCAGGGAAAATATTGTTGTTGCTCGTAGTTAGTCAGGCAGAACCTGGGTCAGACGGTCTGCGGTGTTGTATTACCGGGTGATGTTTATTTTGACTCGGAGAGAGAGACGAGAGGGGAGTTACGGGTTGAAGAGTAAGGGAGTTATTTGTTATTTGAAATAGAGTATTAACGTTT
This sequence comes from Oreohelix idahoensis, assembly GCA_024509875.1. Lineage (NCBI taxonomy): Eukaryota > Metazoa > Mollusca > Gastropoda > Stylommatophora > Oreohelicidae > Oreohelix > Oreohelix idahoensis. The sequence continues at coordinate 139,543 of JAMPIV010003382.1, read as the reverse complement.
TGTTTAGCTGTTGTTTTTGCTTTTGTCTAAACAGCAGGTACCGGCTTTTGTGGGGAAGAGCAGAATTTTGATACTACAAAATTTCTCCCACGGCACAGTGGTGGCATTCGCAGACACCCAAAGTCTCGCGTTAATTGCCAGTGGTGGAAGGAGAGAAAGAAAAGACGTTTTTCCCAGGCAGGGGAAGACATTTTCCAGCGACTAGGATTTTTATGGATAAATCCTGAGCTCTGACGCTCGTTACACACGCAGATTTGGCATGCTGCCAGCGTTGTGGTAATTTTATGTTCGCTTCTTCACGGCCATAATAACGCCGAAAAGCCCATCGCCCAGTCATAGGTAATCGGGCATGTAAATTCAGAGTGGTAGGAGAAGCCAGCTACAGTTCCAGTCTAAAATCCAGTGGGGTTCTGTTAAACCTTATTCATCAATTCCAGAGTTCAGGGAGAGAGAGAGGGTAAACATTCTCTCTACTGAAGTCAGCACAGATAGGCAGAACTGATAGTTTTGGTGAATCATAGCAGAGGACCGCTGCTAAATTTTAGAGGTGCAGTTAGTTGTGTTCAGGAGATTCCAGGATAGGCTGTGTAGAACCGAAGTCTGTGCAGAGTTGTTGTAGACACTTCGTAGTCGTTCCAGCTATCAGTGGACTTAGAGTTAGAGTTAGAATTTAGAAGAGCTAGTTGGAAGTGGAGACTCGACATCCGAGATCCCACCCAGTGCAGTGTAGTTATTTCATTTTAATCTTACCTTCTCTCTCCATACAGGTGAAACTTGTGGGTGACGGGTTGGGTTTTGATGTTCAACATTTGAAATTTTTCCTGAATCTGTTTTTGTTTTCAGGAGTGCTTACACTGCATTTTGTTCTTTGACATGTATGAGATTATTTGTGTATAGGTGTTAATAAACTTGTAAATTATAGTTGGAATCAGTCACCTTATTTACGTACAGTAGCTATATGTTGTCTGTATCTTGGTGTATGTGAATCATTTTTGAACCTTATCCCCTTTGGGTAGTTAGAGGTGGTTCGAGGCCATAGCAATTTAAACGTCCGAAGTGGCGAGGAAAGAATCAACCTCGCTTCTCAACCTCGGAGCCAATGGTCTCAACTTTCACATTTTGCACTATATTTCTATCTGAATCTATCATTTCAGTCTTTCTTCTTACTATTGTCTTGTCACTATATGTAGACAGTCTCTAGTCCTAAAACCATTTCGTGACAGTATGCAAGCCGTTAATTGAACGCAGCTGAGATGAATTACTCCACGACTGAACGAGAATGCCTCGCTTTAATCACTGGTATAAGAAAGCATCATTAGTACTTATATAGAGTTTCTTTTGTGGTGCAAAGCGATCACGCCCCGTTGGCCTTTCTGGAGGCTAACAACCGTTTTAATGCAAGGATCATGCTTTGGGCTATTTTCCTTAGTGTCTAAATACAATACATCCTTGGCAAGAAGAATGTAGGGGCCGATTTTTTCAGTAGACACTTATCTCCCGAGGAAGACACAGACGAAGAAAAGAACAGTTTAGAGGTACTCTCCTTTTGTATAGAACTAAGTGACCAGAATTTCTTATTCATTTTTAGTTCGCAAGGACGGCACTTTCGAACTTGGTTTTGGGGAGATATGTCGAGCTTGAATAAGAGAATTCTGGCACTAGTTAGTTTCAGACCGCCCCTATCTCATTTTTGATTTTTGTCTCCACCCATTCTCTCTATAACTGCTACGTCAAGCGTAATTTTTAAATTTAGCATGTCATTCTTACGTTGGACAGGCTAACGTCCCTGCCTTCCACGTGGGTGAGCGGGGAAGAATCTTTTGTCTTTTCATGCCTTCTCTAATGCTGGTCGGCTCATCTTTTAAGGCGTCCTTGGAATTTTTTGTTGCTGGTTGCGGCAAAATTCTTGGAGCCCTTTGACACCGAGCTAGGACTTTGCAGGCTCTTTCTTGTAGATGGCGGCAGAGTTTCATGAGTCTTTGACTGCACCTCCTGATTGCTACAGCCCTTACTGGATTAATTACTGCACTCATTTAACTGCTTAAGAAGCTCGCAATTCACTCCTAATTCAGTAATTACCCATAGATCACGGGTTCTTATCTACAACTTTGAGTAAATATTCTTGCAGTACCCAGTTGATTGTACCCATGCTAGAAATGGCCCCAGAGAGAGTGCCGATAAGCATTCCAAGTTCACCTACCACCGGGAACGCGCGTCAGTCTGACCCGACCCACGAACAAGCGCAGTCACATTTTGACTGGCCTGCGTCATTTGGTTATAGTATGTCGCATTTCTTACACAACCTGATTTCGGTCTCGCACAACCTTTTGGATTCCGGGTTACCTTACATCCATGTTACCTGTGGATAGTGTCTCCCACTGAAGTCTGTATTTCTTGGATTTACTTTAATTTCACTACTCTACGGAGAAGAGAAAGGGGAAGAGAATAATCCTCGGTTTGAAAGGGTAATATATCACAGCGGTAAAGGTGATTCAGAGAGACTCTGGGACACAGAGACTTGGGTGGTGGTTACTTAGTTGTAGGTTGGGGTCAGTCTGTGAGTGTTTTTTTTTTTGAGTTGTCAGGAAGACAATTTGCTTACTACTGTACTTTGACTGCGTGGCCTTGTCAAGGTCGTTCTGCCTTAAGAACTGGGGACTTTAGACGGGGAGTAGTCATTGTTGTAGTAGAGTATTTTTGCTGTGTGCTGGTTTTTTTTTTTTTTTGCTGTTGTACTGGAGTGGTGACATAAACGGATTGTTGTTTTGTTTTTTTGTTTAGCGTGATATTGTTGTAATATGGGTTTCCCTGACTTCGTTCAGGTATAATCTTTATTTCTTTTTACTATATACTTTATTCTGTATACTATTATATATATATATATATATATATATATATATATATATATATATATATATATATATATATATATATATATATATATATATATATATATATATATATATATATATATATATATATATATATATATATATATATATATATATATATCTTTTAGTGGATCAGAATTCCTTCACTATCTCTATCTCTTAGTGTTGTTTGCGAAGTAATTGATGGTGTGCATCCTTACTCATTATACAGAGATATCATTTGAGAGAGGTAGTGTGGAGTGGAACATCAAAATTGGTTACGAGTGACTGGAGCTGGATGTGTGAAAAAGAATCTCTACTCCTGATAGTTAACACTTCCACTTGAAAATTCACATTCTTTCCTAAATTCAGATTTTCTATCTCTCACCTCACTCAAACTTTCGTCTCGTCACAGAAAACCTCTTTTTTCACTCGTGACAACATGTAATGCCAGACAGAGAAAGAAAGCGAGAAAGACATACCCACATACAGGCATATAAGGCAAAACGACTGACAGACAGAGAAAGCAGGGAAACAGGCTGATGATAGGTAGATCGGTTGGTAGGTCAGGCAGATAGGCACATAGCTGTAAATAAAAACTTTCAATAAAAGTAATACAGAACACTGGGAAAATGCGAACAACAGGTAAGACGTCTCAGTAGAAAAACTCTCCGAATTTTACTTATGAATTATAACTCTTAAAACAAGTTTAACTCTTATCATACAGACAGATAGATAAATAGATAGACAGATTAAATAAATAAGATTACATTAGATAGCTGATAGGCAGATAAAGAGGCAGACAGAATGGACAGACACACATATAAGATAGATAGATAGATAGATAGATAGATAGATAGATAGACAGACAGACAGACAGACAGACAGACAGACAGAGAGATAGATAGATAGATAGATAGATAGATAGATAGATAGATAGATAGATAGATAGATAGATAGATAGATAGATAGATAGATAGATAGATAGATAGATAGATAGATAGATAGATAGACTGACTGACTGATTGATTGATAAGACAGATACATTAGACAGATATTAGATAGATTAGATAAATGGCTAGACGTGATCTGACAGACAGACATATAAATATGCACATTATGAACAAGTAAACACGTACAGCAGTGAGGCACAACCAATACTAATATTAACAAGATTTTAGTATCATCCCAACTTCAATATCCACGGGGTAATAAATAAAAACGTACATGCAATTGGTTGAAATAACAATTACGAAGTATCTAACAATTCAGTCCGCAGGTAATTTTTCTATATATCAAATTTCACGGGATTTGTTTAATTTCATGCATTAGCCAGCGCACCTACGATATAACATGGCAAAACACGCTCGATTATCTTAAATTCTACATATTGAATCTAGATAAACATTTCAGTTTTGCGACACGTTATATGGGTACTCTTAACTGGGTAGTTAAAAATATAAACACGAAAAGAAAGGATTCGTCATATGTACGGCGTACAACATCGTTGATGGCTGCCTCTCAGTACATTCTCTCACAGACACAATATATATAATTTTTTTGTAAACAAAGTCAAATATCAATATGTGTTCTTTCATGGTGCTGTTTGGTGCGTTACAACTGAGTGTATAGTTTTTGTTTTCTTTTTCTACAAGCACCATGCCTGGTGGCGCAGGTGATTATGTATCTTTGGTTTGGTTTGGTTTGAAGGACTATCTTCACTGCACACGGACTACTCCATCAGTGCTCCGATCTCCTCCCTTAGATCACACAAGGAGGATCTCAGCACAGTGCACGAACTCCGTAGCACCGGCGAGAATCCCAGTGCGTGTATATATGAATCACACATTCTATAAATAATTTTGTGGTGGGTAGGTTTCTAATTTTCTTAATTTTGCCAGGGCAGCGGCTTGATAGGTCTACTCTTTACGATTTCCGACTGCCGTGGGATTTTTAACGTGCGCAACTTGCACAGGGGACCTCCTATTTTTTTTCGCCCTTGTCCGAGAAGGCTAGGTAAGACAATAATATAGAACATTTCTTGTTAAAATGTATGAGGTATGAACACATGGGAATCCCAATATTAGATTATTTGCAAGCATCAAACTTACCTATAAATATAGAAGAGGTGTTAAGAATAGACATACCTAGGGAACTGCATAATATATTCAATCAGTATTTAACAAGAACAAAAGTAGCACAATAGTAAAGTACATCCATTTACCTTCAGTTTCATATTTAACTACAAAGTTATTTGTGCATTTGAACATTTTTTTAAAATTATTTCAAAACAACAACATTAAAAACGCACTGAGGTGGCCATTTTTGTTTTGGCCAAACCCACTATTTTGCTTGGGACTGAAAGAGTTAACTTGAAACCTGAGAACAAGCATAACAAGATAAATCTTTAGCGAGCTCAGCGTTTCGAAATAGGATCCCCATGGCTTCTAGATTGCCTTCCGCTGAGTTCGAAGGAATAGATCAACGACAGCAAGGTATACACTATTCAGAAAGAGACCAGCAAGACTTTCACAGAGACACAAATAGGCAGAATACAGACAAATGTGGAAACAAATAATAAATCATCCAAGAGAACATGATGCCTCAACGATCACCAAAGTTATGAGACGAAGGAAGGATTGATCTTTCAGTAAGGTGTCACCACTTCTTTTTTCTCCCTAATGATTCCCTTCCTTTCTATGTATGTATGTGTATATATATATATATATATATATATATATATATATATATATATATATATATAGATATATATATATATATATATATATATATATATATATATATATATATATATATATATATATATGTATATAAGATGCAACCTGGGAGGATGAAGCTGCCGATCGCACCAAGTGGCGATGCTCTCTGTCACGGATTACCTCCCCTTAGCTCTGCAGTAGTGGTCCACAAGTGGCCAAAACTCAAGAGTATCTAATATGGGTCTTCAAAGGTGTCTACCTTCGCACACGATTACTCTTGGCAAAGTTGTAGATAGAAGGATAATGATGCTTCTATCTCAAGGGAGTGTTCACAAAATGTTTTCAGAAGTCAAGAACAATGCTGCATAGGGCAGAGCCCTATTAACTTATATCTGATCCGTCGCCTTTCGTGAAGAATTTAAGCAATGGTTTTAACCCATTCAAGCCCCCAGCTGGTGTAAATCCAGCGAAATTCTTTTATAAGTATTTGCTCTATAGATGTAAATATATGTCTAGATGTATATATATTAAAGAGTCTTGCTCATACTTTTGCTTTCATACCTATAATAGCTGAATCAACAATGATTGTTTTGTTTTAAAATAACATGTAACAATTTTAAAAATCGAATAGTTTATAACAGATTAAAATAACGATATAATGATGAAGAATTTTAGATGTATATAAAATTGTCTTACTGAGACTTGGGTGAGGATTTATAAAAATTTTGTCCTTTTGCTGTTTCCTTAGCTGGTCTAAGTGAGTCATGTAGCCGTGGTTTCGCCAATTCTTTTGTGATGAGGGCACTTCTTCACCCAACCCATCCAATGTCGGTGGTTAGTGTTGAATCCCTGATCTTGACTTACTAGTGGCGTAGAAACTTTAGTCTTGCAGCTTCGTACCACGAACGTTAGACAAAATAGAAAAAACAAATGCCTCTGCTAAGTACACTGGGTTGGAAGATTAACAGGCGCATTGTCTCGCTGTCCACCCACCAATGTTAGCCTCTCTGAATAATTAGACCTTTTGAGTATACACAGCGTAACTCAGGGAAGATGAGTAGAACTCACCGCTATTATTCTGGGAAAATATGTGCTTGGACAGCGCGAGTACAATGATTTGTGCCTGAACTAAAATTATCAATTTACCTATCTCACAAAATGATACGATACACTTGATGCACATGGGATGTAATCATCACTCATCACTGCTCCATTCGGAGTCTGGTTTGCTGCTGCTTTCGCTTTTCTGAGCGAATTGGCATAAACAAACACCAGCGCTTGCTGTAGTGGTTTATGAACATACTATTAACATATGTTGAGGTTGTCAGCCTCCTATGACTTGTATAACCACTTAGCAAGTACAGACATGTCACATTCACATGGTAAAATAAATGTTTACACTTACCCCAAATGGGATCTACAATCTCCTGACACAATTAGAATGGACACAACAACTTAGGTTAGATGCTTCGAATACTAGGTCTGGGGTTATTTTAGAATCCCTCCTATGATTTGATTCTGATTCTTTAAGTCTCCAGGCTTTGTATTTAAAAATGCGGGTTTACTTTTAAGTTTCAAAGTTGTCCAAATACTCTGTCCTGTTCCTTTCGTGTGGAATCTAAGCCTTATTCTCTTCTGGCTCTCTCTCAGGAGTTGCTACTTTGACGTTTAGCAGTGCAGTGTGTCTAAGTCTCAAATTGTTATATTATAAATCTCAATTTTCGCTACAAGTCCCATATTGTATTTCCGACGAATTTGCCAATGAAATCCAATGTCTATTCCGTCTCTCAAATTAAACTAATCCAATCTCTTTAGAACTATGTGGGTCGAGGTGTTAGATCATTAGTATTCCCCGCGTGTTTTAAAATATTTTAAAATTTAACACATGACCTATCTCTCAAAATGGCATGTTTACTTCCGTCGCTATTATACAGACGGGCAAACACATCTGTGATCTCATCCCTCAATGATTGCCTGGCTCATAATATCTCCTCAGACGTATTTTATCTGTATTAATTACACAGAAAATGTATGGGCTAAAGAGATAAGCCGATTATCAACCACGTACTCAAATCGTTCACGAGACAGATAATTGCTGATACAGCACGGCGCACAAACATTATTCGACGACACACCTGGCCGTCTATTGTTCTTTCCGCCCAAGGTGTCGGAAGGCGCTGTGATAAACCTCGAATTCCAGGTCACTCGGTCTGGGCCGGAAATGAGTTATGGCAAAGTCACTATTACTCTTCACGTTTACCTTCTGCATTCAAAGTGGCTAGACCACTTAAGTGGTTACAATTAATCCTCAAGATAGTCAAATCAGCAGTGAAATAACATTATTGTAGTGTGAATAGAGGTTAACAACTCTAAGAGGCGCGACTATGAGGTGAGGAAATTGAAGAAATGAAGTGATACTGCCGCGAGAGAACGAAAGTTATAAAAAGTGCACAATTGATTTCATCACACTCTCTACGGCGCCACCTTAGATTGGGCGAAAAGAAGCTCTCATGACAAGCAGAAGAGAGGAGAAAACGTCGAAAGGAACATAAGGAAAATAAGCAGCTGAGAGCTGTTTCCTCAGGGGCGCATTCCCAGTCAGTTATGACTGAAGGGGCTATCATTATTATTATTTTTATTCTTTGCGCCCTGTAAGTCAATCAATCAATCAATACCCTTTAGCTCCCACAGAAGCATAGGCCTTCAACAAACCCATACACTGTCCTCCTGTCACGTGCTATCCGTTCAACTTCTTTCTACATTTTCCTCATCATTTTCACTTCTGTCTCCAGTTCTCTTCTCTACGTGTTTTTGATCTACCTCTGCTTCTCTTACCCTGTAAGTTCCACAAGGACTGCTTTGTAATGCTATCAACAGGCTTCCTCAATGTGTGTCCTATCCATCGCTAGCATCTTTTTCTCATCTTTTCTTCCACTGGCACTTGTCTGATTCGTGACCTCAGTTTAATAATGGTGACTTTGTCAAAGTCGGCGTCTGTGGCCTAATGGATATGAACGCAGTTTCATAATCCAGATATACCAGGTTCGAAACCTGCTGCAGGCGGTTTGTTAGCAGATCGCTTTGTGTGGATTTTTAACAATGGTATAACCGCCGTACCGTTCAGAAAGCAATGGCAAACTACTGAATGAAAAAATTGCCTAGAAAAATCAAAAACAGCCAATAAAAGCTGGGGTTGATTGCCACGTCCTGTAAAGGATAAGCAACTAACTTGTCATACCATTTCAATCCTTCTATTTTACGCAAGCACCCATTTATGAATGTCTGCAGCTTTTTGGTTGTTGTTTTTGTTCATCTCCATGTTTCAGAGACATATAATATGTCTGACTTGATATTTTAGTTGAAGATTCTCATTTTTGTGCTGGACTTAATTTATCTTGATCTTCATATGTTTCCATGCAATGAAAGCTCATCTTGCCTTTTGTATTCTTTTTTTTATAACACTGTCGGTTCTTCCAGCTTTGTCCATACTGCTGCCAAGATATGTCTACGATTCTACATCTTATAGTGGTGTTTCATCAAGTTCAACCTTGCTATCATTTCTTGTATTTATTGTCATTATCTTTGTCTTTTCCCTGTGTATTTTCAGACCCACTTGTTCTGACCTCTCATCAAGAATTTTCATTTTGTCTTGCACCTGATTACGGTTATGGATCAGAACAGCCAAGCCTTCTACAAAATCTAGATCACCAAGCTGTTTAGTCAGATTCCACTGGATTTCATTTCTGTTGTGTGCTGTCGAGTTTTCATAACTCGATCTATTGCTAATAAGAAAATACATGGAGACAAGAGACATCCATGTTGCACTCCAGTTCTTATCCCAAAAGGTTCTGTAATTTGTCCTTCATGGACAACTCTGCAAGTCATGTTTCGTAAGTTTTCTTTATTCAGTTAATGATCTTTAGGGGAACTGCAGAATGCCTCAACAATTTCCAAAGTGATTCTCTGTCTAGACTGTCAAATAACTTTTGATGGTCCACAAATCCAGCGTACAGAGGTGAGTTCCATTCTAGACTTTGTTCCACTATTATTCTCATGTGGCTATCTGATCTGTACAGGATATGTTTTGCCTAAAACCTGCTTGTTCATCTCTCAGTTGTCTGTCTGTGGACTCTGTTAATCTCTCAAGGATGATCCTGTTTAATATTTTCATTGGCACTGATAGTAACATTATTCCTCTGTAATTTATGCACTCTTGTAAATATCCTTGTGACAGAAGTATGTAAATATATTACATGATATCTACACGTTTTGCTTCCACCTGTTTTCCACCTTTTCTTCCTTATTAGTTAGGCACGTTTTGTTAACGCAGTACCCCTAACTCCGATTCATTCATCTGTTTCATTCATAATTTTGCCACGCCTTATTTTTTCTTTTCTCTATTGTCTTAACAGGCACTAGGAATGTTTAAAATCAGACCGTTTCACGACGGGTCGTATATTTGTAGAATCAAGAGCGATACTTCAACAGTTGTACCTTTTGATAGATGCACGTAGAAAGAGAAAAGGGGAGATAATCAATCACAGTTTCACAGTTACCCCTCACCTCAATCGTTCGTTCGTGAATGTAATTGGCTACAGATGAGCGAAGATTAAAAGACAGTTTGCTCGCTGCCAGGGTCTGGCGGTCGGCAAAAGGTGGCAAAATTAACTTTGATTCAAAATTTGACCACGGAATTCCCCAAAGGTGTTATGTCTCACTGTAGCGAATTATGTGAGATAATCGCTAAATTCAGTAAGATTTTGGTCCTATGATAATAAATAATACCCGACCGTAAGTGTCTGCTTAAAGTCGTCTCTACGCCAGTTTAGCGCTGCCTTTTGTGCAGAGGAAATGCTTATAAAAACGATCCCGCTGTAAAATCTAACACGCTTTCTTAGTTTCGGTTTTGATTATTACAATTAACGATCTGCCAGAACTGTGACACCAACCTACCGTCTGAATTAACGTAATATTTTAACTTTAACGCTCAAATTAGTAGTAACTCGGACATTTTCCAGTAGCAAGAACGAAACGATAGTAATAATTAACGCCAACACTACCAACGCTTGGCAAAAACCCCTCTTCGCTCTGCACGCGGGACTAATACTATAACCTCTCTGTTGGACAAGCCAGAACACATAAACACACAGACAGTGCTCCATTTTCGCAGACTAGTGTATTTCTGACGTAACACAACTAGTTGGTTTATTTGAATGGGAAAAAAATGAGAGAAGGAGGGGAAAAGATGGCCGACTTTTGGAAAAGTTGAAATTGACGATTAACAGTGACAAAACAAAAAAGAGGCATTAGATTGATTCAAATCCGATTGGTTGATAGAAGAGTATAGGAAGGAGGGTATGGCAAAAAAAAAGCAAAGGCTTGTCGCCAGTTGATTTGGAAGTTTTTTTTTTTTTTTAAAGCAAGCTGCGTTGAGAACAGCAGTGCCTAGAGTGAAATAATAATTCTTGGCAGTCTGGACCAGGGGCAAAGCTAAACTTACCTTAATGCTAATGCCAGTCAACGTATGTTTGTGATATTTCTTTGAATTGTGGTAAGAATGACTTTATTAATCTTATTATTACAACCAAATTTGGTGTATGAGATACTGCTTTTTTGGGAAGGCGTTACGACTAACTACAAAGGTCCCAAGCAGACTTATGCAGGGCCTGTGGTGTTGCACACCAGCAGTAAAAATTGACATGAGTTGTATAACTTAAAATGATTTCCACAGTTACCAGTGGGAAGGCTAACCCACAAAATTCTATGGGAGAGAATCATTGTTGCAGTGTCAGAGGCGTTGTAGCCATTAGGGAAAAGAACAGGAGCACTGGTATGAGTTGTTATCTCAGAAGAAAATGGTTGACATGGGGTGGTCAGAGAGATCTGACCCTTTTCTTTTACTGAATTATGCCATGTATTGATTGTGGAAAAATATTGTAGATATGTTGTACAGAATCATAACCTTGTTTCAGGTTTTTTTGTTTGTTCTGGTGCTACTGTGGTACCAGGACCCTGGTGAATTTACCAGAGAGAGAGAGAGAGAGAAGTGAAACTTTATTGGACCAAACGGTCTACTATACTATTCTACACCAGGGACTGTGTCAGTCTGGTCATTCAAGTGAACGAAAGGAAGTTGTCAGCATCATATCTACTATCCACCTACAGTTAAGTGCCTATGTGTCGGCACTTCAACGGTCATCCACTGACTTTATTACAAAGACATAAAATCTTTGATTATTAAATAACTTTTCCACAAGATACTAAAATAAAGAAGGGGAATGATGCCAACACCCCCACCCCACCATTAGTTACCAGTGTCACCCAGTGTAGAGAAATACCTAAATATAATTTGATTATAATAGTCCTTTGTATGGACAGAAGATCCATTGTGTTATAAATATTTATGTAAATAAAACCATAAATTTCATTTTTGTTGTTGGTCCTGACTCAGAAAATTCTGAATCAGGGCAAATAAATTGTAATCTAGTATATTACATAAAATTCAGCCACAGACTTCCATAAGTTGTATAATAGAGTGTTAGTTTGTTTGTGGTTGTTGTATTGACTCAGTCATATATAAATGTGATAGAATTTAAATGTATTTGTAGTAATTATACTTACACTACATTACACACTTGCATAACCCTAGACATTTGTGGTGAGTTGGGAAATAAATATATTTATAGGGGACTTAGTGTACTGAATGAGATCAGCTGTGAAGGTTTCTGAAGATAATAAATTTGGTGTGTATACAGAAGACCTTACTTGCTACCACATTTCGATCTCAATCAGACTTATTCTTGAATAAATGAATAATAGCTTCGTTAAGTGTCTAGGGTTATGATAGTGATGAAGTGTAAGTATAACAACCAACTGACATATACACAATTGCTTTAATAATTTCCACAATTTACAGCACTTTGACAATCACAAACACATAACACTCTAAAAGACTATCTTATTAAGTCAAGGGTTAAGTTTTTAAAATGTATTAATGATCTTTCAATATCTTTCCTGATTCTATTGTATTTGTGAATCAGGAATCACAATAAAAATGTAATCACAATATTTATATACAGGTATTTATACACTGGATATTTATCCAGTCATAGACTGTTATAGCAATATGAGTGTGGTGTTGTTGTGTAATATTATGAGGTAATATTGTCATTAATAGCTAGACTGTTGGTTGTCATCATGACTTCATGTGTTTGTTACTGGTGGAAATCTTATTGAAGGATTCACAGATTCTGTTTCTTTAAAATTTCTGTCCCTTTTTATATAATAAAGTTCAGTTCAGGGTTATTTTATTCAAAGTTGAGTCTTCTCGTGCTGACAAGCTCTTATCTCATAATGCAGTTGCAGGAAACCTGTATCCTCTGCTCGCTTGCTTCTCAGTTTGATAGTAAGATAGACAATGGCCGCTATCTTGTGCAAGGAGTCTGCTGCCAGCTTTCTGGATCACGCAGTACTCAGACCGGACGATGCAATATCACCATCTATACCACGGCCCCTGAAATGAGAAGGGTGTGCCTCCTTCTTCATAACTAATATACAATTATTTTTCCACACTGAAGTACATGACAGTACAAACATAAAGTTCAGCGCTTTAGGCCAACTGCTAGCTTTTCATGTGACAATATACACCAGTATTCCTCTCCCTAATGGTTACAACGCCTCTGCAATTCCAGCTGTAATCCCTTCCATACAATAGGATAGGTGTTATGTTACTATATGGCAATCCAATATATATATGCAGTTATACTCCTCTCTGACAATCTTTTACATGGTGGAGCAATATCTAGGCTTTGCCTCATGTTTGCTACTGAACCACACATATACAGACATAATTTATCATTTCACATTCAATTTTCATATAAATACATATTAAAAATGTCTAGCTTACCACTATTCGTAAGGAAAACACACTAAAGATGACTGACACAGTTTGATCTGCGGTATGTCCAGGCTGTTATATATATATATTTAATTTTGAATAACACTGCCTGCTCTCATCTCTCACAATGTGTAACGATATGGCGTCCCCTCTAAGATTTTTTCTGCCAATATCCAGTACACTGGCCAATCGTTTTGAATATTTTCAAAAGAGTACACAGTCATTCAAATATTTTCATTCACTTTTACTCCGTTTCTAGGCATTTATTTGTTATTCATAGGTCACCCAATCAAATTTCTTTTAACTTCAAGGTTCAGCCAATGGCCTCCCTCGTACTATCTTAGACTTTCTGTCACTACTATGTTTCACAAAATTCAGGGAATTCCATCCCAAGCAGATATGACCAAACCTGACAGTATCTCTGTTCTCTATATGTTTTATTATCAATATCTAATTAACTAATGGACTTTTTAGATAATTTATTACATATTCCTAGTCCCCTAGCCTTCCTGTACACGAATATATGCTTTTCAGGGGGCTAAGTGGCGTAGTTAAGAATACGATCTTTTTTCAATGTTAAGTGTTAAATTTCAACTACCACCTGTTCAATCCTTTACGACTGTACTATCAGTATAAAGTCAGGAGCCCTACGTAAAATATCAGGTTTCCTAATAAGAATTAAACCTGTTTCCAAAACCTAACATCGTATCGTTAGTTTTTTTCATCACTGTTTATTTGAAAAAAATCAGGCCATGCACACTGCGAGTTGGTTTATTTTTTAAACACACGGCGAGCTGCTTGTGTGACCGTGTTCCACAGTCCGTCTATCACTCTCTCTCTCTCTCTCTCTCTCTCTCTCTCTCTCTCTCTTCTTCTTCTAAGCCCGTCTGTCTTTCCAAGGCTAACCTTGTGCGCGATTTTGCACTAATGTTAGTTTTTAAAATCAAGGTCGTCTAGAAGATTTGACTACACATTCTATTTTTAGAATTACGGTTATTGCCGTATCGTTTAGTCTAAGTATTTTATTTATGAACGAACGAATTAGGACAAGTAGGATTCTTGTGTTAGCCATTACGGCGTTATACAACGAAGGCATTATCTATTCTGGGAAAGCACTGGTCTTTCTCCATTCTTCTTCCTGTCGTATTATTTCGTTCGGCTTTACATTTATGTTCTAATTTATATATGGGTATTAGAATTTTTCACCACAACATTATACGTAGCTATCATACATATTAGTCCAGAATAAGTCTGATTAAGGTCATAAGGTGGTAGCAGAAAGGTACCCTGAATACTCAACCCAAAATTTGTTATAATCAGGGACCTTCACAGCTGACCTCATTCAGTAAACTAGAAACACTGAAAGATAACATCTATTAACATCAAATCCACCACACTCACACTGGTCAGCGACTTTTTGTCTATTTCATATATATATATTCCAGCTTTCCAACTCAGTTTATCCAGTTCCCACAAATTTTCAGACGTCTAGCTTCGATATTCTAGATCCATTATAACAGTGGAATTTCTTAGTTTTTTCGATTGGAGATAGTCATTTTGTGAGTGATTTAATTGTTAAGTCCTTCATTATATTTCACTAAGATTTTTCTGTGTTGAGTGATTTAATGTTTAAAGTCCGTCATGATATTTCACAAAGATTTTTGTGCTAATTGACTAGCGAATTAAAACAACATAGAGCTAACTTTTTAATTTAATTACTTGCTATTAACTAGTAAGAGATATTCTGGTCAACTAGTAAATGCACCATTCATTATGAGTACTGACGAAATATATATTTATTTCTAATTCATGATGAGTAATTTTATCAATGACTAGCGCTTATTTCACGAGGTTTTTGTTAAACGATAAATAAGATAAACACGTGTGTTTTTCTAATTAAATTTAATAGCCAAGTGGATATTAAATTATACCTCTACGCGGGTTATTTTTAGGATAGAATACTGGTTGTGGTTAAATGTTGCATTTTTCTTCCTATGATTCTAGTACGGGTCACAACCCAAAACCTACCAGCGGCTTCAATATAAATCTGAGAAAACGGGTCTAAGTACAATAGACGCCAAACAAACATTCTTATGCACCCAGCGGGTCTTTGAGGTTTACCGTTTCGGCTATCTTGGTTTACCCAGAACGAGAGAGAGAACCAACAAAAGGCAATAAGAATAATTGTAACTGGACCTATAGCTATCTAGATTTCCTTTTTTACATTATCATCTACATTCAGCCCGCTGTGGCGAAGAATATCAAATTTAACATTACCTGACTACCGACCACTTGTGTTGTGGCGAGGATTTATCCTGAAGAAAAGATTTATCTACCTGACATTCTATTTTACTATCGAATATTCCAAGCTACTGTACAATGTGACCATTTTGATCTCGAAGTTGTGTTTCATACCTGGACTAATTGCTGTGACATGAACGGAGTCAATAAAACAAAATAACAAAATAGGCGTTCATCAAATAAGAGGATTAAACAGTCATGTGAAGAACTGGGGCTTATCTTGCCAAAAGAACCGTCACTGAATCTGTTACCTGGAACATGGAGATATGTTCAAGCTGTTGTCAACACTTATTTGGTAAGCGAGAATGAAAATGTGATCACATGTTTGTCAGAGTGAGAGAAAGCAGGGATGAATAATTCTTATATTGTGTAATCAATGTACTCACTTTGTTTTTTCCTTCTTATGTTTGCTAATACTGTTCATTTCAGGATAGATTAATTAGAAAACTCTGTTCTTTACAGTATAGTCAAATTCTATACCATAGTGCTAATCTTTTGACCTTTTGGGGGTTAATTAACTGCTTCTTGTGGGAACTTGTCTCAACAGAGGCGATTGCGCTTATGTGTCTATTCCTTTATTAATTCTGTAACCTATGATTTTTATATTCTGATATTTTTTTATAATAACTGTTGTGAAGTTTCTTTATGGTAAATAAAAGTAACATAAAACTTAATTACCTGTGTCGGTCAGCTCGTCCCAATATCCCTACACCATAAATATAGTTTCACGTTTGTGCGTCTAATTGTCGTCACTTATCTGTGTGTGTATGTGAGTGGTTGATATATATATATATATATATATATATATATATATATATATATATATATATATATATATATATATATATATATATATATATAATATATATATATATATATATATATATATATATATATATATATATATATATATATATATATATATTAATATATATAGAGAGATATACTGTCTGAACAACAGATTTCTGTTGTAGAGATAGGCTGGACTAGAGTATCTTCTCAATCCAGGGACAGACTCTACCTTTCACCATTTCACTCATGAAATCTATTTTCTTTACCTTATCTCTCACTGAGTTACCACCTTTTTCAGTTCTATTCAGGCGGAACTAAAATATATCTTAAATACCTATCAAAAATCTACGACAATCCTTTCTTAGGTAACTTAGCCAGATGTCCTTCCTTTCATTCTGCTGGTATTTCTTTCCTTTCCCAGACTTTACCAAGTAATTTATATATCTCTGTAGCAGTGTCAATATCTGCATTGATGGCCTCTGCTGGAATGTCATCTGGACCAGCTACTTGTCCATCTCTTAGAAGCGTCATGGCTTTCTTTATTTCTTCCTTGTTGGTCTTTCGCAGTTAATTTGTAGCTCTTCTTCTGCTGGCTGGACGTCTGAAGGATTTTGTACAGCCATCTATTGAGAATGCCCTCAATATGTTCCGTCCTTCTCTTTATTCGCTCTTGTATATTGCTAAGCAGTTTTCAATTCTTTGACGAGGCCAATAGCCTGCTTGTATTTCCCTGTTAGCATCTTTGTGCTGCCCTATAAGAGTCCGAAGGATTTATAAGCGCCCTGCTTCATACTGTTAATTATTTTAAGATTTCAACAAATGGCCGGGATCTCCGCTAATTTCTCCGCGTTCTTCGTCTTTCTTGTTATTTCCCCATTTTAACGTTCCTATTGTGGAAAAGAGTGTCTGGTTTGATGAGTGGTTAGAGCGTATGGCTTCTGTGGTAAAGTTACCGCTGCAGTTTGCCCAGCGGTAAATGGGTATCTGATCCTGCTCCTGAATTAGAGAAGGCAAAGGCAGCGAAGAAGAGAACTGGTCACTCCACCTCATAAAGCTGGACCTAGTTTAATGAAGTCTCTGATACTTCACAACCGTTCATTATCTTCAATGGCACTCTTTCTTATTGTTTTTGAAGACTAGCAACCAACTTTCGTGAAAGTATAGAACAGTTGAAGACAAACATGCAAAACGAAGACGGCGCTACAAGTGGGAAGATAACATCAAGAGATGGGCAGGACAGAGTCTATCTTAGTGCACCATCAAGACAAGAGATGGGCAGGACAGAGTCTATCTTAGTGCACCATCAAGACAAGAGATGGGCAGGACAGAGTCTATCTTAGTGCACCATCAAGACAAGAGATGGGCAGGACAGAGTCTATCTTAGTGCACCATCAAGACAAGAGACAGAAGATGTTGGAGCTCCACTGCAGGTCAACGTTTCAATATGAAGACAGCAGCTGGTCTCATCTGAAATGTCTTAGTGTTCTTTGTATGCAATTCGCCCTGGTCAAGGTTTGATGCCAACATGTCGTGTATTTATTCTCTGGTTTTTTTTTTTTCTAAGCTGCTATACATACTCTGTGTTTATGGCCTGATGTAGGGCCTACCAGTTCTCAAGATTCTCTCAGAATCCGATATACCTTACATGAGAAGAAGCTGGCCATAGATAGGACACACAATAAGGGTAGCGTTACAAGGAAGTTCTTCTTCTGGAATTAGCAGGATAAGAGAGGTAGAGAGAAACAGACAAAACAACACGCATACACTGTGAAGAGAATTGGAGACAGAAATGACAAGGATGAGGAAGATATGGACAGGCCTTGCGCTGATGGTTCAGGACAGCAGGGCTTAGTATTAATTTGTTGAAGGCCTATGGGAAGCTGAAGGTTAATGATGATGCTGGTAATGATGGTGGGGATGATGATAGTGGTGATGACGGAGATGATGATGATGGCGATGATAATGATGGTGATGATGATATAACTTGCTAATCAATACATGGAATATGACTTACTTGAGTGATTCCTTTCTCATCAGCAACCGCTGCTCATCCCTGTAAACTTTGTCTGCCTCAAGCGGTAGCGGATACAGCGGGCTCCGACACTGTCTGGCGCTGCTGCTGTTGCAGCTGTTTTCTTCACTACAGAAGCTTCGGTTTCGCTTCAGTGAAACACTGGGCGGGGTTGTAGTAGGGGTGTTGCTGGAACTAAGACTATCAGGGGTGTCTGCTTGACTTTCCTCTGCTTTCATAATCCTAAAGTTCCTGCAGTTTCAGCTATTCCTTTTTGTGACAGAAGTTCGGACTCTGAGAATAACAAATGTATCGGGAAGGGGCATATTATGAAAAGAGAGGTGGAATGTATTGTGACAACAGAAAAGTCTGAAGAAAAAAATGAGTTAGAGGATGACAAAGATATCGGATACTGGACAGTTTGACTTCGTGGCATGGAAAGAGGTCGAAAACAGAATTAGCAAACAACACTGAGACAGGAAGTTTTGGAGAGACATGATCGCCGACGCTACCAGGCACGGTACATACCTACGCTTGCACAGCCGTACGTAATGAGCGAAAAATGAAATAAAACACGTCAAATATATGCTTGGAGTTACATATCTGACATGTTTGGGGCTATGTCTCATAAGAGTTGGAGGCTACACGCTTAATATGTGTCTGGGGCTTCTCACAGCAGAAAACCCTTGTGAATTGACAGATTCCCTGTGACAATCAGAGTAAGGCTTGACAACATCATCTTTCTGAAAAATAGGAGCTGACCAATATTTTAGTAAATGTTTCTGGACTTTGTAAAATACTGGATTTTATTTTCGTTTCAGATTCAATACCCTCGAGTCCATGGCTAAGTCGGCAAAATGACTATTATTTCAATTGGCACATTAAAACACGAAGCCTGCGACATAGCAAAATGTGAATTTTGTTCCATTGTGAGTCTGGAAAGTGCATCAAACTAATATGTGCTGTGGTAAGTCTGCGTTTGATCACAACGTTATTCACTAGTGGAATTGTCACTTTTTTTGCATCTGTTGCATAAGTACAGGCAATTTGTGGTCTGATGGAACTTTCTGACTCCAGTTAAAAGTTATAGACCTTTATATACCTCAACCCAAGTTACGACAAAAAAAAAAAAAAAAGTTATAATGAAACAGTAATTTAAAAAAAAAAGAAGAAACAAACAAACGCAATTAGAAATTTTGAGTCTTCCGATATTCCCCATATAAAAAAAAAATTGTCTAAAGTGTCCCATCATAAACAGATTCCCACCAATTTGCATTCTTTTATGGAAAAGCCGTGAAGTGCGGCGTGGAAAGTAAATTGAACGCCGATTTAAATAACGCGCATTTCTTCTCATCTCTCTATGGCGTTTGCTTCAAAAATATTAATTCCGGTTATTTTGAAGAAAAAAAAACACACAAAAACCTGTAACTGTACCCCCTGTATATTATTAATTTATCCAGAGAAGCATCATTGTGCACCCCAGACTTTGCGTGTCACTGATTTACTTGTGAAGGAAAATATAAATGAATGAAATGACCACAGGGGTACGGTATTCATGACGTCATTTGGACAAACAGCAGAAAGAACACAACATAATTATTGCCAGCCATGTTTTGACGGGTTACTTGCTACAAAGTTCAAGAATAACTGACGGTGAAGAAAGTTGTTCTAGCAGAAACTGAATGTGCTATCTGGACAAAAATAGACACTGCATAATAATAATAATAGTAGCCCCTTCAGTCATAACTGACTATGGGAATGCGCCCCTGAGGTGACAGCCCTCAGCTGCTTATTTTCCTGGTGTTCCTTTCAACGTTTTCTCCTCTCTTCTGCTTATTGTGTGAGCTTCTTTTCGCCCAATCTGAGGTCACGACGCAGATAGCATCGCCACTAGGTGCGATCTGTAGCTTCATCCTCCTAAGTTTCTGGATTTATGTCCAATGCCCTCATGTCTGCATATCCGTATTATAACTCATCAGGGGTAAATCAGAAATATTCCCCGTCGTTAAATATTTTTTTTTTTCCTTTTTAAGCGCACATCCACACAGAAAATAAAATAAAAAGTGATCATACAGACTGCACAGCGATTACTTCTGCAATCAAACATTGTGTGGGAGGGACGTGGTCGAGTTAGAATGGGTAGAAGTAGGAATGCGATAGGGGTTGAAGGCGGGAAACTCTTCCAGACAAGAAGATAATAACTTGTCATCTCCATTTGGCCAAGTAACCTTGACAACAGTCGTTATAATAATCATTATTTTCATTTAGCTCCTTACTGATCACGGGGCCACCATTGTAGCTGGTCTCCCCTTCCAGGAAGTCTGCACCAAGCAGTCACGTGCTCTTGCGGCGGTGGTTCCTGCAGAAATTTGTTTTACACGAAAAAACTGGTAATGGGGTGACCTTATTTTCGGTGTCGGTCAGCCAGAGCAAATTTTTATTTGCAGATGAATGCGGACAAACAATGATTCCATGGTAACCACTACACTACGGAAACTTAATGATCCCGTGCAGGCCGTAAGGGGGGGGGGGGGGGGAGAATTATATTGTACCGGGACCAAAATGGTGCATTAAAAAAAAAAATTTTATTAACCCCCCCCCCCCCTTTATTAAGTCATATCTACGGCCCTGATCCCGTGAGATCCGTTGTTGTGACACATAGTGTTATGGTGCCTAGAGGGAAGCGTAGCACTACGAAGCCCCAGCGGAAACATTATTTTTACACTCTATGACATTATTAACGGTTCAGCTTGTCGAGACGGATGCTTAGTAAAGGGTAAAGGTAGTTCCACCGCAGATAATGTGTCCAGGGAGTGAAGTGTTAAAAGCTTTTGCGACACATTTGGTACAAGAACGCAAACTTCAGCTCCCCACTACGCTTCACGGCCAAAAAAAAAAAATTAAACAAAAAATGTGAAGTTAAAAATAAGCACTAAGCTATTCGACAAGGTCAAACAGCAAGAACTTGTGACAATCTAAGAAAGCCTGAAAAGGATAAAAAGTTAGAGACTTCATTTTTTTGGGGGGGTTGGGGGGTCGGTTTTTGCCTTCTTCTGGCGAGGCGCTTTCCTTTCAACCTGTTTGGTTATATCAGAGCGCATTTACCACCAAAAAAAAAAAAAAAGTCAACTCTGTTGACTGCTAACACGATCAGCGTTGATAGATACTAAGTCCTGAAAAGGACTAACATTATCTATCTGCTAGCCTAAAGCCCTAAAATGGACTCGCCAGCTACGCCAACGCCCGAGCTTGTGAATCATGGTTAGAGACTTCACTGTACTAGATCCAGCTTTATGAGGTGGGGTGACTATAGTCCGTTCGGAAATTCGTGCCCACAGAAAGCGTCAATTTTCTCCAAAACTGTTTGTTGTATGGACATGAATTTTTGCAAGCAGTCTTAGATTTTCCATGCAGTTAACATTTTGTGATCATTACATCCCCAGCTGTCGCGAAATTTGCAAAACGGCGATTTTCTTTGATCTTCTTGGAACATTTGCCTAAATCTGCCCGTAACATTAATTCTTAAAGTAAATCACAACATTTGTGCGACAAGACGGTTCAAAGGCGTGTCCTAAATGTGTGATTGGTTGTTCACGTGATGTTGATACGAGGAATGATGTTCTGATAATGAACCATGATAGCAGTAAATCATCAGGAAGCTATGACGAATCGTAACTGTTTATGTGTTATTATAGATTGGCATATGAAATTAGTTTATCACAAACGAAGGAATGCGATCGACGTGCCTCATTCCGAATCGGACGACTCCAATAAGTTCACAACAGTTATTGGTTGGATAAACTGCAAGCCATCTCGCTGCCAGTAATCTTCTTCTTCCTGTAGCACGTGTTCTTTACATTTAGCCCAGTACTCTGTGTCTATTCGTGAAAGGGCCTCACGAGTCATGTCTTTAACATCGCACATTTTAAAAGTGGTGTTCTGGGAGGCCACTTGCCCTTTAACTCTAGCCCAAACCAGCTCTATTGGGTTAAGGTGAGAATGGTAAGGTGGGAGTCGAAGAGAAACATGACCCTGCTCTTGGATGATTTTATCAATCAGATACACTTTTGTCTTATTCCTCTGTCTCACAAGCTGCAAAAACTCTGGTTTTAAATAGCTGTTGTCAGCGAAGATATTTTCATTCACAAGCCACCTCCTGATTTCGTCTTTCGTGCTTGCCGAAGTGGGAGCTTTATCCTCCTGCGCTAGAACATTATGATAGGACGCATTATCCATCACCAGGCAAGACGGCCTATCTAGAGTCGGGAGGAGTGTATTCACTATCCAATCTCGAAAAATTTGCCCATTCATTTCACTGTGGAAGTCCCTACCATCTACAGACTTTGATAGAAAAATAAGCTCTGCATCACGGACAAGCCCATTCCGTCTGCTGCCAGCATGTGCTAATATAATGCGTTGACCTTTGCTGCTGGGAATTTTCCTTCTATGGCAGAGGTTTTCAAACTGTGCGTCGCGGCTCCCAGGGGCATCGCGGCCCTCGGCTAAGGGCGTCGCGGTGGCTTGGGAAAAGCGTTGGGTACAATTGCTTATATATAATATATAGTATAGAGAGGAGCCGCGGTGATTTATGCACAGGTCAAGGGAGCCGCGGACCAGAAAAGTTTGAAAACCTCTGTTCTATGGTCTCCGTCAACAGATTGCCATTCTTTCTCGTTCGTATGATGAGCATTAACCCAAGATTCGTCCAAATACACTACATCATAGCCGTCTTGCCTTCTCTCACGAATCTGCCTAAGGTATTTGCTTCGAGCTGCAACCAGATGTGGTTTTTCACATTAAAAATTCCTTCCGCCAGACGTTTTTCTAAAAGTGAAGCCGACACTTCTTACAAGTTGCCAAAGAGTTGTTTTTGAGACGTTAATATCGCATTCTGCTTGCAGCCGACTTTTCAGCATGCAGAGAGTAACAAGTTGATTGGCATTAAACATCTTCAAAATCAAACGTCTAATTACATCCTTGTCAAAATCATCAATTTTTTTCTTCCTTCCTTGCTTAACCGCAGCCTCTGTACAATCACCGTCCTGTTGTATCCAACGTCGAAAAGATCTTCTATCCACACCCAGGGTCTTTCGTGTTCTCCTACCTGGTTCTTGGATGTCGTGGTATAAACAACCCATCTTAGCCTCTCTGCGAAAATGCCTGTACAATATAACAGTTACCTTCTGCAAAGTGATAAATTTGCATTTCAGATTCATTGCGCTTTTCATAATTATGCAGTTTAGTTTATTAATAAATTATACGCTGGTGTCGTTTTGTTTCGTTGCAGCCAACTCATTGCAATTAGCATACGTCGCTGAAATAATTACTCGCGACTGTGTGCAATATGTGCGCACTGGTGTGGACATGTAGTCACTACACTAATTCAAACAAAAAAAATATTAAATAGCACATTTCATCGCTTGTGCTGTGCTGCAACAAAAATTAAGTGCGCATTTTTTGAACGGATCTTGTAACTTTCCTGTAAAACTAATAGAAATTAACCCAGTGTTACGCACAAATAATTACTTTTTTTAAAGTCTTTGTATGATCATTTTTCGTATGTATGATCATTTTTTGACTGAAATGTGTATTATGTTTTTTACAGTCAAAGGGACATAACCCGAGTTATTGAGACTACAATTTTTTAGGAGTTTGCCTTCTCTTGTATAGAGACACGTTCGGTCTATAATTTCTTGAACGAAGCGTGACCATATCTCCTTATTTGGTAGTATCAGTCAACTGTTGTAGATGTCTGAAACCTGTCTTAACGCTTCTGTTCATGACCATAAAAGGCGCGACTGTGTAAGACTTTTATCTCGAATGTTCTTAGTATTGCTTTGTGTGAATTGATACTCACGTAGATGAGTTCTGCGCATGTCAAAAACTGGGAGTTCGTTCTGTGTGTTCCGCCCAGCTGGGGGGTTTAGAAATGGTCTGAGTAGCGAGCGGACGCAACCTGCGTCTTGTGATTTTCTGAGGGAAATACGTTGTCTTTGTGAGTTAGTTAGCTAACTAGACTATTTCCCAGTATTATTCAAGCCTGCCTGGAGGCATATGTTCGTGGTTGATTTCCGAAGAAAGGTAATTCCTCTTGTATCGAACTTTTTGCTATCATCTAGAAGTTCGTCATTTTTGTCGCTCCTTGCTCGCCTGTGTGATTCAAAATGGAGAGGTACTTTGACTAGGTTTTTCGCCACCGGTATCTTTATACCTGAACTAGTTATATATATATGGGTCGCTCTAGACCAACAAGACTATTGTCTGTGTTCCAGGATTCGTTATATCAGAGATCACGTCCAAGTCAGATGGTTAGACTTAGAAACGTTATAAAGGTCGGTTTGACCTGTATGCCCAGTATGCTATTCACGTGCAGACAGTAAACGGACTTATTGTATACATCTGATCTGCTAGCATCAGAAAGGGAGCATTTATTGTTGTCTATGAACATTGAAGATCTGCAGCTGACACTGTTGCAGAAGTTATATATATTATTTATACAGCTTCACGAACCAGAACTTTATGATATCTGTTTACAATACAACTATTGAGTATTGAATCCTACATGACTATCAGTTAATAATTATATTGTTGAATGCAGACATTCCTTGAACTGTAGTATGTTATAACGTAGCTAACGTACCTGGGATTTTGGCGCACCATTATCATTTTTGGTGGCCATATGTTGGTTTACTCTGATACCAGCTATCAAGGGGGTCAACAAACCCAGACATCATCATCAAGCTTTCAACATTACAGTTTCAACTCATCACCTCAATGTTTGATGAAAGATTTTGAAAGTACCCGGCGTTGCTGAAAATTGGAAAATGTTTCAAAATACCCGGCGTTGCTCGTCAAGTTGGCAGTTTTCCTGATCTGTTAAGAAGGACAAGTGCCGTAACAACTGTTCCGGTCTCAGAGGTACTGTTGCGGGTTCAGAAGGTCAAGTGCCGGTTTGAGCAATTTATAAGATTCAGAAGGTCAAGTGCTCAAGTCAATTTGTAGAATTCAGAAGGTCAAGTTCAGAAGCTGTTTCCTGTTAGAAGCTCATTTCCTTCGTCATGGCAGTTTACGAGAGCAGATATGGATCAACGTTGGATCATTGTCCTAAGAATGCTGATCACATCCTGTTCTGAACTGTGCTGACGTTGTGGATACATAGAAGTTAAGTGGCCTGTTTTGTTTGTGAACTGTGCCCTTATGTTCTAGCTGAGCCTTCTAAATTCTTTCACACTTTTTGCTATTTGTTACATGTTATTTATATTTGTATATTTATATGTTTATATTTCAGCGGGTTTTCTCGGTTGGGCGGTGTCTTTCAGTAGAAGATACCACGTCACAGAGGTTCTACTGTTAGCGTTTTCGTTAGGGACTGTGCGAATTTCCTACTGTGAAATTTGCTAGCGACAATCGTTGCTATATCTGTTTAGTTGTGACGAGTTGTGCTTTATTTTCGTTTTTTGTATATTTTTTTTTCTCTCTTTCTTTCTGTTTTTTTAGTTTTGATTTCAATTGTTTGTATTTGTAGGTCTCCTCTTTTCTATTATTCAGTTCTTTACGTAAATTTTTGTGTATACACTGTAGCGTCATTTGTTGGTCATATCTTCGCATTTTGTCATCACATTCTTTGTGATATTTCTTTTTAGTTTCGCTGTTTATTTATTTGACTTATGCGAATGTTTTCGTAGTGTTTGATCTTTGTTATTGTTTACAGTGACTTTGATCTTTGTTGTTGTTTACATTGACTCTGATCTTTGTTGTTGTTTACATTGACTTTGATCTTTGTTATTGTTTACATTGTTGGTGACCTTTGTTATTGTTTACATTGTCTTGTTATTGTTTGCATAGTTCTTGCATGGTTAGCTTTCACTATTGTTACATATATATGCTCATGCACTATTGGTCTATAGTGCACTTATCATAACTAACTGGTGGTTTTTTTGCTTATGCACTATTGTAGTGCAGTTATGATAAATAACTGATGGTTATGCACTGATTTGTGTAGTGCACTGATAATTAAGAGGTGACTTGTGATATTATTATACATTTGATAATACAAGTTGGTGTCAAGTCTTGTTTCCCACAGAGATTGGAGTAAACATAGTGATTATACAAGCACTTTATTAAGTCTTGTTGCTATTAAGATTGAAATAAGATAATTAATTATTTCAGGTTCTGTACTCACATTTTAGACATCATGTCTACATTTGAGTACTTTATTGAGCAGGGTAAAGCCCTTGGGAAGACAGGTGATAAATTAGAAGAATTTGCGACTGTTCAATATGCCAAGGCATTGAAGTCGGAAGAAAAGAAAATGAAAGAACAAACTGAACAAAAGAGAATAGATGCTGAGATAGAACAAAAGAAACTGCAGATGCAGGTGGATGAGAAAAGATTACAAATGGAAATAGAAAAACAAAAAAGAGAAGCAGAATCTCAGGATAAGAGACTTGAAAAAGAGGCTGAAAATAAGAGACTTGAAAAAGAAGCTGAAAATAAGAGACTTGAAAAAGAGGCTGAAAATAAGAGACTTGAAAAAGAGGCTGAAAATAAGAGACTTGAAACAGAGGCTGAAAATAAGAGACTTGAAATAGAGGCTGAAAATAAAAGATTAGAAAAACAAGCTCAGGTTGAAGAAAGAAAATTGCAGGCACAGGCTGAGGCTGAAGAAAGAAGGTTACAAAGAGAGTCTGATGAGAGAAAAGCAAAAATGGAGCATGAAGAAAAACTCATAGCTTTAGAGTTAGAGAAGTTAAAGTTATTGAACGCTGGTAATGCTAATGATGCAAATAAGGTGTCAGATAAGACTAATGCTAAGGATTTCAAGCTTAATCTACCAGCATTTAATCCCTCAATCGATGATATAACATTTTATCTAGATAGATTTGAAAGTGCATGTAATGTGCATAATATAGATAAAACATTATATGTTTATCATCTGTCCAAGATACTTAGAGGTGATGCTTTGACTTTGTTGAGTATGGTAGATGTGCCTGACAAAACAAACTATGAGGTTGTCAGAGCAGCATTGTTAAAGAAGTACCAACTTAACGAGGACGGATATCGTCTTAAATTTAAAAACATGTTACCAGAAACTGGAGTTGAATTCTCTGAATTCATCTCAAGCATACGTCTTACTTTTTTACGATGGATTGAGTTGTCTAAGACAGAAAGTACATTTGAAGCCCTCATGGACTTACTACTTAGAGACAAGGTCATGTCTTCTGTTAATGAAGCTTTTCTTTCTTTTCTTCATGAGCGTAAGCCTAAAAACATAAAAGAAATGGAAGAATACTGTAGCCAGTATGTTACTGCGCATCCTCACATAACCATTAGCAACTCTAAAGTAAAAGAAGGTCTGCCAGTTGCTTCGGCAGCACCTTATGGCCCAAATTTTATGCGTAAATTTCAGGGTAGCCAGCAAAATTTCAATAAAAAGAGTAACCGTAATTATGCCCAGAACCATAGTAATCAATTCCAGGGTGATTCTTCTTCCCAGAACTGGAGACATCCTAATACTACACGTTATTCTACTCCGGTTAACTTTAGAAATTTCCACAAAGGTAATCGGCATAGAGGGAAATATTTTTTGCAGAGACCTCAATACCAAGATAATAGAGGTTCTCAACAGCATAGAGATGGTAATGACAGTTATGGAAACTGGAACTCAAACCAGGATAAAAATTACAGTAGGGACTTTAATGATAATTGCAGAGGCAATAATGGTCGCGGTAGATCGCAACATAAGAGAAAAAAATATCAACAGACAAACTCTGTTCAACAAGAATCTCAGGGAGCAGATAAACAGATTAATAATGATAAAGACCATAATGCTATCGGATGCTCATCTTTTGATTTTGGTAGGGCAAATAAATGTATCCAATGCAGTACTTTATTTGATCCGAACACCGTTAGTACTCTAAGCTGTGGTCATCCTTTGCCCGCTCTTCCTGCTAATGTTGCTCATGATGGGAGAGGTTCTCTTATATTACATAAGGGGCTTGTAAATAGTAATCCAGTCTCGGTGTTGTTTGATTCTGGATGCACTACTGTCGGCGTTAGGCAATCTCTTGTAGATCCATCCTGTGCTACAGGAAAGGTCATCAAATGTGTCACATTTGGTGGCACGTTGGAAAAGTATCCTACTGCTATAATACATATTGCTACTCCTTTCTTCACGGGAGAGGTCCACGCGTGTCTACTTCCAAACCCTATTGCGGACCTTATTATTGGTCGTATTCACGGAGTTAGGGAATGTACCCCACAGCAGATCGCTGTTTGGGAAGAGCAAAACATTGAAGCTACCAATGCGGTGGTCACAAGAGCACATGCTCTGGATCCACCTCAAACTTCATTAACTAATAATGATGAAGTAAATGACCAAGATAGTCACTTGACTATTACACGTGACTCATTTATCAAATTGCAAGAAGAAGATCCTTCTTTACAAAAATTCTTCATTCTAGCAAAAAAAAGGTGATCCTAATCAAAATACTAATAGAAAGTCTTGGATTTCTATGAAGAACGGCGTACTTGTACGTATAGTACAAGACTCGACTACGTCCACTCATTCACAAATTCTTGTGCCTAAGAGCATGAGATTGCAAATATTGCAACATGCTCATGACTCGCAATGTGCTGGACATATGGGTTTTTTCCCGTACAAAGTCGAGGGTTCTTGCGGCTTTCTTTTGGCCATTTGTGAGCAAGGACATACGAATGTACTGTCGCTCTTGCAAAGTATGTCAGGAGGTCAAATCTAAAGGACCACGACATGCTGCGCCTATCCAGGCTGCTGACATTCCTATTCGCCCTTTTCAAAAAATGGCAATAGATATTATCGGTCCTTTTAGAATTAAGTCGGCTAGAGGACATCAATTTATCCTTACATGTGTCGATATGTGCACACGTTGGCCAGAGGCAATACCTCTCAAGAGCATCTCAACTGCTGATATCGCAGACGCTCTTTGGCTGATATTTTCTCGCTTGGGTTTTCCCGGAGAAATATTGTCAGACCATGGCACTAAACTTATATCAGACACTATGTCACAGGTAATGTCTATGCTACACATTAAAAGGTCTCTCAGCAGTATCTATCACCCAATGTCTAATGGGTTGGTCGAACGTTTAAATAGGACTCTGAAAACTTTACTTGGTAAAATAACTGAGGATCATCCTCAGGATTGGGACAGGGTCTTACCCGCGGCTCTCTTTGCGTATAGAGAGGTCCCCAATGAACATACGGGGTTTTCCCCTTTTGAACTTGTCTTTGGCGCGCAACCGCGCGGCCCTATGTCTTTACTTCACGATCTAATCACTGCCGATAATATTAGCGATGAAACTCAATCTTCTTATGAGTACGTCATTGCTCTTAGGCAAAAGATCATCGAGGCATGCAAACTAGCAACTTCGTCTTCCGAATTTGCTAAAGAAAAGGCAAGGCAGTTTGCAAATAAGAATAGATGTCTACGACAACTTTGTCCAGGTGACAAAGCTCTCGTTCTACTTCCTTCAAGGGAGAACAGACTTCTAATTGCATGGAAAGGTCCATATGCAATAGTCTCCAAAATTTCTGATGTCGACTATGTTGTCGATATTGATGGAAAGCATAAAACTTTCCACATAAATATGCTCACGGAATTTTATGAAAGACCTGACTATTTGCAGCCTATTTTCCAGGCAACGGACAATTCTCAAGTACCTCATGGTCAGTACTCATCTCTGTCAGTTATACAGGATGAGGAAACTACTTTTTTCTGATGTCAATCTTCCTCTTTCTATGGTCCCACTTTATTCTACGGAATCTTGGAAAAACGTGACCGTTTCTCCAAATCTTTCCGCGGAGGAACATCGACAAGTTTCTTCAATGTTGCAAACATTTCAGGATGTTCTTACAGACATCCCGGGACACACACATGTCATTGAACATGACATTGTGCTAACTGATCATAATCCTATCAGAGTCAGACCCTATCCAATACCTATCCATTTCCAGTCTCAAGTCGAAAAAGAATTGGATGAAATGATACGTTTGGAAATCATTGAACCATCCACTTCAGCATACTCTTCGTCTATGGTTATTGTTCGAAAGAAGGATAATAACATTCGCATTTGCGTAGATTATCGCAAATTGAACCAAGTTACGAAGTTCGATGCTGAACCTATGCCTTCATTAGAAGAGCTACTCAATAAACTTTCTAATTCTAGATTCTTTACCAAACTAGATTTGTCTAAAGGTTATTGGCAAGTCCCGCTAACTGAACGTGCCAAACCTTTTACAGCTTTTTCTACACCTAAGGGTTTATTCCAATGGAATTTCATGCCTTTCGGTCTTATGAACGCCCCTGCTACATTCGTACGCATGATGCGGCGAATTCTCGCATATCGTACAGATGTCATAGCATACCTAGATGATATCTGTCTATTCAGTGATTCCTGGGAAGATCACTATTTGGGTTTATACGAATTACTGTCTACTCTTCGCGAGTATAACTTGACTGCAAAACCCTCTAAAGCCTTTATAGGATTTAGTGAGATTTCTTTCCTAGGTCATCGTGTTGGTCGTGGTCTTTTAAAGACAGAGGACCACAATGTTTCAAAAATACTTAACATTTCGGTCCCTAAGACGAAGAAACAAGTAAGGAGTCTATTAGGTTTGATCCAATTCTACGGACGATTCATTCCGAATCTGTCCTCCATTATGGCACCGCTTTCTACTTTATTGAAGAAAGGGTCGCCTAATCTGATCCGCTGGTCTAAAGAATGTCAATCCTCATTGGACCAGGTTAAAGCCCTATTTTCATCTCCACCTATTCTTAGGTTACCTACTATTGAGAAGACTTTTGTTCTTCGAAGTGACGCCTCGTCAACTGGGATTGGGGCGGCACTAATGCAGGAGTATTCTGATACTCTGCATCCGGTGATGTATATCTCTAGGAAATTAAATGCTGCAGAAAAGAATTACTCGGTTTTAGACCGTGAGTTATTGGCTATGGTATGGTCTATTCTGAAGTTACAAAGATTTCTTCTAGGCGCACATTTCATTGTGGAAACCGACCAGAAAGCGCTTACTGCTATTCAGAGCAAAAACTTGAAGAGCTCGAGGTCCACTCGTTATGCCATAGCTCTTCAACCATTTCATTTCTCGGTTCGAGCTATCCGTGGTTCGGACAATGTAATGGCAGACATTCTGTCCAGATGCCCACACGATTCCACATGATTCTTCTGTCATATATATATATTTCCTGATATACAGTCCAATATTATAATGACATGTTAGTAGATTTTTTCTCACTTTTTTTTTTTTGAGGGAAATTTATAACATTGTACCATGTAATTATCTAAGAAGGCTTAGTTAGTGATATACGGGCCAAAAGATCACTCGGCCACATTTAAATAATATATTTGCATAATTGTATTAAGAGATTTACCAGTTGTCTTTAAGATTTGTGTTATTGATATTTTCGCAGCACATCATTGAAGTCTGCGAGATTATGTCCATTGTGGAACTTTGAGGATATCAAGTCCTGTCCTAGATTGGGAGCGGATGATGTCCACATCTTCTATTGCTTGTTTATGTCAACAAAGAACAACATTGTATTACTTATTAATTACTGATGCATTATATAATGTAATAAAATAGTGCGGTATATTAATATATTACACCGCTGTTTGCACAACACATTATATGATATCATAATAATATATTTAATTTCATATATTGGTATGAGAGTAATTTGACTTTTATTATGATGTTGCCATCATTGTGGCTTGTGTTGGTGGCACCTTCCTGGAATATATACGCGAATACTTAGATAAATTTTTTCTCTAAGGACCTGGGATATGATCTCAGTTTCGCTCCATGTGTTGAGCTAGTTTGTTAGGTATATATCCGCGCATCATACGTGCGTTAGGAGCCTAGATTTTTTCCGGCTCCAGGATTTAAAAAAAAAAAAAGTTTCATTTTTTTTTCCCGGGAGGGTGCGGTAATGTTACGCACAAATAATTACTTTTTCCAAAGTCTTTGTATGATCATTTTTCGTATGTATGATCATTTTTTGACTGAAATGTGTATTATGTTTTTTACAGTCAAAGGGACATAACCCGAGTTATTGAGACTACAATTTTTTAGGAGTTTGCCTTCTCTTGTATAGAGACACGTTCGGTCTATAATTTCTTGAACGAAGCGTGACCATATCTCCTTATTTGGTAGTATCAGTCAACTGTTGTAGATGTCTGAAACCTGTCTTAACGCTTCTGTTCATGACCATAAAAGGCGCGACTGTGTAAGACTTTTATCTCGAATGTTCTTAGTATTGCTTTGTGTGAATTGATACTCACGTAGATGAGTTCTGCGCATGTCAAAAACTGGGAGTTCGTTCTGTGTGTTCCGCCCAGCTGGGAGTTTAGAAATGGTCTGAGTAGCGAGCGGACGCAACCTGCGTCTTGTGATTTTCTGAGGGAAATACGTTGTCTTTGTGAGTTAGTTAGCTAACTAGACTATTTCCCAGTATTATTCAAGCCTGCCTGGAGGCATATGTTCGTGGTTGATTTCCGAAGAAAGGTAATTCCTCTTGTATCGAACTTTTTGCTATCATCTAGAAGTTCGTCATTTTTGTCGCTCCTTGCTCGCCTGTGTGATTCAAAATGGAGAGGTACTTTGACTAGGTTTTTCGCCACCGGTATCTTTATACCTGAACTAGTTATATATATATGGGTCGCTCTAGACCAACAAGACTATTGTCTGTGTTCCAGGATTCGTTATATCAGAGATCACGTCCAAGTCAGATGGTTAGACTTAGAAACGTTATAAAGGTCGGTTTGACCTGTATGCCCAGTATGCTATTCTCGTGCAGACAGTAAACGGACTTATTGTATACATCTGATCTGCTAGCATCAGAAAGGGAGCATTTATTGTTGTCTATGAACATTGAAGATCTGCAGCTGACACTGTTGCAGAAGTTATATATATTATTTATACAGCTTCACGAACTAGAACTTTATGATATCTGTTTACAATACAACTATTGAGTATTGAATCCTACATGACTATCAGTTAATATGATTTTGAATGCTGCATTCGTTATACTATGCTGGTGATGACATAAATATCATGACTGTTTTGTGGCGTGCAATAAATGGTATAAAACTAAAGCGAAGTTACCATTTCTATGACTCTACACGTCATGTTGCCTGTGGTGTACCCTGTGAACTGTTCTACTGCAACACACACAGCAACATTCTAAATCAGAGAAGACACCTACATCTTGCACTTTAATACCAGGTGTCGATAGGGGTGGCAAGTTATCATTTCAGCTCAAATCCACCCTTATCACCCAGACAACGGTAAGAGTTTTTTTTTATATAACTTAAAGAAGAAAATTCGAACATGACATGAGTTTTGTAAGGGCAAAAAATATATTAATAACTGCATTGATATCAGTAGGGCACGTAGCAAATTTCAATAACATCCGTCAAGGGGTTGCAAAGTTACAACGTTCAATGTGTGGGCACGAATTTCCGAACGGACTATATTTGCCTTCCTCACTGCTTCTACCTTTCCTAACTGAAGAGCGGAGTCAGGCACCCATTAAAAGTTGGGTAGACTGGGACGTGATGCTACAAGGTTTCGATCCCTAAACCCAATGCAACTTTGCCATAGAGGCAACCATTCTAACCGCTTAGTCCATCAAACGCTGAGTGCTAAGTGGCGTGATAAGAAACTGAGAGTTGTAAATAGATGTTGTGTGAACACGGTTGCAGTGTCTGTACTACACAACAACAACAAACTTGCCCGAAAGCGTAATAATTAAGCAGCTAGGACGTTTTTAAACATTTGAGGTCCGTAAGTTGTAGTTTTGAGCACTCAAACTTTACTAATAAAAATTTTGTAACATTTTGTAATAATTTTTATAATAAAAATTAATATTTAAATAAAAGAGTTCTACTAAAATCCCTATTCATACCTTTACCAAAGAAACATGAAGCCACGGAATGTGAAGGCCGTGACACAATTAGTTCAATAAGTTATGTGACTAAAATACTATTAAGACTGATCATGAGAAGAGTGAAAGTAATATAAAAGAAGAAATTGGCGATGACCAGTACGGATTTGTAGACAATAAAGGCATAAACACAACTATACTTATTAAAGAAGATTACCAAGAATTGAAATATAAGTAAAAAAGGATCTAAACTTTACTTTACATATTTTACACTAAGGTATTCAACAAAGAAATTATCCAAATCTTAGAAAGAATGAACATAGAGAAAGTAGAGATAGGACATACTTTTAGGATACAACCATCTAGTATAGCTAAGCAAGGCAGGTCCAAAATGAATGGCTACGTCATGAATTGAAAACATCCATTGAATCCTCAAATCTTCAGGAACTGGTCTTGATGATCTGTCCTGGTCATGCAGGGGTATGCAATAATGAGAAAGCTGACATACGAGCTTCGCGAGCATCCACATGGGGACACTAGATATAGACAAGAGAAGGACATTATTTGATACTAATAAAAATGGATGATTTCCTGTTGGAGCACGACACTGCTAATCGATGAATCGACAAGGCGAAGACTGTTGTAATTTGGCAACAAACGTAAGACTAGCAGAGATGGACGAATCAGAGATGCATCCGTCGTGTATACAACCAGCGCGCTACAGGAACAATTATCATTTATACGCATCGACATTTGCTAAGGGAGACTGAGCACCTATGGGGTTGCCCGGAGTGCAGTGACGTCGATTCTCATCAACAATAACAACAGCTGAACATGCTCTTGACTAGAACTCACAGGGAAGAGACTGAAGGGGATGCCAAAAAGGATATGGAGAAGGGTGGAGTAGGATGTGAAGGCAACCTGGGTCGGCCTAAATTAGAAATTGTGGCGAACAACAACTGCAACAGTATGTTCCACATGGAACGAAAAGGAGCCAGTGAATAGAAAGCTTAAATATTGATGGCATGGACCTGAGAATAATTAAAAACAATCATACACAATAGACTGCCTCATGTAGTTCCCGGGGTCTCTTACACGCAAAGAAAGAATCTAAACCACTGCTCCATCAAGCATGTCGTACAATGCGGCGACTAATATGATGTTGTGAATGAGGCTGGCAACCTCACCATGTAAAATAAACTGCTTCAGAAACCACTGGTGCAAGAGAATGTGAATGCTGTGTGCAGGCGTCCGCAAGGGCGCCAAATGCGTTGGTGGCGCCATGCTTAATAGGGAACGAAACGGAAAATGATGATGATGTTAATCAACAATCTTTACAATTTCCAACTGCCGTGGGATTTTTAACGTGCGCAACTTGCACACGGGACCTCCTATTTTTTCGCCCTTATCCGCAAAGGCTTGGCATCAGATCTCACTACCCATGAGACCAGGGGGGAGTATGACGTAATTTGGAGCACAAATTTTTGAAAAAAATATTTCAATGAATTATAATCCCTCAACTGGGATTCGAACCTGGTACTCTTGAATACGAGGCGGACGCCATACCTCTGAGCCACTCCGATCTCCCAGGCCTTTCAGGCCGCTGCCCTATCAAAATTTAAAAATTAGGAAACCTACCCACTACATAAATATGTATAGAATGTGCGATTCCTATAAACACACATTGGGATTCTCGCCGGTGCTACGGAGTTCGTGCACTGCGCTGAGATCCTCCTTGTGTGATCTAAGGGAGGAGATCGGAGCACAGATGGAGTAGTCCGTGTGTAATGAAGATGGGCCTTAAAACCAAACTAAACCAAACAACAATCTATTTCTCTGTTTAATGGCTACATATTGGGAAATGAAAATAACGACATCAGGCAACAGAAATGGAATTCATTGTGGACTCTTGACTAAACAGCATGACGATCTAGATTTTACCAACGACCTGGCTCTTCTGTCTCATAACCCTAACCAGATGCAAGACAAAATGAAAACACTAGAGAGGTAAAAGCTAGTGGGTCTGAAAATACGCAAGGGAAAGAGATAAAGAGATTAAATGCTGGAAACGACAAAATATCTGCACTTGAAGAAATACTCCTACACGATGTAGAATCAGACATATATCCTGGCAGCAACACATTGATATCAAAATAAGGATACAAAAGACACGGGATATGCCAGAAATATAAGTTGGTGACTGTAACTGTCTTTTTTTCTTGTTGAGGTGATCACTGGCCCAAGACAGTATACATGTTGTTAGATGTGTAGTGCGAGCGTATGATGAATTGAGTGTGGGTGCGAATGAAGACGCGAATGTGTTTAGGCTCGTATAGATGTAGATCCTGCAACCCATACTCTCACATGCAGTAATCAAGGATGCTTTGACACTGCAGGCATGTTTCAAGACATTTATTGACGGGAACACACATAGTATCAACAGGAACAGTCAGTGTAACAAGGTCATGCTGACCTGACATCGATAGGTATACATTTGGCATTCAAAAAGGTAAACATCAGAATAGACGTGCATGGTCAATAGCAAAGTTCTTCAATAATGACAGTTCGTAGCGTCGCCCTTGGCGTCTCTGACTAAACGCGTCAGATGCCTTAGTTACCTTGACACACAGGTGCAACTTGGCACTCCCGCCAATTGCACATATCAGGCTGTAGTATAATAGCCGGAAGCACAGGCCTCGTTCTGACGTCGGCCGTGTACTTCTGTTAAATAGGTTATCATCAACCCTGCAGTAATACTTATTGTAGATAGAAGTTCCGCCAATCTGCGGCTCCCACAATATATCTTCGTCACTTGATTTCTGGACAATATAAGACTAACAGTCTTGGATGGCTACCTCGAGCACAAATATATAAGTTCTGAAATGGCGGATCCGTGAACTGCTGTTCACCCTAGGTAATCCTTTACATGTTCTGCCACCGAAAAGCGTAATAATGCATAAAGGTCGGTATTACCTGGTAAATGAATCCTCAGAACTACACAAGGAATTCTGTCGTCATCCCGACGCACAGAGATTCACTGGGGAAAACTGCCATAGCAGTTACTTCGAAGATTCTCCCCGAAAAACAATGGACTCTTGGTCCCTTCAGAAAAACAGGACCTCCCGGCTTCCCGGAAGTATATCTCACTCCCGCTTAAAAACCTTCCCATAGGCCTACGCCCGAACTGACAACCTCTGACCCTAAAGGTCAAACACAATGAATGAATAAACAAGGGAAGACAACCCCTAATCAACCTGACATCGCAGGTAAAGACACAATTATACTTATGATACAAACATAAGCAAATAACTTGACAGATGACTCCGTCGAAAATGACAGCAACATTACTACCACCCCCCTGTAAAAAAAAAAATGCAATTTTTTTTTTTTTTTTAATATGTTCATGAGCAAGATAGCACCAGTATCACTTCTGTGCTCATGCAACCAATGAACCTAATATCAGGTACAATAGAAGAGGGTACAAATCATCTCCCAACATAAGAGAAAATATTTCCTTTAAACCAAACAAACTAAGGGATACCATTCAAGAAACCTAAGTTGCTGGCAATACCAATCATATATCAAACATTACTAAATAATATAATCATAGCAATATACAAATGTCAATGCTATTTTAGCAACATATCACTGATGGATGGACAAAATGAAATTTGTTAAATTATCTAAACATCATCCAAATACATTTGTATTACAACATATTATGATATTAAGGACAGACCTAAGTCTGAAAATATATCAGGAAAAACTAGGACACAAGATTTAACTGGAATCATGTGGGCATCTAGACAATATGTCCGCCATCACATTATCCGAACCACGGATAGCTCGCACCGTGAAATGGAAAGGCTGAAGAGCAATAGCATAACGAGTAGATCTCGAGCTCTTCAAATCCTTACTTTGCATAGCCGTAAGAGCTTTTTGGTCGGTTTCCATAAAGAAATGCGCGCCCAGAAGGAACCTTTGTAGCTTAAGAATGGACCAAACCATAGCCAACAATTCACGGTCCAAAACCGAGTAATTCCTTTCTGCCGCATTCAGCTTCCTAGAAATATACATTACAGGATGCAGAGTTCCTGAATATTCCTGCATTAGTGCCGCTCCAATGCCAGTGGAAGAGGCATCACTACGAAGGACAAAAGTCTTATCAATCGTCGGTAGTCTTAAGATAGGATGAGATGAGAACAAATTCTTAACCTGATCCAATGAAGATTGGCATTCTTGGGACCAACGCACCATATTAGGAGAACCTTTTTTCAATAACGTTGAAAGTGGTGCCATAATGGAGGACAGATTCTCAATGAATCTTCCATAGAATTGTATCAATCCCAAGAGACTACGCACTTGCTTTTTTGTCTTCGGAACCGAGATATTTAATATCTTTGAAATGTTTTGGTCCTCTGTCTTCAACAGACCATGACCAACTCGATGACCTAGGAAGGAAATTTCACTAAACCCAACAAAAGCTTTAGAGGGTTTAGCAGTCAATCTATGCTCACGTAGAGTAGATAGCAATTCCTTCAGACCCACATAGTGTTCTTCCCAAGTATCGCTGAAAAGACAGATGTCGTCTAAATATGCAATGACATCTGCACGATCTGATAGAATTCGTCGCATCATGCGCACGAAAGTCGCTGGGGCGTTCATAAGCCCGAAAGGCATAAAATTCCATTGAAACAGACCCCTAGGTGTCGAAAAAGCAGTGAGAGGTTTGGCGTGTTCCGCCAGTGGGACTTGCCAATAACCTTTCGACAAGTCTAGTTTAGTAAAGAATTTAGCTTTAGAAAGTCTAATAAGTAGATCATCTAATAACGGCATAGGTTCAGCATCGAACTTCGTAACTTGATTTAATTTGCGATAATCAACGCAAAGACGTATGTTATTGTCTTTCTTTCGAACAATAACTATCGACGAAGAATAAGCTGAAGTGGATGGTTCAATTATTTGTAGTTGAATCATTTCATCCAATTCTTTCTCGACTTGTGCTTGAAAATGAATAGGTATTGGGTATGGTCTTACTCTGATCGGATTACGATCAGTAAGTATGATGTCATGTTCTATGACATCTGTGTGTCCAGGAATGTCGGTAAGGACATCCTGATATGATTGTAACGTAGAGGATACTTGATGCTGTTCCTCAAAAGACAAGTTGGAAGAGACTGTAACGTCTCTCCACGATTCCGTTGAAGTAAGTGGAATCGCAGGAAGAGGTAAGTTCACGTCAGAAAAAATAGTTTCCTCATCCTGTATAACGGACAGGGATGAGATGTGACCATGTTGAACTGGAGAGTCGTCCGTCGCCTGGAAAATAGGCTGTAAATAGTCTGGACGTTCAATAAACTCTGTTAGCATATTTATATGGAAGGTTTTATGCCTTCCATCCACATCGACAATATAGTCGACATCAGAAATTTTCGAGACTATAGTGTATGGACCCTTCCAAGAAATGAGAAGTCTATTCTCTCTTGAGGGCAGTAAGACATATGCTTTGTCTCCAGGACAAAGTTGACGTAGGCGTCTTTTCTTATTAGCAAATCGCCTAGCTTTTTCTTTCGCAAATTCGGAAGATGAAGTTGCTAACCTGCACGATTCGATAATCTTTTCCCTAAGAGC
Source organism: Oreohelix idahoensis (assembly GCA_024509875.1). Lineage (NCBI taxonomy): Eukaryota > Metazoa > Mollusca > Gastropoda > Stylommatophora > Oreohelicidae > Oreohelix > Oreohelix idahoensis. The sequence goes on along the minus strand of JAMPIV010003382.1, from coordinate 99,380 downwards.
TATAACATATTCATATGACGATTGTGTATCATCGTCGATATTATCGGAAGTTATCAAATCGTGTAACAAGGACATTGGCCCGCGCGGTTGCGCGCCAAAGACAAGTTCGAAAGGAGAAAACCCTGTATGCTCGTTGGGAACCTCTCTATAGGCAAAGAGGACTGCAGGTAAAACCCTGTCCCAATCTTCAGGATGATCCTCCGTTATCTTGCCAAGTAAGTTCTTTAGTGTCCTGTTAAGACGTTCTACCAATCCATTGGACATTGGATGATAAATACTACTGAGAGACCTTTTAATGTCTAGCGTAGCCATTACCTGAGACATAACGTCCGAAATTAACTGAGTGCCGTGATCCGACAGTATTTCTCCGGGGAATCCCAGACGAGAAAATACGAGCCAAAGAGCATCAGCGATATCGACAGTTGATATGCTCTTCAGAGGAATAGCCTCTGGCCAACGCGTGCACATGTCCACGCAAGTGAGGATAAATTGGTGTCCTCTGGCTGACTTAATTTTGAACGGACCAATGATGTCTATAGCCATTTTCTGAAACGGCCGAATCGGAATATCTGCAGCCTGAATAGGAGCAGCATGTCTCGGACCCCTAGACTTGACCTCTTGACAAATTTTGCAAGATCGGCAATAAATTCGGATGTCTTTATTCACGAATGGCCAAAAGAATGACGCAAGGACTCTAGTTTTAGTTCTGGAAAAACCCATGTGTCCCGCACACTGAGAATCGTGTGCATGCCGAAGAATTAAGGCTCTCATACACTTAGGCACAAGAATTTGCGAGTGCATAGACTTGTCCGAGTGTTGTACCATTCGTACCAATATACCATTCTTCATAGTGATATACGATTTGTGATTCGTATTTTGATTGGGATCCCCTTTCTTTGCAAGAAGGAAGTATTTCTTCAAAGAAGGATCCTCTTCTTGACGTTTAACAAACGAGTCATGGGAAATCACCAAGTGCTCGTCTTGGCTATCAACTTCATTACTATTATCAGATGAAGTTGGGGGATTAAGAGCTTGAGCTCTTGTCACCACTGCATTGACCGTTTGAATGTTTCTTTCTTCCCAACTAGAAATTTGTTGCGGGGTGCATTCCTTAACCCCATGAATACGACCGATTATAAGATCCGCAATAGGATTAGGAAGAAGACATGCATGGACATCTCCTGTGAAGAAAGGAGTGTCAATCCTAATAATAGCAGTAGGATAGCTTTCCATAGTACCACCAAATGTAACACATTTGATTGTTTTTCCAGTGGCACAGCAAGGATCTATCAGAGACTCCTTAACCCCGACGGTAGTACATCCCGAATCGAAAAGTACTGAGACTAGCCTATCATTTATTAGACCTTTATGTAAGATGAGAGATCCTCTCCCATCATGCGCAACTGTAGCAGGTAGAGCAGGAAGAGGGTGACCACAACTTAGCGTAGATACAGTTGATGAGTCAAACAATGTTAAGCATTGGGGGCATTCAGTTGCTCTCCCAAAATCGAAAGCACAACCAGTGATAGCCCTAGAGTTACCACTATCATTTACTGTATTACAGGCTCCATCAAACTCTTGTTGCGCAGAGTTTGCCTGTTGGTAAGGTCTTTTTTTGTTAAACCTAGGTCTACCTCGATTATCATTTCCCCTGTAATTATTTCGACTATCATTTCCCCTGTAATTGTTATCATATTGCCTATTGTAATCATCATTCCGGTTTGAATCCCGGTTTCTAAATTCACCATCGTCATAATCTTGACGTCGAGAATGATTACCTCGAAAATTTGAATAGTTATTATTTGGATAGCCTTTACGAAAGTGTCTCAAATTATTACCACTAAAATTACGAGAACTACCATCTTGTCTCCACTGCATAGACGAAGAACCATCATGTGTTGGATTACTCCGCTTCTGAGTGTAATTTTGATTACTTCCCCTATTCCAATTTTGTTGAGCACCCTGAAATTTTTTTCTGAAATTAGGGCCATATGGTGTTGCCGAAGCAGCTGGCAACCCTTCTTTCACTTTAGAATTGCTAACTGTAGCATGGGGATGTGCTGTGGCATACTGACAACAGTATTCCTCCATTTCTTTTAAGTTTTTAGGCTTACGCTCATGAAGGAATGCAAGAAAAGAATCATTAACAGATGACAAAACCTTATCTCGCAATAATAAGTCCATTAGACCTTCATATGTTTTCTCAATCTGAGACAACTCAACCCATCGTGTAAATGTACGACGTATCTTTGTAACAAAATCAGAGAAATCTACTCCATTTTCTGGCAACATTGTCCTAAAACGAAGACGATAGTCTTCTTGTTTTAATTGGTATTTCTTTAGTAATGCTGCCCTGACAACATCATAATTAGTCCTCTCATGTTCGTCTATTGTCATAAGAGTAGTCACTGTGTCCCCTGTAAAAAATGGCATCAGTTGTTCAACATATTTTTCCTTTTTTATGTTATGCGTATCGCACAAAAATTGGAATCTATCTAGATAATCTGCTACGTCATCCTTTAAAGGATTGAAATGAGGCAATTTAATCCTACTAACAAACTCCTTTGTCGTACTCGAAGTTGTTTGCTGAGCACCCGTACTCGCCAATTTCAATTTCTCTAACTCCAAAATTGCGAGTTTCTCATCAAGTTCCATCTTCTGTTTTCTTTCCTCATGTTCCATTTTCCTAATTTCAGCCTCAGCAGCAGCTTGAAGTTTTTTTTTCTCTGCAGCAGCTTGAGCTTGAATTTTTTTGTCTTCCATTTCCATCTGGAATTTTCTTTCATCAGCTTGAGCTTTTCTCTCCTCAGCCTCTCTTTGATACCTTCTTTCTTCAAGTTCTAATCTTCTATTCTCAGCTTCTAGCTTCTTTAGTTCAGCTTCTGCTTTCAATTTAATTTCCTCTTTTTGTTTCTTTTCTTCTGACTTTAATGCAATGGCGAATTGAGCAGATGAATATTCTTCCAATTCTTTACCAGACTTACCAAGGGTCAACCCTTGCTGGATGAAGAAATCCAATGTAGACATTCTGTCTAATGAGATCAGAAACCTGAAAAAAATTAAATAAATTACCTTATCCCACTTCAATGGGAGACAAGTCTGAAATGCTAGACTTGTATACTCACTTCACTTTATTTTACTGTCTTAGTCTTAGACAAAGACTTTGTATGTTCCTCTTGTTTATAATGTACCCAAAAAATCACTTGAGTACCTGTGGGAAAAAAAAAAATCCCTTATATCCCACTCACTATGGGCACAAGTCTTTTTTTATAAAGAACTTGAATATGTATTTACCTTGTCTCAATCTTTGTAGATAACAAGTCTTTTATCAAAGAACTTGTATAAATATCTTATATAATATTTTATTAAGAAACTCTATATGAAGAGTCTACCTTATCAATAATATCAAAACATGACCAAGTATGTGTATGTAGACTGTGCATGACAGTAATGTAGTACAACCAAAAAAAAAAAAAAAATACAAAGACAAAAATACAAAACAATACAAATGGCAACACTGTTTTAACCAAAAATGTGTAGAGAAATACACAAGAAAGGAGAGACCTACAGAATACAAACAAAACAAATCGACAATCAAAACTGAAAAACAGACAAAATATTACAAAAACAACGTTAAGTACAATTACATCACAGCTAACATCAATAGCGACCAATTGTCACTAGCAAATTTCCAAATTAAGAAAATTTGCACCTACAGACCGCTTACAGTAAGCCTCGATCAAGTGGCATATTTACCGTAAGACCCACCAACCGAAAAACCCGCAGAAAAATACACCAAAAACAGTAGAAGTGACATAAACATATAGCAATCAATTTCAATGTGTTGCAGAACAAGTTCAGTCACAGCTGAAACTAAAATAAATTTCTTGCTCCTTGCGAACACAGAAACGAAATGTCAAACGCGCACTGAACGTCAAATCCACTGTAACATAAAGTATTCACGAACCAAAGTTACTATGACCTTCTCAAATTAGGGCTTGCACATTGAATGTTTACAATTTCACGTACTGTTTACAGACACTTGACCTCCAACAATGTAGCTTGAATGCTCTGACCTAGAAAAGTCTGTTGTTGAATGAAACGTGTCACAACCCGCAGTACTGTTTACAATAGGAACCCGCCTTCTATGCAGTTATGGTCCACGTAGCAAATGCCTAGTAGTTCACTTCAGTACTTGTCTTGTTATGCTTTATGTAGCATTATAATATAAATGCTCGTACTGTTTATTTGTGTCAACCGTTGATGACCTATATCTGTCCTGTTGTAGCCAAAACTTGCAAGTGTAGAATTAGCGTTGTGTGTTACGGCTGTCCCGTGTGTAGCTTAGACCCACAGATCAGAAGTGTAATGTGTACTTGTCCTTCTTGTAACTTTCTCGACAAAACTGGAGACATCATACATGTAACAGCCAACCAGGAATGTAAATTTCTGGATCCATAAATGTCAACAATAATGTCAAATGCTCGCTCTGTTCTTTTTAAACCCACAGATCTGGTCCATCCGAAATGTAAGTTTCTAGGCCACATTGGCGACAAGAAATGTATCATAAGAGCCCACGTAACTGGTCCACCAGAAATGTAACTGTCTTTTTTTCTTGTTGAGGTGATCACTGGCCCAAGACAGTATACATGTTGTTAGATGTGTAGTGCGAGCGTATGATGAATTGAGTGTGGGTGCGAATGAAGACGCGAATGTGTTTAGGCTCGTATAGATGTAGATCCTGCAACCCATACTCTCACATGCTGTAATCAAGGATGCTTTGACACTGCAGGCATGTTTCAAGACATTTATTGACGGGAACACACATAGTATCAACAGGAACAGTCAGTGTAACAAGGTCATGCTGACCTGACATCGATAGGTATACATTTGGCATTCAAAAAGGTAAACATCAGAATAGACGTGCATGGTCAATAGCAAAGTTCTTCAATAATGACAGTTCGTAGCGTCGCCCTTGGCGTCTCTGACTAAACGCGTCAGATGCCTTAGTTACCTTGACACACAGGTGCAACTTGGCACTCCCGCCAATTGCACATATCAGGCTGTAGTATAATAGCCGGAAGCACAGGCCTCGTTCTGACGTCGGCCGTGTACTTCTGTTAAATAGGTTATCATCAACCCTGCAGTAATACTTATTGTAGATAGAAGTTCCGCCAATCTGCGGCTCCCACAATATATCTTCGTCACTGGATTTCTGGACAATATAAGACTAACAGTCTTGGATGGCTACCTCGAGCACAAATATATAAGTTCTGAAATGGCGGATCCGTGAACTGCTGTTCACCCTAGGTAATCCTTTACATGTTCTGCCACCGAAAAGCGTAATAATGCATAAAGGTCGGTATTACCTGGTAAATGAATCCTCAGAACTACACAAGGAATTCTGTCGTCATCCCGACGCACAGAGATTCACTGGGGAAAACTGCCATAGCAGTTACTTCGAAGATTCTCCCCGAAAAACAATGGACTCTTGGTCCCTTCAGAAAAAACAGGACCTCCCGGCTTCCCGGAAGTATATCTCACTCCCGCTTAAAAAACCTTCCCATAGGCCTACGCCCGAACTGACAACCTCTGACCCTAAAGGTCAAACACAATGAATGAATAAACAAGGGAAGACAACCCCTAATCAACCTGACATCGCAGGTAAAGACACAATTATACTTATGATACAAACATAAGCAAATAACTTGACAGATGACTCCGTCGAAAATGACAGCAACAGTGACCTAACAATAACCTGAGATATGCTAACGATCGGTATTAATAGGAAAAGTGAAAAAGGAAATCGTTGATGCAAAATTGGTAGAAAGTAAACATAAGGACTAAATAGGAAAAAGAAACAAGTCATCGTAGTTTCGAAGAAAATTATTCTCCAGAATGCAACAATGGACAATCAATAAACAAACATAAAGCACTCCAGAGGCTACATAGATGTGAATGTACAACAGCATGTTAGAATAAGCGACAGACTCTCATAAATGAGTGCTTGAGTAGAATAGAAGGATTGAAATGATATGACAAGATCACTAATATGGAAATGATGACAAGAACCAAACAAGTTCCAGTGGAACATGAGATGAGAAGACGTTGGCGTTGGATATGACACACTGAGGAGAGGCGCTGATAGCATTACAAGGCAGGTCTTGTTCTGGAATCTCCAAGACAAAAGGGGTAGAGGGACCCGAAAAACATATGGAGAGGGGAACTGAAGACACATCTAAAAGTGGTGAAGAAAACATGTAAAGACTTTGAGTGGATGACACAGGGCAGGAGGATGGCGTGAACTGCGGGGTAATGAACGAATGAATGAATGTTAGAATTACCATGAACGAAGATGTCACGAAAGAAGCCACTGCACAAAACGCGCTAGCAACACACTGCAGAAAAAAAAGCAATGCATGTTATGAAAAAAGGAATGTTATAACACATTGTGACAACCGACAAAACTGATGGGAACATAGAGGACGACAAGACAAGAAGATGCTGAATTGATTAACATAATAGCTTGGAACATATCAACATTAGAGAAATAGTTAAATATCTATAGAGCATATGTGAGAAACATGTGGTCAAACGGATCTGCACAAAACAATATACAGGAAGCTGTGGGGAGTGTAATTATAACGTACATTGATGTAGGTAAGCAATAACCTAAATTAATAGTTTTAGGAGGTTGACATACATTTAAGGGGTACATATGTCACATTTTGCGCACAAATAATTCTTGCTATGTCGGCCGATTTAGTGGCCCTAGTCGACGCGCCTTTAAATAATGAATAGGACGGAGTAGGCCTAATAAGGTTTGTTTGGAATTGCAGTGTGTGTGTGTATGCGTGTATATGGTTGTTGTTTTGTTTTTAAACAAGTTAGGCTGCAAAGATCCAACAGAGGTGAAATGGAACAGAGAGGAATGAAAAGGCTAAAGGAGAAAGTGTGCCGTCATCAGGACAGGCTGCAACAAGAGCACACCATAATTCATTTCTCGTCATTATTTAGTGGGTTACTTGCTCGTTGAGAAGAAAAACTATACGAGACACAAACAGCCTCAAGCTGACCACTGATTTCTTTGAACATATTTATGTTGACGTCTGAAAGTATTCGACGAAGAAGAAGAAGAAGAAACAGAAGATTATTGAAAAGCAATACCTTAAGATCTTGAACTACAACTTGATTATTGAGGCCTGGCCATCGTCTCTCTAACATACTCTCCAGTTTAACCGATTTCTTGAGTTATTACAATCAGAAACAGGGGTAACATTTATCTTCCTACTATTCATAAATGTGAGGTAGAGCTGAATGTGCACATATTTAGATTACGTCTGCTAAAATGTGCATTTGAATATGGCGGATGATCCGCAAAACAGACATCATGTTGTCGTAAAAGGGGTAGATTTTGATGACGTAATCGTTCAGACTAAACTAGTAATCTTCAACTCAAATGAATTCACTAGGAGTAAGCGCTTCGCCAAAACTCCTGCAAAAAAGAGAATGACAACCAGAAAGATATAAAGGTAGTCCCATAGCAGAAACTGCCGCAGGGGAGTGAAGTGTTAGAGACTTCACCATACTAGGTTCAGCTTTTTGTAAAGAGGTGGAAGGAGTTCCCTTCCTCGCTGCCTTTACCTTCCCTAACTCTAGAGCAGAGTCTGGTTTCCATTTACAGCTGGGTAGACTGGACCCTGACGCTACCAGGTTTGGATTGTGGAACTCGGTAACTGTGTCGTCAGAAGAGAGCGCTCTCATCTTTTTTTTTTTTTTTTAAGACAAAGTATTCCTTTCAACCCTTGATGGGTTATGATTTGGATGATATAGTGTACTAAATTCAAGACAATAAAACCTGACTTCCGATTTATAAATATAGTATCTTCTCTTCCCCCCCCCCCCCCCTTTTTTCTGCTCAGTCCAAATATAATAAATCAAAACTGTAAAATTGTGTAAATATGTCTGCCCTATCCTTTCCACACACACACACACACACACACACACACACACACACACACACACACAAATTAAAATTAAAACAAACCAATTAAAAAAAACATGTATAGTCTCTCATAACTGCCCTGTTGTTAACAAGGTGAAAAGGGGTGAGAAAGCCCGGGGGTGTTGTCCGGAATGACATCACATCCACCAATCATCTGCCATCATCCACATGAGTACCCTATTAGACTACCTCTTATCCTCACATCATCTTGGATCCTTATATATTAATGTTAGTTCTTGTTATATACCAGCGGTTCTTAACCTGTGGTCCGCGGACCCCCGGGGGGGGGGGCCGTGATGTCCTCACAGGGGGTCCGCGAAGGCTTGTAGAAATGTTATGAGTTTTTACAGTTAACATAGAAAGAAAGAATGAACGAATGAAAGAAAGGAAGAAAGAAAGAAAGAAAAGGAAGCGAAGAACGAAATCTTAATTTCTCTCGCTTGTTTGTGTAAAACTTGGCTTTTCTAACCTACCGCCTCCATTAAAAACAAATAAAATCGGTTATGAAAATAACTGTTTAATAGCACAAAATGTACTCAGTACTTGATACTTCTGCACGCGGTGAGAACATGCAAATGAATGGCGCTGAGTTGCTGAGAGAAAGCACGTGATATTTCTTGCTTCCGCGCATACAGCCAGAAGCCGCCTTCGCAGCTGCACCGAACTCTAGTGTTGTCCACGTTGTGCCACCACATTCTCGGAACGTCAATGCTTCCCAGAATTCTCTAGCTGTGTTGAGAATGTTCTTGAAGAAAATCATGTATAAAAGGAATACCATGTTCGCGGGAAGAGAGAGTCGGAGTCAGCCAAAATGATCGTGTTTCGATTTCTGCGAATAAAAGCTTTTGATTATTGGCGGGTAAAGTGACCTTTCGATGTTATCGTGGTGAATTTCGTAACAATACATTTTGGCCCAGCCTCAGAATGGATCGCTGGCTGAATTTGAAACGTAAAAGTACTGATGATGTTGATGAGGGTGCATCCTGTTCAAAGCAAAATGAAGCTTTTTCCAGTCATCTTAAAAAGAGCCGCCGTTATAGCAAGGAATATCTGTCGATTGGCTTCAGGTGTACAGGCCCAGAAGAGAAGCAACTACCACGGTGTGTGTTATGTTACGATATATTGTCCAACGAGGCCATGAAACCGTCAAAATTGTGAAGACATCTCGATACTAAACATAAAGAACATGCCACAAAGAGCATAGATTTTTTCAAAAGTAAGGAGCAGAAGATTCGGGAAAGTAAGAAAATGGTTTTTTTTAAAAACTGCAACTGGTTGTAACAATGAAAAGGCAGTTAGGGCCTCATTTGAAGTTTCTCAACTAATAGCAAAAACCGGAAAACCGCAAACAATAGCTGAAGAACTTATATTCCCTGCAGAAAAAAATCATGGTTTCTGCATTGATCAACGAGAAAGCTGCCAAGGACCTTTCCTTAATACCTTTGTCAAATGACACAGTTTAAGAAGCGAATCGACGGTTAGTCAGCCAATATCAAGGACTAGTTATTAGAAAGAATTCGCATGTCTCCATACTTTGCTCTGCAACTGGACGAAAGCACAGACATAACAAACAAAGCGACCTTATTGTGCTACGTTAGATATTATGAGCACGAGATAAATATTTTCCAAGACTTACTGTTCATCTCCTCGTTAGTACACACTACAGCTGAAGAAGTATTTAACAGCTTAAACGAGTTTATAGCATCTCATGACATGGATCGGTTGAAATGCGTTGGAATTAGCACAGACGAGCAATGTCTGGAAAGCTTACTGGACGTGTAGCACGGATTAAGGTAATCATACCGTCGGTGACTTGGTATCATTGCTGCATACGCAGGGAAGCTCTAGTTGCTAAGAAGATACCAGAAAAACTAAAACACACCTGAAATGAATCAGTCAAAATTGTCAATTTTATAAAAAGCAAATCACGAAATTCAAGACTTTTTGAGCAGCTTTGCATCGATATGGACAGTGAACACCATCAACTTTTGCTACACTGTGAAGTTCGTTGGCTATCACGAGGTAAGAGTTTTGACTCGTTATTGGGAATTGAGAGACGAGATAAGATTATTCCTCATGGAGCAGCAATTTCACCTCAGCGATCGTTTGATAGATTTTTCCTGGTTAGTAAAATTAGCATATCTGTCAGATATCTTCACCCATTTAAATATGCTCAACTTAAATCTTCAAGGAGAAAAAGTTACAGTTTTTCAAGTTGAAGACAAGATCGAAGCAATGATGAAAAAGTTGGAATTGTGGCATCATCGCCTATCGAACCGAAACAATGAGACATTTCCAAACCTCACAAATTCTCATGGTTCCACCGATGAAGAGTTGTCTGAGGAGGACACATCACTTATCGCACGACATTTGAAAGATTTGCAGCATAGTTTCCGTGAATATTTTCCTGTTCCTGATGCAAGGAAAAACTGGATTAGAGATCCATTTTCGGTTAATGTGTATAAACTAGAGGGGCTCACAGCAGCAGAGGAAGACAAGCTCATAGAAATATCCATGGATGGTGCTCTGAAATTGCAGTTCAAGGAACAGTCCCTTCCAAATTTCTGGGCTCACTTACAAGCAGATTTTCCGGAACTATCGAAGAGGGCTATGAAAGTATTGGTGCCTTTCGTAACGACGTACTCGTATGAAAAATCATTATCTGCTCTCGTTTATCTTAAATATAATATTAGAAACCATTTGAAAAACGTAGTCAGAACTCAGAATACAAGTTTCAGCTATTAATCCTGATATAACAAGACTTGTAAGTGAAATGCAGCACCAGCCTTCTCATTAATTAATTAATTAAAATTAACAAGTAATATTAGGCCATAGTTCGGTGTTCAGGTATTATTATTATTACTAGCAACAACCCGCCAAAATTGGCAGGTTTTTAATTATAGTGTGTTGTTTCTGTTACACGTATTACATTGCTGCTTCTTCTATAGCAGTGTTTCTCAACGGGGGCGGTACCGCCCCCTGGGGGGCGTTTTCAAGATTTCTAGGGGCGTTCTGACAGGTCGCAACGATTGCGGGTCGCTACTTCCATTCAGGGGGGCGTTGTGGACATTTTTACATGAATCAATATGAAACAATTACAAAAGATATTCCCCTTCGCATAGCTTGTAACACGATAGTTTTTATTTGCCCTGCGTCCCATGGAGTGTTTCAAGGATTCTAAACGCACATTTTTAGTACCTGGGATGTTACCATTGTCAGGAGACAGTAGGCGGAGATTTAGGTCCCTTCAACATTCGAAACAATTGTTAGTCTCTCGACACACCCAAGCTAACCTTCTCTCTTCACTCTCGGCACATATTTTCTTCTGGAATTACATTCCCGTCAAACATTGATTAGCCCGTGAACACATCACAACCCCTTCCCTACTCTGTCCGTAAATGCCTTCACGCAACAGGGACGTTGTGGGCAGTTGTAGCTTAGTTTTAATGCATCTTTGGATGTTTCGAGTGTAGAGAATTAAACTCAGTCAGTTTTGAGGCTTGACGAGGTGTAGATGTATGTGCAGTGATATTATACTAAAATTTTCAATATGTCAGCAATAAAGAGAAAGTGTCGACAATATTCAGTTGAATATTTGAAATTCGGTTTTGTACCTTCAGCCGTAAATGAACAATTACCAATGTGTTTGCTGTGCCAGCAAGTGTTTTCTAACGAAGCAATGAAACCGTCACGGCTTAACAAGCATTTTACAAAGAAACACTCAGATAAAGTTGGCAAAGATATTTCTTACTTCCAGGATTTAAAACAAAAGTTTGAAAGCCGCAACACTGTCACTAATATGTTTAAAAAAAATGTATAATCACAATGATAAAGGTCTCATTGTATCTTACAAAATTGCACACATGATTGCGAAGTGTGGTAAACCTCACAACATTGGAGAATCTTTAATTTTACCAGCTGTACGGGAGGTAATTAGCACAATGATGGAAAGAAATCCAAGTGACATCATTTCTTCTATTCCATTGAGCAATGATACTGTTTCAAGAAGAATAGATGAGATGGCAAGCGATGTAGAAAATCAGCTGTGTACTGATTTGCAGTCTACTGAATTTTCACTACAGTTGGATGAAAGCGTCGTGCGTGATAACGAAGCTTTGCTGCTCGCATATGTGAGATACATAAAGAATGAAAATATCATAGAGGATATGTTATTTGCAAAACTACTGACAGCAGATACAAAGGGGTTATCAATCTTTGAAACCCTTGAAACATTTTTGTTGGTAAAACAAATTCCTTTTTCCAATGTCATCGCATGTGCGACAGACGGAGCACCAGCTATGGTTGGTCGTCATCGTGGGTTTCTGGCCTACTTAGAAAATGTGGCACCAGGTGTTTTAACAATTCATTGTGTTATTCATCGACAACATTTAGTCGCCAAGCACCTTAGTGACAGACTCCACAAATCAATGAACTGTGTTATCAGTGTTATTAACAAAATTAAGGCGCATTCGTTGAACGATAGATTATTTCGTAAACTTTGTTGTGGTAATGGTGAAGAGTTTGAACGTCTTCTCCTACACACGGAAGTACGATGGCTGTCCAAAGGTAACTGTTTAAAAAGATTATGGGCATTATTTGATACTGTTGTAGAGTTTTTGGATTCAATCAAAGAAGAATTTAGCATCGAAAGAGAAGTATTGCGAAACGATGTGGCCTATCTTTCAGATATATTTGAAAAGTTAAATGAGGTTCTTCTTATGCTACAAGGAAATGAGATCAGTCTGATTAAAGTGAAAAGAATTATCATGGGGTTCATCAACAAATTAACATTATATAAAAATAATCTTAGTCGCCGAGAACTTTCTCATTTTCCATGTTTACTGCAGTTAGGTGGGGGGACAGGCTTAAAGACTCAGATTTAGAGGTTTATTGCACTCATTTGGACGCTATTAAAAATGATATTAGCATAAGATTTAAAGACTTGCAAGAACTAATAATACCGGATTGGGTGATTAATCCATTTGAATCAGACGTGGAACAAGTTAGTCAACATTTACAAGAAGAATTAATTGAGCTACAAAATGACTTCGAGGCAAAAGCACGATTCAGTCACACACATTACGAAAAATTTTGGATCCAGCAGAGGCTTGCGTATCCCGTTCTTTGGCGTGAAACTAAATTGCTAATTACAGCATTCCCAACGTCGTATTTGGTGGAGAAGGGGTTCAGTGCAGTAGTGTTGCTACTAAAAAAGCAACGAAACTGTCACGTAGGTCTTTATATCATTAAATTGCCTACATCTTCTTCCTATTCTCTCACCCGAATCCTTTTATTTTATTATCTTTCCGTACTTGTTTTTCCTGTATTTTTCGCATCACTCGGTTGCGAAAAATATTTTCTTCAGTATTCTCAAACTTTACCTTGTGTTTTTCTCATACTGGGATACGAAACTTTATTACATAGATGTCAGTCAGACGTGAAGTGCGATTTAGTTGCAGTCCATCTCAGACATCGAGCCGACTTGGGTCTGCACCTTCAGATGACACGACACTCCTGAGTTAGATTCTCGACGTAAACGCGTGAGAATGCTAGGAGAGAGCCGACATCCGTCTGCATTTTTCACCGGTCAACAACGAGTTGGATCGGCCGAACGCTTAAGTAGGAGCGAATATTTACACCTTATAGTCGCAGTTTCAGACGGTTGTCTGAGATTTGCAACTGACACGCGCTTTTCCCGGTCAGTTTGTTAACGCAGGTGCGTAATCGCACTGATGGCTGTTACGACATGAGGGAAGCTGACGTAGGGTGTTAGAGAAGGGGAGAGACGGGCGCTGTTTCGTGGTTTCGAAACAGTGGGATTCTTTGTCCGTTTCATAGATATTAAACCACGTTTGAAGCTTTAATTTCATTCTCACTCGTATATTCGCAGTAGACAGGTGGTTCGCGAAGAGTAGAGCTGTATAAGCGAAGCTTTAGTTGTTCGGAAAATTTGCCGAACTCCTAGACTTCAAATTAAATATATCAGCGTATAATTCTTAATTGTGCGATATCCTGTAGTGCTGTGTTTGAGGTAAATATATTATTATCTAGTATTTTGTGAAGTGATTAAGTGTTAAATCGCCGATTTTATTTCACTAGTTAGATTTTGTGCAGAGTGCTAAATTTATCTAGTCTGTATTATTTATAGTGACGAGTTACAGTGGAAAACAGAAATTATATTTCTTGCTTAAATTCAGTCGGCTAATAAAGAAATTTAATTTAACTTCTAAATAATCAGACGAGAGAATATATTTTAAAACTAAACTTATAACGCTAGATACATCATTGAGTGTTGACGAAATACGTATGTATTTTCTAATTCATGATGTTTGATTTATTTAATATAACTTATTTCACGGGAAGCTTTAAATATAAGTCAAGCTATAGGCTTGCTATTTAAAATGTAAGTTATAATGAGTACATATATGTAAATTATTTGATATGTGTTCTTTCCATTTTATATAGTGTAACGGTGGTACCCAACTTGCCAGCGTTTAGTAAAGAGACATATTTGTGAGAAGCATAGACATTTCCTATCTTTAACCACGTGGGTTTTTGTTTCAAGTAACATTGATCTGACAGTGCATATGCCATCAGAGAGAGTCAGTAATAGCAATCCCACTAACGGTTTCTAAAGACTAGAAATATATATTGGGCTTTTTGAGCCAGTTCATATTGCTCCACAAATTTAAATGTACATGCTGCCTGGCGGCGAGAATATTACAAGAATAACATTAACATTCCGACAGAGATTGTGACTAGTATTGTGGTGACCAAATATAGTACCTGCCTGATAGAAGACACCGATCTGACATTCATTAAATCCTAGAATCCAAAACTAATGACATTGTGCTCTGCTAACTTTCGTGCCTGGACAAATTTTATGTGACTAATCAGACATTCGGAAAAAATTAGAACACCCAAGGAATCGTTTCCCTGAGACAGAGAGTTCAGTACGTCTTTTGGAACTGGGGGTTTCTTGGTCGCTGACTGCATTTTTCCGGGTCTGTGTGAAGGTCCTAGAATTATTATGTTCCCAGAGACAGCGAGCAAAGTTGTGAGTATATATGTGTGAGAAAGGCCATGGCTGAATGAATGAGGGTACACAGGTCAGAGAGTTATTTTACCGGTGTATTATTGTCACCCATTTGCTGTCTTATTTTTTTTTTTAATCTGCAGAATTTGTTACAAATGCTAGAGTTCTTTTTTTCTTAGGCTAAATCAGATGATCCAACTCTGTTCATACATTTACGAGAAAGAAAGAAACCTCTTAGACTCAACCTTACGTATCTATAACTCTTTGGGCCATCATCTGTTCTCTTAACGGGGCTGTGGGCTAAACCTAGAGTAAGATTCTAACGGGTTATCATCCTTGTAGCATTTTCTTAAATTTTATGACTATTTGTATATGTTTTTCCTTGATGTATTTCTTTGGTGTTGTGAGAAGATTTTAAATTGATAATTAAAATCTCTCTTGAACTTAGAAATCGCGTTGGTCAGCTCGTTCTAAAATATATATATATCATTGTTATAGTTTTCCCACGTCTGTGTGTTTAACTGTCGTCACGTGTATGTGCGTGCCCGTGAGTAGATAGAAGTATATGTAATATATATGTGGTTCAGACTGTCTGACTCTGTAAAAAAATCTGTCGTAGAAGATAGGTGAGAGAGAGAGAAGATTTTTTTTTCTCGCATCTCAGAGACAGCCTCCATCACTAGTCTATCATCTCACTCGTGGAATCTATTTCCTTTACTAACTCACACTGTGACTATCACTCATTCCAACCTATTCAGAAGGGACCAAACCCAAGTCTTAATACTCCTATCGAAAATCTACGACAGAAACCGACTGCAGATTTGTAACAGAGGAGATTTGAGACTTCTTTTAACAAACTTAGAACCAAATATTTCAAAACTGGCTGAGTCACACCAAGCGCAAGGATCTCATTAAGCTTCATTGGTAAGTGAATTTTTATATAATTATATCATTATTATCAACTAATAATGTTTCCAATTTTTTCATATTTAAAGTGGTTGCATAAGGAGAGGCTTAAATATTCATATCTGAAGAAATATATGCAGTCATTTAGGCGCTATTAAAATTATATGATTATGAATATGATAGTTATAGAGTTGTAAGAACAAATGTTATATCATTTGCTCTGCCAATTTGTAAGGAATATATGTATATATGTGTGTGCGTGCGTGCGTGTGTGTGCGCGCGCGCACGATAAAGAGCAAGGGGGTGTTAAAAGGGTGGGGGGCGTTTTAAAATATTAGTTGTCAAAAGGGGGCGTTGCTATTATCAGGGTTGAGAAACACTGTTCTATAGTCTCGCTTGCTCGCTGTGAATGACGCGATCGTCTCTTCCTTTTAGCCATCTTATCATTTTGATCCATAATAATAAGTGCAATACTTTAAATTAAAATTTTGTCTCGAAGAAACAATCAGAAAACTTACATTTTAAGGTTATTTTTAAGAAAAATGATGTTAAATCCGTTTCCCGAACGAAACTGGACAGAAGAGTATCTTGATTGTCTGTTGATTTAATGCACACCGTCACTCTTTTTCTATTTTCACGAGAGTACATATAAAGGGAAACAATACAATTATTGTCTAACTTTCAACCACAGTTGCACCCCCTTAGCTGTGGTTGAAAGTTAATGTACTCTCTCGAAAATAGAAAAAGTGCGCAAATGACGATGTGCAAAATGTGACTGACCGACCGACCGAAGCACTTACGGCGGGAATTATGGATATTGAACTAGCAATAACCCGTCAAAATTGATAGGTTTTTAATTATAGTGTGTTGTTTCTGTTACATGTATTACAGACGGTACTATTACTACTGTGGTCATTTCACTGCAGGCGACTGTCACTAGATATTTGTAGTGAAAATTATATGGATGTATTAAATATGAAGACATTTGGTTTGGTTTTTTAACCCCGCACTTGAAAACTGGTGTATTTTCTGTACAAGGGATACCCGGTTCAATCCAATGTGGGTTATAATTTGGGTGTATAGTGTTCATCATTGCATATAGTGCATTACTTTGTTGTTTTTCTTATGTGTTGGCTCTTCTAGGCTGTAATTTATCTGCCGTTGGCTGTAGCAATGTTTAATGTCTATGGGGCCTATAATGTTTCTTCTTCCATGATAGCATATTGCTCTCTCTCTCTCTATCTCTATCTCTCTCTCTCTCTCTCGCTCTCGCTCTCTCTCTCTCTCTCGCTCTCGCTCTCTCTCTCTCTCTCTCTCTCTCTCTCTCTCTCTCGCTATTGACATCTTTTTGTCTGCTGGGCTTTTGTTGGTTTTGGATTGGTGGTTTTTATTTTATTTTTTTATTTTTTTTTTAAATATATAGTTCTTCTACTGATATTGAATGGACTTTTTGGGGGGTTTTTTTTTTGGGTATTCCTTGTCATTCTAATTTGTTCTAGTTGTTATATGTTGGTTCTTGTTCTGGTAATATAAAATTTAATTATGTTGTGTAGCTCCCTTGGTAGGTCAACTTTCAGTACATTTTCCAGTGACAGTGATGTCGAGTTTTGGGTTCTAAAGTATTCCATTCGTGGTTTTCTGTGCTGTTCGTATTTTTTGCATGTTAACACATAATGTGCTATGGTGTCTTTCTCCAGACATGTTGAAGTCCTAGTTGAAGTCTAATTAGTTTTCTGTTGCATGGTATTTTTGGTTCTCTAGATATCTGACATGTCCGGGTTGGATCTTTTAGCAGTTTATAGGCGTGTCTCCCTTTCTGGCCAGTTTTCTTTCTATTCCTTTGTTGTAATATTTCTAATTATACTTTTGATCTCTGTTGTGCCTAAACCTGAGTTTATGTGGTTTGGGCTACTTCTTCCTGTTTTTACTTCCTTGTCGGCCACCGCGTTTCCTTCTATTCCCACATGAGAGGGTATCCATGCTAATAATACTGAGCAGCCCCTATTATTTAGGTGTGATTGCAACACTTCTTCTGCTATGTCTGGTCTGCTACATTCATGTGGGTTTCTTAGTGCTTGAAGAGCTGACAGTGAGTCAGTTAGGATTGTTAGCTTTTTTTTTGGGGGGGGGAGGGGGGGGGGGGGGTTGTCAGTAATTATTTCAAGTGCTTTTGCTATTGCCACCAATTCTGCCGTGAATATTGATGCGTTTTCAGTTAAACTAAAACTTTTCTTCAGCTTCCAGACTGGTATGTGTATTCCTATTCCAAGTTCTTCCTTGTCTATCTTAGATCCATCAGTGTCTACTTTCAAGCTACCCTTAGTTATATGTTCTATATATTCTCTGGCTAAGATTTTAATGTCGTTTTTTTCCTGCTTTTTTATTTATTATATCTGAAAGATGAGAGTCAATATTTGGTTTCTTGAGCTCCCAAGGAGGAATCACTGGTGTGTATTTACTACTACATTTGATTGCATTTGCTATAATACTGTTTTCTTCTATTTCCTCTATGCACTTCCATCCTATTCGGTATCTTGTGGGTTCCAGACGGGTATCCCAGGTCATGGGGAAATTCTTAACAAACATTGCATGGGCGGGTGGTTTTTGTCGATTAGGACTTTGCCCATGTAATTCAGTCTAAGTTCTTTTCTTCTTAGCTCGAGTGGTATTATTCCTAGTGCTACCTCTAGTGCTTCAAGTGATGTTGATCTTGAGGCTCCAGCTATTGTACATAGTGCCTGGTGTTGTATTTTGTCCATTTTTTTCTTTTTGCTGTGAGCTGCAGAGTCATAAACTTTGCTTGCATAGTCCATTTTTCCCCTTTGTCGTGAGTTAGTCTGCTTCACAACACGGCCTTCTGTATAATTCTGAGTAACTCTGACCACACCGCGCGCCATACATTGTAAGAACTGTATGATACATTGGCCAATGGAAAGACTTCCTTATTCGTGTGTTTACTGAAACGTACTAGGCTTAATGTTAGCATAAATGTTATAGAAGAATTTTGCGCATTTGCTATAAAGAGCACAAAACAAATGTCTATGTTAGAGAGAAGATAAACACCTATGCAGGCCACCAAGAACCGCTTTTGTCAGTAGTGAAACGTCGAAAGCTTGCCTGGTTTGGGCATGTAACTCGTCATGACTCCCTTTCGAAAATGATCCTCCAGGGAACAGTCGAAGGTAAACGGAGAAGAGGTAGGCAAAGAAAATCCTGGGCTGATAACATCAAAGAATGGGCAGGACACGGTTTTTTCCACACTTGTACGCATTGCTGAGGATAGAGTGCAGTGGAGGACCCTGTCTACTGATGCTTCCACCATGGCACCCCTACGACCCATGACGGGTTACGGGTTGAGATGATGACTAGGCTTAACATGGAGTCTCAATCCGTGCAACCGAGTGAAGGATGCCATTTAATTACATAAGTAGGAAAGAAGTACCACCGGGAAGAGGTCTATAATTCAACAAGAATGTTACTTTAGAGGTAGGTGTAAAGACTTCCTCGAAAAGTAGTTTATTAAGAAAGAAAATTCGAGTGGAAAGGCCTCGACACTTCAGGTTAGTCCCTAATTTAGCTGTTTAAAGTATGCATAAAATAAAATGCACTTAGGAGACTAAAAGATTATTAGATAGATAGATAAAAATAATTCAGGGTATAATTTAAGCTTTAGATGAATAAAATTGCCCCAGAAATAAGAAAGATAATTGGGATAATAGTTTTTCATAATTGAACAGAGAGACAAATTATGCCTCATTTTGAGATTCTCAATACCGCTTTAGCCCCTGCGTTCCGATACGCCGGATGTGCTAGTGTGGTGAAAAATTCTAATACCCATTTCCCAATAGCGCCAGTTTTCCCAATGGCGCTTCCGTTTTATAACGCCATAATGGCTGAACAAGAGACCCTCCTTTTTCTACTTTGTCTGCATAAACTACACGCGAATCACAGTCGTTTCTAAAAATAAAACTGGTACTGTATTTCTTAGAAGACCTTGATATGCAAACTGCATAATGACCTAGATACAAATACTACATTAATGAAATTATACACACAAAGTTGACCTAGAAAGACAGACGGGCTAAGCAGAGACGAGAAAGGATAGACGGAGCGAAGCAATAATACTACGTCGTCTCGCGATTAAAAAGTGAACGCCAATCACACGCGAAACGCATGAAGGCCTGTTTTTTTTTCAAATAAACAGTGATAAAAAACACTAACGATACGAGGTTAGGTTTTGAAAACAGGTTTAAAGTCTTATTGGGAAACCTGACATTCTACTGTTTTATGTCTAAGCTCCTGACATTAGTCTGACAGTACAGAAGACATCCCCTAGTATGGAAGTGAACAGGTGGTAACAGCAAATACACGACTATCATAGAAAATACATATTTTGAACGAAGCCACTTAGCCCCATTAAACTTATATATTCTTGTACCTTAGGACTTGCTGACAAAGAATATGTTATGTGTTACGCAAATAGTCTATTAATTAACAAATTATAGCCAAAATACTATAGTGGGGTTGACTGACAGCACAAGATCATATCTGCTTATTTTTTTATGGCATGTTTGGAAAACACTGCTTTGGGGGAAATGAGGCCGACAAGTTAGATACGATTTGATTGGCTGTGGTAAAATGTAAGGCGAAACCTTATTGGTCTAACTGCAAATACAAATATTGTTGTTAATGGCAACGTATAGGATGGATAGTTTTTTTCAAAGGCTCATGTAAACATGGCCTGATTGGTTAGAACGTTAGATATGGTCAAATAGAAGCGTCAGTTCACTGCCATTTTTGAAAATAAATTATGTGAAAATCAAGTGCGTTGAGAGCAGGCTAAGAATTTTCTAATAAAGGAAAAGCCTGGACAAAGGCAGATCAAAATTGTGCCAGAATTCATCGCCAGTCAACGTTACTTGTTTAATATTTCCTTGAATTGTGGTAAGCTAGACATATTTAATATATTTTATATGAAAATTGAATGTGAAATGATAAATTATGTCTGTATGTGTGTGGTTCAGTAGCAAACATGAGGCAAAGCCTAGATATTGCTCCACCTTGTAAAGATTGTCAGAGAGGAGTATAACTGCCTATACAGATAGATATATTGGATTGCCATATGTAACATGACACCTATCCTATTGTATAGAAGGGATTAACGCTGGAATTGCAGAGGCGTTGTAACCATTAGGGAGAGGAATACTGGTGTATTTTGTCACATGAAAAGCTAGCAGTTGGCCTACAGCTCTGAACTTTATGTTTGTACTGTCTTGTACGTCAGTGTGGAAATATATTATATATTAGTTATGAAGAAGGAGGCACAACCTTCTTATTTCAGGGACCGTGGTACTGATGTTAATATAGCAGCAGCACATGGTCTGAGCCTTGCTTGATCCAGAACTCTGGCAGCAGACTCCTTGCCCAAGATATCAGCCATTGTGGGTTTTTTTTAGCAAACTGAGAAGCAAGCGAGCAGAGGATACAGTTTTCCTGCAGCCGCTATATGAGCTAAGAATGTTTCAGCACGAGCAGCTCACCCTTGTATAACCCACCTCAATTGAACTTACATAAATAGTCCAAGAGGGACAGTAATTGTTTTAAAAAGTAAAAGAATCTGTGAATCCTTTAATATTATTTCCACCAGTAACAAACACATGAAGTCGTGATGACAACCAACAACCTAGCTCAAACAGCCAGTATTGCCTCATAATACTACCTCACAACATTACACTCATATTATAATAATATTATATGTCGGGACAAAGATCCTTTGTATAAAATTTTGTACATAAACATTGTGTTTACATTTGATTGTGATTCCTGATTCACTGTGTAGTAGGATCAGGATATCTATTTATTGAAAAAAATTCAATACATTTGTTAAAATTTAACCCTTGACTTTATAGGATAATCTTTAGAGTGTTAGTTGTTTGTGACTGTCATATTGTTGTCAATTTGTTGAGGATCTTAACTTAGGTGTTTATCTGTCTGTTGGTTGTTGTGAATTACACTACATCACTATCATAACCCTAGACATTAAACGTAGTCATCACAAAATTCAAGAATAAGTCTGATTGAGGTCTAAATGTGGTAGCAAGTAAGGTCATCTGTAACACACCACACTTATTGGATACAGATACCTTCACAGCTGATCTCAGTCAATACACTAAGTCCCCTATAAATATATTTATATAATCCCAGCTTACCACAGCTAGTATAAATAGACCTTCCCCTTGCTAAATTGAGGCCATAAGATTTGAAAAAAACACAGCGAGCAGAAGAAGAGGTAAAATTGTTAATGAAGTGTGCCTTTGCCAACTGCATCTGAAGAGCAGACCATAGATGCCCATTAACAGCTCGTCTGTGTGTGCCTGAGGGTAAGAAAGTATATATGTATATAATTATATGTATTTCTACTAATTCACTACAGTGTGCGATAGGGAGTGTGTAGACGTGTTTCTGCAACCATTGTGTAATTTTTGAAGGACTTACCAGACTGTATATTCAAAATAAATTGCGAATGATGGCAAAAGTGTGTCTGTAGGTTTGGAAAAGCATTTAAATAATTATTTCTTGTTGGAATGGGACACCTACCAGAAACATAAGGAAGGATGACAGAAATTGTTTTAATGTATTGATCAAGGTATTACTTAGTATTTTATACTAGACCAAATCATTGTATGGAGGCGTAGCATGGACAAATGGATCTAACTAAGGATTTAGAAGGAAAGTGTAGTCACGGTGAACTGGCTGTGGGTAATACTAGTATAAATTGTCCTGTGCATCTGCTAGCACATTGTCTGACACTGTCTATCATCTCCATCTTGTGTAATAATGGAATAGTGATGGACCATATAGGGGATACGTTTATTTTTGTTTCAGGTTTTCTCCTGAAAACTACACCAACTTAAAAGAGTCATCCACCTCTGTTGGACTCTGTGGTGCGAGTGCTCTTGTGGTCAACAGAGCCAGATACCCAGCTTCCACTGCCTGGAGGAATTCATAATACTTGTCCGTCCATGGCAGGAGTGTGAACGATCTTTAAACAACAGATAAGTGGCAAAACAAAGCCACTAGTCATCGTATCCAGATTATACCCCGACATTAACAAACAAGATACTAATAAAGACAGCCTACAGTGTATGATGAAAAGTGTGGACATAAATTTACCCATTACTAGCTTCACAGTCAAGAAATAGTGACAAAACTCATTAGCATCATATAAATGTTCTTTAAAAGGAGATAATTAACTCAGGTGATAACCTTCCATAAGTGAATGACTTTTTAAGATTGTTAATTATTTTCAATGTTTACTGATTTATTGTTGTAAATAAATTTGATTTCATTTCAAACTTTCCAGACCGAAAAGAGAAACGGTATAGGCTAAATAAATTGTAAATATTTACCAACTGACTTACTTACTTATTAAAGTTGAGTTTATGTTCTTGTTGGAAATAATTTTGTTAATATCCCTTAGCAGAGTCAACAATAATAATTATAATATAATAATCAAGGTGAGGATCTTGAGAGGGAGCCCATAGGGATCCAGGATAATACAATAACATCATACCTGGAAACTTATACAGCTTGACCCTACCTTTGATATCCATACACCCTTACTCTTTTCAGAGAAGGGGGTATTACTTATAAGACCAGACTCTTATCTGGCACTATCCTGGTATCACCTGATACAACTTTTTGTCCAGGATATCTTATATTTTAAGTGACACCCTTAGTAGACATACCTTGTTTTAGGTATCTCAAATTAGTGAGTCAAACCAGCTTTCCATATGTCTTTTCAGAATCAAACAAACCATGGGTTTGTTTCTACTGTTTTAATTTTGTTATTATGTTACAGCGTTTTGGACTTAACATTTTGTCCATCAATAATGACCTCTTAATTTTTCCCGCAAATAAGCTGCATCCAATATGCCGCCATTGTGAATAAATTATACACTTTTTTAATTCATCATAACTATGTTATTCATTACAAGGATCTGACTGAAAATTGGCAAATTGAATTAGTATATATAGCTTGAGGTTTTGACCTAAAATAACAGATATTGACTCGAAAGCTCTGATTTGTAATGAATTTTCAAAATTTAGTATTTCCTTGAATGTTTGATATTTGTGATAATTATCTATGCATGTATTGACTAAAAACTAAAATTTTGAATGACAATTGTATCCATTTTAGTGCATCTTTTAAAATCTTGTAAGATTTATGATAATCAAAACTGTTCATAATTTTCGCACTTTTTTTTGAATGTACATATCCAGAGAAACTTGTTTCAAAGATACAATTATTGCTAAAAAGACAATTCCAGTAGAACCCAAAGCTGTGATTGAAAGTTAATGAACTCTCAAAAATGAA
Source organism: Oreohelix idahoensis (assembly GCA_024509875.1). NCBI lineage: Eukaryota > Metazoa > Mollusca > Gastropoda > Stylommatophora > Oreohelicidae > Oreohelix > Oreohelix idahoensis. The sequence goes on along the minus strand of JAMPIV010003382.1, from coordinate 75,056 downwards.
GTATTAATTTGTATGAAAATAGAAAAGTGCGCAAATGACGGTGTGCATGATGTGACCGGCCGACGTACTTACGGCGGGAATTATGGTATTGGATTTTAAATGCTTCAGGGTCTTTCCAATTGCAATGTCCTTACTTGCTGAATAGATCCTGTGTGCATTTACTCCTATTTCTCCATTGCATGCTTTAAGACCCTTGTGAGCATGTATAAATAAAAATTTGATGCACTTTAGGCCTTTCCCAAATCTTGAGCACAAATGGTGGTTCCGCGGCAACATTTAGATATTTAAAGGGGGTTGTGAGTAAAGAAAAGGTTAAACACCGCTGTTAGTATTGAAATGTTTCACTATATTGTGCAATTGTTTGGTTATACTGATTTCATGACAAAAGAGCATTCCGTTCCTTCAGTTATGGCTGAATTGCATGCCTGTAAATAATCTAATATTGGTTTTCTCTATTGTTCATACTTCCTACAGTTTAGTCGGAAAAGCTCTTTATAACTTTTTTTAAAGACACACTGCACAGTAATGTTCTTCTATTCTAAAACAGCCCATTCCTAGTAGCAGTTTTATAAGTTTCTTATTAGTCTAACCGCTTTGCCAATCAGACGCCTGGAAAGATATAAAAACGGAGTCCCAAAGCAGATACAGCAATACCTCGCTCTTTCGACGGGTTAGAGACCAGAGCGCTGACGAAAGTCGAAAACCGACGAAAGTCGAAGCATAGCCTTTATTTAGCTTGCAAATGCATTAGGGCCGCCAAAAAACGTAAATAAACTAACTATAGAACACTTGCGAATGCGTGCAACACCTAAATAAACAGAAATAAACAAAAATAAGTAGTATTAATATGTTTAATCACAAATATAAGAGATTCTTCTTCTTCTTCTTCCTCGTTCGCCTTCAGACTTCCACATTTATGACTCTAATAAAGGCAGTAGTCAACTCAAGGTTCCCGACATCTCCAAACAGTTTTTCGTTGACAGAAGTGGGTTGTTGCCATATGCTACCCCGTTCATTACTGTAGGTTGGGCAGTACTGCAGCAGGTGTTCGACTGTCATCGGGCTGGTACCGCAGGTGCAGAGATCTGTTGCACCAATTTTGTATTTGTGGTACAGATGGTATCTCAATCTGTTGTGTCCAGTGCGTAGTCGAAAAATGATGACCTGTTCTTTTCTGGATAGTTGATGATATGCGTCATTTTTCAAGTGTCCCGGGTGCTCTCTTTCCCATTTGGACTTGAATGTAGCCTTTATAGTGGTCTTTGCAAATGCGTAAGTTGTCTCTATATCATTAACTTGATGTAAGGCACCTCCTTCTTTAGCAAGTCTATCTGCCTCTTCATTTCCTGGTATGTTGCAATGGGCTGGTATCCACTGGATAGTGCACTCTGAAGCATTCTCAACCAGTCTTTCAAGGGAGATTATCAGATCTTTCAATCCTTTAGTTTGTGGATCTTCAGCGCTGATATTATTGAGAGGGCATCTGTTTCTATCTGTTTTTTTGTGCCTTGCTTTGCATTCAATAAGAGTTTCAGCTGCCTGTTTCAGGGCTTCTGCTTCAGCAATAAGTTATTGCAGTATTTTCCAGTGGCAATTGCCATAGAGTGAATTCTATTCTTTAATTTTATGAGGATGGGCACCCCCATTTTCAACTGCATTTGTTGCCGAACCTGGGTATATGCATTTTCCAAAGCTTCGCTGGAAATGTTTGGTCAATATACTTGGTTGCTATACACTTTCTTTGTGTTTCTGTCTGTGTTCCCTTACCTTCAATGCCTGGAATATCAGATTTTAACCATAGGAAAGCATCTTATTTTCCACAGTGGGATAGTTGAGCTTGTTGGGATTTTCTTTGCAACTGAGCTAGCTAGTATGGTATTATTGTTAATTTTTTCTTTTGCTTGGGCGACAAAGTTACCTTCGCTTGAGCCTGCCTCTTCCTAGCCTATTCATTCTTTGGTACATGGGGTGTCCTTCGAGCCTCTTAAATTTTTCAGCTTGTTTTAAGACTCTGCTGTCACGTCTATCCTCCATTGACTGTAGCCCTGTGATGTTTTCCATATGGTTGATTTGTGTAGACTTTAGGGCCCCTGTTATAATACGTGCTGCTTGGTTTTGGAGTCTGTTTACTCTGTCAAAATTTGACTTTGCTGCCGTCGACCAAGCTGTGATGCCATATTCCATAGCAGGTCTGACTCTGCCTGTGTACAGCTTTTTGAGGATATTCTCATCAGCACCCCATGTGGTACCTGCTAACTTTTTCATGATGGCCATGCGAAGTTTTGCCCTTAGCTGTATTTTGTTAATCTGTGATTTCCATGTCATTCGGCGGTCTAGTGTGATTCCTAAGTATGTTGGTGTTTCATTTTCTCGTACTGCCTGTCCATTTAATTGCAGCTTTGCTTGCTGTGGTTTATTTGACAAGGTAAAAATAGTGTGTGTAGTTTTTTGTGCATTTATTTCTTGAGCAACCACTTTTTGCGGCACCAACTTTCAAGGGCTAGCAGTGAATCCTGCATGCGCACTCTTGCTGTGAAGATGTATTGTTCTGAAGTCCACATGGCCAGGTCATCAGCGTAGAGGGAGTTGTGGACATTCTTGTGGATGTTTTCTGTTATATCATTCTCATATATATGAGGAAGAGTGTTGGGGAAAGGCCCCACCCTGTGGAATAATGTTATTGTTTTCTTTTTGCTTCAACTTCCCAGTGCACCTGCACTCTAGCTGTTAACTGTTTGTTAGATAGTTGCACACTGATCACAGTAATGTTCTTTCTTCTACAGACTCCATATTTAGTAGCAGTTTTCTTAGCCCATTTTCCAATTATCAAACCGCTTTCTCCATATCAGACCCAGGAAAGATAAAAAACGTGTGTCCTTTCTTGGAAAGCATCTTCGATTTCTGTGCAATCGTAGGGACTTGAGACCAGTAGACCTGACGAAAGCCTGAAAACCTGCCGTTGGTCGAAAATAGCCTTTTCTTCGAGGTGCCAGCTTAATCTGGTATTGATCATTCTCTCCATAAGCTTTCCCGTGCAGCTTAGAAGGCTGATGGGTCTGTAGCTGTTGGGGTCCATTCGGTCTTTGTCCTTTTTGGGGATTGGAACTAGTATTGCTTCTTTCCAGGCTTGTGGTACTATTCCACGCTTCCAGCTATAGTTCATAATCTTGAGATAAGAGATTCAATGCGGACAATTTTAAAAAAAACAGTGCGCACCGAACGACTTCTATTCAAAGACTGAACGACGAAAGAAACAAGATGGCGCACGGTGGTGTGGAAATGCGACGAAAGAGCGAAGCAAGCGACGAAATTCGGAAACGTGGTTATAATTGAAAACCGACGAAAGAGCGAAGCAACGAAACTCGAAGCAGCGAAAGTCGAGGTATTGCTGTAATGCCTTAGGGGAGTGAAGTGTTAGAGACGTCACTATACTAGGCCCAGCTTCGAGAGATGGGGTGATCAACTCCCTTTCTCTCTGCCTTTGCCTTCCCTGACTCAAGAGCAGAGTCAGGTACCGGTACCCTTTTACCAGAAAGGTATAGACTTTCATAAATGGGTGCTTGCACAGAATACACGGATTGCAGTGGTATGACAAGATCACCCATGAGGAACTGATGGAAAGAACGAAACAAACGCCAGTAGAACAAGATGCGAGTGTAGAACATGCGATGAGAATAGACAGACCTAAAGAATTGCACAATATAGTAAAAGAGTATATAACACGAACAAAAATTAATACATAAGGATCAGTGATGGTGTGACGTGAAAGCGAGACTCTAGAGGGGGTCTCGTCATGCTTGTTGATGATGTTTGGTGGCAGGGCCGTAGATAGGACTTTATTAAGGAAGAGGGTGGGGGGGGGGGGTTTAAATTTTTTTAAAATGTTAATGTACTATTTTGGTAATTTCCCCCCGTATCTACGGCCCTGGTTGGTGGATTGGATGTCATTCCGGTCACCCCAGGATGTCCCACCCTTCTCCCCCTTGTTAATAACATGGTAGTTGTGAAAGACTTTGGGAAGCGGAGGACACACACACATATTCACACAATTTTACAGTTCTGATTTACTCTACTTGGACTGACTGGAGTTGGGAGATTTTACCATATTTTTTTAAATATCGGAAATCAAAATTATTATCTTGAATTAACTACACTATTCAGGGTGGGTCAGAAGTCAAGCCTTATAGGCAATTTATTATATAGACGACTCGAAAAACGTACAATGTTCAGCGATGAAGCAGTGTTTCACCTTAATGGTTCACTCAACAGACAGCCCGATATTTGGCCATTGAAAACCCACTCAGGGTAACGGAAGGACATGTGCAAAATAATCCACGAATTATGGTATAGGGTCGATGTTTGGGGAGTAAGTTTTGCAAGAAACATTTCCAGGCAAATGGATTGGTCGACTTGGGTCCATTGAATGGTCACCTAGGTCTCCAGACCTAACTTCTGTGGATTATTTCTATTGGACGACCTCAAATCAGTTGTTTATGACAGCCAATCCGAACATTTAATTTATACTGTATAATAAATTGTCTATGGGGCTTGACTTTTGATCCACCCTAGATATTCTAATTATAACCTATCAAGGGTCGAACGGATATTTTTCCTAAAATAAAAATAAAAACACACAAGATGTGAGTTGAAGACGCTGTAGTTAGATAGGACACCCGCAGAGACAACCGAAAATAAAAACACACAAGATGTGAGTAGAAGACGCTGTAGTTGGATAGGGCACCCGCAGAGACAACCAGCTGATGGCATTAAAATGCAGTCCTTACTTTGGAATCCTTAGTATACGAGAAAAAGAGGAACCAAATTTAAAAAAAAAATAAAAATCTTGGAGTATGGAATAGACATAGACGTGAAGGGGACAGAGCCGGTTTAACCATTAGCCGAACTACGCGCCAGATTTGGGCAGCGGCAAAATCAAGTGAACTAAGACATTGGTACATCACAGTGTACAACGAAAAAAGTGGTATTTCGAGGAAATGTAAATTTTGTGTTGCCCCACCACACCATTATAAATAAAGATAGCCCCATAACAGATACTGCTGTAGGGTGTGTGAAGTGTTAGAGACTTCACTTTACTATGTCCAGAATCGAGATGTGGGGGGGACCAGTTCCCTTCCTCGCTGCCTGTTCGTTTCCCTAACTCAAAAGCAAAGTGAAGTACCTTTTTACAGCTGGGTAGACTGGAGAATGTCGATATCGTGAATCGAGCCAGGCACCTTTGCTGGGAGAGACCAACGCTCATAGCACTCTGTCAATCGGAGGCTCATTATAAATAAGCATGTATTCAAATATTTGTATTATCACATTTATGTGCATGTTTCATATGCATGAATATGTGTGTTAATGTAACTATAATATCTCCAACTGGCCTCTTTGCCTAGGGCTCCAAATACTCTGTTTGCCTATGGCGCCAAATAATGTTTGCCTGTTGCGCCTAGTAATCTAGCACCGGCCCTGCATGGAAAAAAGAGGCATAGAAAGACATTGAAGAAATAGTACAGGACAGAAAGACTGGACGAGTATTGGTTAAAGAAAGGCCCGTGCTCCATTGGGGTCCTAAAGTTAATGAGCGGATATTTTAAACTTCGTGCAGAGACTTTAGTTTAGTCAGCCATGTAGAGTAAGACTAGCTGTGAGTTTTACACTAGCAAGACTAGCTGTGAGTTTTACATTATGACGTTCCTTCTCGCTGTCGCTTTTTAAGGTACATGAGTAGTTAAAGGGGGGCGGCCATAATCGGCATCAAGTGTAAGGGGCGCAGATAAGAGTAGATAAGTCTCTTCTATAATAGTCGCACGTGAGGAGGTTGTTGTTAAACAGGGCTGCTGAGCTTCTCGCTCACTTGCAGCCAGTGCCAGTCATTGGCATTATCCACATTGTAGATCTAGGCTTTATTCTGTGGCTTTTCTGGCATTCCGAAACTTGTTGAGTTGGAGTCATGAGCTCAAGTTTCTTTCCTGGGAATTCTAACCTGACCCAGCATGCGTCCAAAGGATCTTCACATCTGGTTTCATGCAAGAAATGGGTCAGACCGGCATACCGTACATTCCCGTCATCCATGTGGGCTCTCCAAATATGCAGGGCTAAAATTCTCTGTTCTGCTTCTGAGCTCTTCCATGGAATCGTCGCATCCTACATAGATTCACTTCCCAGCTCCCCTCGTAGGTCACAAATTCCTTGTTAGATCCTTCTGCACGCAGCCAGTCTGGTAACAAGCCAGAGCGGGCTCAAGTTATTCCCCCAAGCTTAATGTGCAATGTTTGGTTTTCAGCATGTTTCATCACAGAGGGAATCGTGATGGTAGGTCACTTTTGTGTAGTTAGTTGGTCAACCAGCTCGAAGGTTACCTGTTTCCAGAATACACCGCATGGAGGGACGTCATATATGTCTCTCTTATAATGGTCGTAAGCGAGGGGGTAATATATCTCCTATAGCGATCACACGGGAGGCGCTATTATCTCTCCTATAATGGTCGCAAGATAGGGGTAATATATCTCGTAAAGTGGTCTTTAAAAAAAAGTTAGTTGCTTATCCTTTACAGGACGTGGCAATCAACCCCAGCTTTTATTGGCTTAAGTGGTCTTAAGGGAAGGGTAATATATCTCCTATAGTGGTCGCAAGAGAGGGTTAATATATCTCCTAAAGTGGTCGTATGGGTGGGGTAATATATCTCCTAAAGTGGTCGTAAGTGATCGTAAGGGGGGTGGTAATATATCTCCTAAAGTGGTCGTAAGGGAGGTGGTAATATATCTAGTAAAGTGGTCATAAGTGAGGTGGTAATATCTTTCTCCTAAAGTGGTCGTAAGGGAGGTGGTAATATATCTAGTAAAGTGGTCGTAAGGGAGGGATAATATTTCTCCTAAAGTGATCGCGAGGGAGTTGGTAATATATCTTCTAAAGTGATCGTAATGGAAGTGGTAATATATCTCTTAAAGTGGTCGTAATGGAGGTGGTAATATATCTCCTAAAGTGGTCGTAAGGGAAATGGTAATATATCTCCTAAAGTGGTCGTAAGGGAGGTGGTAATTGTTAAAGTAAGAATATTAATGTATTGTTGTATCATGAACACACATAGGCTATTACGAGTTATTTTGCGGTAATATGTCTCTGTGTGTTAAATCATGTGTTTGCACGGGTTTTCACTTATATTGAACGCGACATATTTAATACGTCATCGGATGTTAATGACGTAATGCGTTCAGCACTAATTTATGCTAACGGTTAAGATTCTTGGCCTTTCGTTATCTGTGGTCTTCGAGGTAAGACGTATATTATTCAAGCTCCTGATATATTGTGGAAGAAGAGCTACAAGTGGCATGATATATTTATTCGAAGGCCGCCATTATTATTACGATGATGATTCAGAACCTAGTGAGAAGTTCGTGATAACTTGAGAAGTATTCAAATATAATTCTGCGTCTACATTTATCTGACCCGCATTACTTGGGTGGATCTCACCCCTAGTACAGCGGCCAGAAATGTATGATGAGACGTGACTGTTGAATGACAGGACGATATATATGTATAATATGCCATGCCAATTCCATGATGTCATTGTCTTCAAGTGTTATTAAACGTCAACCATATTTTGTGGACCCTCCACCTCACGACTTGGATTCGTCACAATTGATGTCATGTTCGTTTTACCCGTCTCCATTCGTGTTGTTAGTACGATGCTTGTACTTTCATTGAACTTCATAATATGTTCAACTGATTACTGCTAGAAGACCAAATATCATCCGTAACAGTAATATATCTCTTAAAGTTGTCGTAAGGGAGGGATGATATATCTCGTAAAGTGGTCGTAAGGGAGGGATAATATTTCTCATAAAGTGGTCGTAAGGGAGGGATAATGTATCTCGTAAAGTGATCGTAAGGGAGGTGGTAATATATCTTCTAAAGTGGTCGTAAGGGAGGTGGTAATATATCTCCTAAAGTTGTCGTAAGGGAGGGATGATATATCTCGTAAAGTGGTGGTAAGGGAGGGATGATATTTCTCCTACAGTGGTCATAAGGAAGGGATAATGTATCTCGTAAAGTGATCGTAAGGGAGGTGGTAATATATCTCCTGAAGTGGTCATAAGGGAAGGGGTAATATCTCTCCTAAAGAAGTCATGAGGGAGGGGGTAATGTATATCTCCTATAGCGGTCACAAGGGAGGGGATATTATCTCTTCTACAGTGGCCGCAAAGGAGGGAATATTATCTCTTCTATAGAGGTCACAAGGGAGGGAATATTATCTCCTCTATAGTGGTCACAAGGGAGGGAATATTATCTATAGTGATCACAAGGGAGGGAATATTATCTCTTCTATAGTGATCACAAGAGAGGGAATATTATCTCTTCTATAATGGTCACAAGTGGTGCATGCACGCTGGTTAAGAACTGCACTAGATACTACAGATACTGGTACAAGATGCTGCAAACTTCTCAACCTCTGCAAACAATTCAATACTTACTTCTTAATTAGTTGTTCCTCTTCTACTCTGGGTGTAGAGGTTTGCCAGTGAGAGCGCCATACTATCCTATCGGCTGTCTTCCTCCTGGTCCTGGTTCCAATCTAGTCCTCGGTCCTTCTGAGACTGTCTAATGTTGTCCTCCCAGCGAACTCTGGGTCGTCCTGTAGGTCTGGATTCCTGGCTCTTGATTTCCTACATTTTTCATGGTAGCCGATCTTCTCTCATTCTACATACATGGCCAAACCATCGTAATTGGGACATATTCTGTGTTCAGTTTGTTAGTCATGCTAAATCTGCAGGCCTGTCGCCAGGACGAAGTCCACAATCTTTTCCAGGTCAGCGCGGCAGCCCCATAGTTTCTGCCTGAGCTCAGCACCCACTGTCCAGGTCAGGAGTCGTGGGTCATCATAAGTTGGGCAGTTTTGGAGAATGTGCTCAGGGGTCTGGATTCAGGTTCCACATGGGCATTTATTCGTATGATATCCAGAGGCGATAGAGGTGGCCTAGTAATCTGCAGTGGCTAGTTCTCATGTGAAAATTATGTTCTTCTGGTGTCTATTAAGCTGGTGGATTGGGTCATATCTGTTGTATGTATCACCTTCCTTCTTCCACTGGTATTTGTACTACTTGTAGATGATGGTTTTAGCTTCTCGATGGGGCAATGGGTGGCTGAATTGTTCCATTTTACTGCCACTTCTATGTATGGAGGCATATCTGGAGCCATCCTTATATGACAACCAGCTGTGCACAATGCTATAGTATGTAGATTTGGATGTTAACCTCTGTCTGTGAGGATAATTACACCCTCATAAACTTTTGAGATCATCCACACACTTCAAGGGATTCCCCCTGTGGTGAAACATGTTGAGAACCCAGCATTGCACACTAAGCTAGGAGGAGCCACTTGAGCCCCAGATGTAACTGCATTTACCTGGTTGCCTCCATTCAGGAGGATCTCACTGTGGACCCCATGATAGACAGGGTAGCTGAGAAGTGGCTCTGTGTAGGACGTGATGATTCCGTGGGAGAAACCAGAACCAGAGCACAGTGTTTTAGCTCTGCATATTTGGAGAGCCCCCTTGGATGGCAGGGAATGCATAGTATGTCACATGCTTCTTCCTCCTAGCTTGAAACCTGATGTGATGTTTCTTTAAATGCCAGCCAAGCTGGAGAAACTGGAGCTCATGACTTCAACTCAACACGTTTCAGTTGGGCAGACATGTTGCAGGAAAAGCCTAGATCTACAGTGTAGATAATACCAAGGAGTCTTCAACTTGGTTTTGGCTGCAAAAGAGTGAAAAGCTCAGCAGCCCTAGTTAAACAATAACAACTGCCACTTCTAGATAAAGCATCTACTTTCTCATTTCTGGTGATTCCACAATGGGTGGGTAACCACAGAAGGGCAATGGTTGATGATCTTTGAATAATGTTAAGCTTAGATCTGATCTCATGCATCATGTGTTCATTTCTTGTGTTCTGTATTGATTCCAGAAGTGGTCTACAGTCAGTAAAGATTACTGTCTTAGTTGGTGGCTACTGTTCTGCTCTAGTAAGGATTCTTAAAGCTTGTAGTAGTGCCATAGCTTCTACCCTGAAATTAGAGATCTTTCCAGTTGGGAAGGCCCTACAAATGATCCTCCCGTTTATGAATCTCATAAAAATGCCTCCACCATTCTTCTGCCCTTTCTACGGATCCATCTATTGGGGATTTTTATCAGATAATATCTCTCCCAAAGTAACTGGGACTGTTCCACTTGGGTCTGCAGGGACATGACTCAATACTACAAATACAAATTCGTAACAGTACAAACAAGGGTATTCTATAAAATAATTGTGATACAACAAATACAAACATTTAATACAGTAAGGTCATGAATTATGAATGAGTTCCAGTCTTGACTCGATTTTGTACATGTCAGAATTTTTACGTTCAGTAAATAAGCATTAAGTGTACATTAATAAAATGTCAGCATAAATAATGCTTTATAACATTCTTCTTCCTTGGTCCTTAGCCTCTGACTGACAAAGCAATCAGTGACCATCACGCCTGGTGGTGTCTTGTAGGGCAGCAATAAGTTGTCTCCACTTTACTCGGTCGACAGTCATCCTTCGTATGGTTCCCAGCTCTGGTTCATGCTTAGCATCTCCGCCTCCACTGTTCTCCGCCAGGTGGCTTTTGGCCATCTTTGCTTTCGCTTTCTTTCTGGAGTCCATAGCATGGCAGTTCTGTAGTTCTGGTGATGGTGTCAGAGTCTCTGGTGATGGTGTCAGAGTCTCTTCTGGTGATGGTGTCAGAGTCTATGGTGATGGTGTCAGAGTCTATGGTGATGGTGTCAGAGTCTCTTCTGGTGATGGTGTCATGGTCTCTTCTGGTGATGGTGTCAGGGTCTCTTCTGAGGATGTGGACAACCCAATTTCAGCATCTTCCTTCTATAATGGTGCCCATGTCTTCTTGGTGGCTCCGAGTTAGCAGTTCTTGGTTGGTGATGTGTTTGGCCAGAAAATTTGAAGAATTTTCCTCAGGCAGGTTGTGTGGAAAGAGGACAATTTGGACATTTCCTTTTCTGTTACTCTCCAGAATTCTGCACCGTACAGAAGTACAGAAATTATGCAGCTCTCGTATATTTTTTATTTTAGTTTTTTTACTGTACTGGGAGGATTTCCAGATGTTGTTTTTTATAACATTAATTTTACTTAAAAATTCCTAAAGTGTATTAATGATGATATGTGGTGAAATACAATAAATGCAAAATACAAATAACTCAAATTAAAAAAATTGCAATATCTTGGTATCTCTACTCGATATGAGACTGTGATGACATTTGTGTGTGTCCTTTTACGCCTTTCTTTCTCTCATACACTACCAAATTATTTCTTCATTTTACGCACACAATTTTGTGCAATTACCACTCCTTTAATGTCTATAAACTTTCTCACACTGCAATCATGTTATTTCACGGCTAATGGTCCCGGGTGGCGGATTATAATTTAATCGGCCTGTGTCATGAACTACTACAGAGAGACAGTCACGATACGATAAATGAGGAAGTACCTGTTAACTTTCCAAGTAATTCTTGTCAGCCAGACAAAAATGAATATCCATCTTGATGTGTGTTCTTCGCAAACACGTCCTCACACGGTGGTGGAAAATACAATAGAAGCCAAGTTGGGTGTGTCTGCCTCTGTGGCAAGTTTTAAGATTACCCCACCTTTAAACAGGGAAGAGGTGATGCATAATCACTTCGCCCACAGATTGCCTGTGATAAAATCACAGATAAACATGTCTGAGGAGACGTTATGAGCAAGGCAATCATTGAGGGATGAGATCACAGATGTGTTCACCAGTCTGTTTAATAGAGACGGAAGTAATCATGCCATTATTGAGAATAAGATCATGTGGTTACATTTTAAAATTTTATTTTTAATACACGGGGAAAGAATTAAATTAAACACCCCGACCCATCTAGTCTTGCGCAGGATTAGTCAATTTGAGAGCAGGAAATAGACTTTCACTCTGATTTGTTGTTTTTTTTGTCGGAAAAGCCATGTGGGAGCTTGGAGAGGAAAAAGTGGAATATAACTTAACACAGTTCGAAGCTAACACACATTGCACTGCAATACGTCAACGTAGCAACTCCTAGGAGCCAGAGAAGAATTGGACAGAATTTCAAATTAAAAGGGACAGGACCAAGTATTTTGGGCATCTTTGAAACTTAAAAGAAAACCCGCAATTTTAAAATACAAAGACTGTGAACCTAGGAATCAAAGCACCCGTCATGAGAGGGATTCTAAAATTACCCCAGATCAAGTGTTCGAAGATTCTAATCTAAGTTGCTGGGTCCATTCATCTGTGTCAGGAGATTGTAGATCCCAAAATTTTGGGGTAAGTTGTACCAATATTTTAAAATGTGAATTTAACATGTTTGTACTTGCTAGTGGTTATACAAGTCATACGAGACTGGCAACCTCAGCATTTGAAAATAGTATATTCATAAACCACTACAGCAAGCGAGTAAGTAAGTGATGATTACATCACATATGCATAGCGTGTATAGTATCATTTTGTGAGATATATGTAACTTCATAACGTTCTGCCAGGCATAAACCATCGCATTCGTGCTGTCCAGGCATATTTTTCCCAGTAAATTAACCAAAAGAATAATGAAGATTTCTTAGCATATGCCCTGAGTTATGCTGTATATGCTCAGGGAGAATAAACTTTCTGAGACAAAAACGGGTGTACAGACAGCGGGAAAAGGCGCCTGTTTAATCTTTCGACTACCATATACTTAGCAGAGGCATTTGTTCTCTTTTATTTTTCTATAAAGTTCGTAGTACGAGATCAGCAGTGAAACGAGTCTACGCTACCAGTTTTGTGATTCAAGAGCTGGGGTTCAACATTAACCACCCACATTGGACGAGTTGTGAAGATACCTACCTTGACCTTAGGAGTGGCTATCCATGGAAGTTTCTAGAGAAGTGCCCTCATCACAATAAAGACTTGACAAAACAACAGCAGCAGTAGTCATCGATTTTAACCTTTAGCACGCTGCATAAAATTTCAGAAAACTTGCCCTACAGCTGCATTCTTTTTCACAACCCCCCGTTTTTATAGTGGGCGACTTGTAATGTCTATAGTTTTTGTGTTTCTTGGTCAATTGCTATCATTTTTGGAATTTATATAAATAATGAATGGTGAATCTGATGATATAAAATTTGTTTGTGTACATGTTAGATGTGATAGGAAGAGAGGAAAGGAAAGATGAAAAAACGAAAAAAAAAATTAAAATAATAACAAATAATTTTTTTTAAATTTTAAAATTAAAAAAAATTTTTTTTTAAATAACCAACACACGAAGAGTCCATATCCCTTGCATCTCAATGAAAGTCATTTGACCAACAGACCAATACAAATCAAATGACGATCTTTTCGTTACACCCATCATCAGTAGCAAAGCAACAAACGCTCTCGTCAGATGTGACATTCGGCCGAAATTCTAAATCTTTCCGATATTCCTAGTACTAACCCCTAGCATTATACATACTGGCAATGCCATTCTACTTTCGTTTCCATCTCAGCCATCAAACATATTCTGAGAAACGATATCAGCGCTTATAAAGACAAAAATCTTATCCCCAACGCATGGCGTCAGAATCCAATAAAATTAGAGCGAAATGGCCGCGTGTCTAATGCCGATTCATTTCGATTTAAAAAATTTACAAAAAATAAACGCGGATACACCCATCACTTTTTTAAGATCGGAAACGGAAGCTAACTCTCTTGCAAATAAAATTACAACTTAACATCCGGGGCTGAAAATCACGTGTACACAAGTCCTCATGCTAGAAACGGTGATATCCGTAAGGTGCAACATTGCGCCTCCAGCATGGAGAACATAGGTTACGTTCGTCGCAACGTTGCGTCCGCAGCGTGCTAAAGGTTAAGCTAAGTGCTTACTAAAAGGCAACAGCAAAGAACATTAACATTCCCCTATCAAGTCTCTAATAAAGACAAAACTTTTACTAAATTTCACCCACCATTAATATTTATTTTAAACTGTTGAAGAATAATTGATCATTAAATTTGTTATTTGTTATTTTACAAATTCTTAGTTAAATTAATTATTACAGAAAGAAGAATACACATGTGAATCCTAATTTTAATATATGTATAGTTATATTTACATCTGAAGAGCCAATAAGAACAATAATAATAAGAGGAATGTCACTGAATTAAATCAGCTGCGGGCTTGAACAAGCTAATTATAAGACAATCCTTCACAAAAGTTGACGGCAGATATTAAAGTTGACATTGCTAAGACTCGTTCAGCAATGTTCTTGCTTTCTGAATATCTCGTGAACACTCCCTCAAGGTAGAAGCATCATTATCCTTCTATCTACAACTCTGCGAAGAGTAATCTTGTGTGAAGGTAGACACCTTTGAAGACCCACATTAGATACTCTAGGTTTTGGCCACTGTTGGACCACTACTGCAGAGCAAGGGGAGGCAACCCATGACAGAGAAAACAGTGAATGAGAGCATGAGATGACTTAAAATTATAACACATCCCTACGCCTTAACGTCAGTGATGACTAGTGTCAGAACTTAATTTCCCTCAATCGTAAGTGACAAACTTTCGCCACAGTGGTTGAAAATTAACTGAAATTTAATCTAAATAATAAATTAATGGGTCTTTTGGGCTCGTTCAATTAGTGTACACTTCTAACAAAAAATTGTAATGCACTCAGAGAAAAAAAAAAAAAAAAAAAAAAACTCATCAATATCTTCATACGTATCAAATTTAATCTCATATAAAATAATTAATCCAGAGAACTGACAAACAGCAACACTCTTTGTCGTCATATCGTCTAGAAACATAATTCATATGTGTGTCGTATTTCCATAATACAACAACAGCTGACTGGCCAAAATCCTGACTGAAGCAAAAGTGGACATCGGCAGAACAACAGATGATGAACACTAAAGATTACAGAGATGCCTCTTATATAATTTCATTCTCTCTCTTTTTATCTATCATTAAAAAATAAATAAATAAAAGGAAAAAAAAAAGGAGAAGTGACAAGACAAATATTTCGAATGACCTTTCATTTCTTTATATAATGTTGACGTCATCATCATCATCCACCTTTTCACTCCTTACGGAGCATTCAGCCAACCACTGAAGCTGGTCCTCTCACAGGAAGCCTGTACCAAACAATCACATGCTCATGTAGCAGTACTTTCTGTGGTAATTATTTATACACAATCTCATATTAGTCACCTTGTACAAAATGCCTGAGGGTGTAATAATCCTATTCATTCAGTATCTCCGTAGAGACTCCCAGGCTGCTACTACTACAAGATGTGATTACTTCTCACTTCCATCAATCATGTCCTCATCATCAGAATTCCCCTTTTAACTCCTTACACAGCATGTAGCCACGTCTGCATCCTGGTCCTCTTGCATGAAGCTTGCACTAAAACGTTCATGGTGCTCCTATAGTGGTGGTAGTTACTGTAACAAATTGTTTTTCATGATGAGGTTGCCAGTCCCGATGTACAACCTCATATTAGTTCCCTTGTATTAAAGTAGTGGTTCTATTCTGTCATGGTTTCCTTAGAAACCCTTGGGGAACCACACTGGGCATATAATGTCTTACTTCAGCAATACCAAACTGCTGCTCAGAATCAGCAATACCAAACTGCTGCTCAAAATCAGCAATACCAAACTGCTGCTCAAAATCAACAATGCCAAACTGCTGCTCAAAATCAGCAATACCAACACATATTATCTACAGATCTGCATTAGCAATACAACAATTATAATGTCTTAGTGACTCACAGGAGGCGGATATGGAGTCATGACCCAAGTGGGCTCACCCCCCTTAGAGTGTAAAGGAAAATAAGGGGCCAAAACACTTGATCGGCAAGGGGGGGGGGGGCGGACCTCTTCTCATGATCAGATTGCCTCCTGTTGTATTGCTCTGTATAGAGTTTCCCATCATCATCTTAGTGTAAACACAATATCTAATGAATCAATCATGTCCAGAAAATATCTACAGATCTGCATATAGTTTCTTCTTCTTTGATCCTTAGCCGCCGACCGTCAAAGCAGTCAGTGGCCATCATGCCTAGAGGCGTCTTGTAGGGCAACAACAAATTGATTCCACTTTGCTCAGTCGGTGGCCATCCTTCGTACAGTGCCCCAACTCTGATTCATTCTTTGCATCTCAGCCTCCACAGTTCTCCGCCAGGTTGTTTTTGGTCGGCCTCTCTTTCGTTTTCCTTCAGGGGTCCAAAGCATAGCTGTTCTTGTGATGGCATCGGTGTCTCTTCTGAGGACATGGCCAACCCAGCTCCAGCATCTGCCAGCTATGATGGTGTGCATGTCCTCTTGCTTGCTCCGAGTAAGCAGATCTTGGTTGGTGATGGTATTCGGCCAAAAGATTCGGTGAATTTTTCTTAGGCATGTTGTGAGAAAAGAGGACAATTTCGACATTTCGTTCTCTGTAACTCTCCAGCATTCCGCACCATAGAGAAGCACAGAAAGCACACAGCTCTGATATAATCTTAATTTTGTCCTTGTGCTGTATTGAGAGGACTTCCAGATGTTGTTTAGGCTAAAAAAGGCTGTTCTTGCTTTGTTCATTCTGTTGTTGATGTCTTTGCTTGCTCCACCGTCTGGTGTTACTATGCATCCTAGGTATGTGAAGGTGTCTGTCTGATCCAGTTGCTGATTCCTTACTGATATGGGCTCAGGGTTGCTCACATTGAGCGTCATGACCTCTGTCCTCTTTAGATTGATGTTCAAGCCCACCTGCTGGCTATACTTATTAAGTCTATCTGTTTTTTCCTGGATGTGTTGATGTGAATGTGCTAGTAGTGCAATGTCATCTGCATATTCCAGATCTTCCAATGTAGAAAATGTAGTCCATCTTATTCCTCTTGGACTGCCCTCTGTTGTCGGGCGCATCACCCAGTCTATGACTGTTAAAAATAGAGTGGTTGATAAGGGGCATCCCTAAGTCGCTACAACTATTCGAATTATAGTAAAGTACTTAAGAATGACTAGTTAGTAAAAATAAACACTAGTCAAAAACCAATGACATCATCAGTCATGGCACACATGAACCCATGGTGTCATCAAACCTTGTGTGGCCTCCATACAAGTTAGGCCGGAAGACATTTAGAATAGAGAGACCCTAGAACAATGGTTGGTCATACTTACTTAGTAACAATAATTTTAGACTAGAGGTTTCGTAGTTAGTTAGGTTAAAGATTATTTTAACAGTCAGCTAGGCCCCAAGACCAATCATAAGAAGGTTTCCGGTCTCTACTCCAATTAGAAATAATTTCATCCGGCAAGCCATAGCACTGGACTAGTATATAGACTGATGCATCATAGTAACCAGTTAGAGCCTGAGACCGTTATCTCAGTGACCAGAGTCAAACCTTCATAAGGCGTACTCACTTGAGGTGTGGAGCAACCTGGCGCATCCCCTATTGTGAGAACAAAAGCCTTTGACTCCTACGTTTGTGACAAGTACATAACCGTCCAAACACCTACTACCAACCAGGGCCACCAGCGAACCAGCGATGACCCCTGCCACATATTTTATTGTGGTTTTATCCTCAACAAGTGAGTCTCGAATTAGTTTTTCCAAAGTTTCGAATCAATATTTTATTTTGATAGGTTTCCACAGAATTCAGACTTGCCTTATCACAACTTCTATAAGTAATAAGCCTTTTGCCATCGAGGCTAAAGCTGGCAGTATTACCCCACCAGAAATGTGCTGGAGATGTTTATTTGCCAGCATAGAAATCAAATAAATAAAGAAAATTTTATATAAATACTTGGACTTCTCCAATATTCTGCTTTTGTGCCTCGCCACGGGTATCCTAAGACTATTCTTTCGAATAATGGAAAGCAATTTACACGTTGACCTTTCCATTCTACTCTTGCAGACCTTAATATAAGACATAAGACGACCAGCTTCTATAGGCCTCAGTCGAATGGTCGCAATGAACGGATGCATAAGACTCTTCATGACATTCTCTCAAAATTCACAGCTGATAATCCGCAGTATTGGGATTTTTATTTATCCCAAGCTCTTGAGGCTCTGCGTGTCAATGTGAATGATACAACTGGTTTCTCGCCATTCTACATCTTGTATGGCAGGGAACCATGCCTACCTTTCGATAATCTCCTTACTCCTCAACAGAGATATATGGGTGATAATCCCATTGAGATTATCCTACGACAAAAACGTTCCGCCCACCAGCAAGTTCACCATAACGCTCTCAAGGCGTTTAAGAAGTGACAGCGTTTGCATTGGGAAACATATGGAAATCAAAAGAAAAGGAATGCAACACAAAAATAAGAATCTTCAACTCAAATGTCAATTTGGTCTTATTGTATGGCTCTGAAACATGGAGAACAAGAAAACAAACAAGAAGTCATAGACTTTCATAAATGGCTGCTTGAACAGAATAAAAGGATTGGAGTGGCACGAGGTCATCAATGTGCAACTGATGACAAAAACTGAACAAAACTAGCAGTGGAACAAAAGATGAGAAGAAGAAACTGGCAATGAATAGGACGCATGCTGAGAAAACCTGTTGACAGCATTACAAGGCAGTTCTTGTTCTGGAATGCCCAAGGCAAAAGAAGCAGAGGTAGACTGAAAAACTCATGGAGAAGAGAACTGACGGCAGAAATGTAAATGATGTGGCAAAACAAGGAAAGGCCTTGAGTTGATGGCACGTGACAGGAGGACTTGGCATACTTTTGTTGATGGCCTATGCTCCTTGGGGAGTAGAAGAGTAATGAATTAATTAATTATGCACTCCAGTAACTTAAAGTTAACAGAAAAATGGGGAGGGAATTACACACACATACATGCATGCATGCATTCACACAAAAGTAATTGACACATGAAGACATGATGGGAAAGTACTATGGTGTGCAAGTTCTGCCTCATAAGAATGGCACCGTTTCTCCTGTGTTTGGTTTCTTCTGTTCCATTCTCTTCTACTGAGCAAGTAAACGCATCAACAGACAGAAATTTGGAAACTTTAATTTAACCTTTAGCACGCTGCTGTCGACGACAGTAGACCGAGGGTAAGCAAGCTGCGGTCGACCACAGTCGACCGCAGCGTGCTACGTTTTTTAGCATTAGAATGTGTGTACACGTGATCTCACCCCCGGATGTTAAGTTTTAAACTTATCTGAGAGAGAGTTAACTTCCGTTTCCGATCTTTTTAAGTAATGGGTGCATCCACGTTTATTTTCTGTGAATTTTTTAATCGAAATGAATCGGCATCGAACACGCTGCCATTTTCGCTCTAATTTTATTGGATTCTGACGCCATGCGGTGGGGATGAGATTTTTGTCATTATAAGCGCTAATATCGGTGTTCAGAATATGGTTGATGACAGAGATCGAAACGAAAGTGGAATGTCATTGCTAGTATGTAAAAGTTTAGAGGTTAGGATCAGATTTATCGGAAAGATTTAGGGTTACGGCCGAATGTCACTGCTGACATGGGCGTTTGTTGCTTTGCTACTGATGATGGGTGTAACGAAAAGATCGTCATTTGATTTGTATTGGTCAAATGACTTTCATTGAGATGCAAGAGATAATTTAGATATGGACACTTCGTTTGTTGGTTATTTTTTTTTTTTTTTTTTAATTTTAAAATAAAAAAAAAAATTTTTTTTATTTTTTAATTTATTTTATCGTTTTTTTCATCTTTCCTTTCCTCTCTTCCTATCACATCTAACATGTACACAAACAAATTTTATATCACCAGATTCACCATTCATTTATTTATATAAATTCCAAAAATTATAGCAATTGACCAAGAAACACAAAAACTATAGTCATTACAAGTCACCCACTATAAAAACGGGGCATTGTGAAAAAGAATGCAGCTGCATGGGAAGTTTTCTGGAAGAGAATGCAGCGTGCTAAAGGTTAAAAAAACCACACATGAAATTATAATTAAAACTGTGTTTATATATATATATATATAATGATTTATAACAACTGGACATTTATATGTTCACAAGCGTGATTACAAATAAAGTACACACTTACATCAATAATCCACTTACCTTGAATACACGCTTTCTCTGCGAGTGGGAAAGGCACTGGCTTGAGCCCGTGTGTTTATGTGGCCACACTGTACAGCGACATGTTTGCTTTTTTCCTCAATGACATGCCAGTACCGACTCTGATTGAAACAGTTGAAATAATGGATACATCGACGCAAAGCAAAAACTATTACCAGGGTCAAATATCTGATGAAGAGTGAGGGTGAAATGGAAAAAATACTTCTTTCCTCAAGAATATGCTAGGTTCGTCCTGGACAGAAACAGCTGAAATAATGGATACATCAATGCAAAGCAATAACTATTACCAGGGTCAAATATCTGAGTGAGAGGGAAATGGAAAAAAATACTTTCCTCAAAAATATGCCAGTATCGCCTCTGACAGAAACAACCAAAAAGCTACAGACTTTCACTAATAGGTGCATGCACAGAATATAAGGAATGAAGTGTATATGCACAGAATATAAGGAATGAAGTGTATGACAAGACTTCTAACGTGGAACTGATGACAATAACCAGACAACTGCCAGTGGAACAAGAGAAGAAGATGCTGGCAATGGAAAGGATACACAATGAGGAAACCTACTGATAGCATTACAAGGGAGTCCTTGTTCTGGAATCCCCAGGGTAAAAGAAGCAGAGGCAGATCAAAGAATACAGGGAGAAGAGAACTGGAGACAAAAATGAAAATGAGGAAGACAGGGATCGACCTTGAGCTGATAGTGCGTCACATGAGGACTGGGCATATTTGTTGAAGACATATGCTCCTTGGAGAACTAATGGGTATTAATTGTGTGACCATATGCCTACAACGTCGCTACAACTATTCGAATTATAGTAAAGTACTTAAGAATGACTAGTTAGTAAAAATAAACACTAGTCAAAAACCAATGACATCATCAGTCATGGCACACATGAACCCATGATGTCATCAAACCTTGTGTGGCCTCCATACAAGTTAGGCTAGAAGACATTTAGAATAGAGAGAACCTTGAATAATGGTTGGTCATACTTACTTAGTAACAATAATTTTAGACTAGAGGTTTCGTAGTTAGTTAGGTTAAAGATTATTTTAACAGTCAGCTAGGTGCCAAGACCAATCATAAGAAGGTTTCCGGTCTCTACTCCAATTATAAATAATTTCATCTGGCAAGCCATAGCATTGGACTAGTATAGACATGCATCATAGTAACCAGTTAGAGCCTGAGACAGTTATCTCAGTGATCAGAGTCAACAAAACTACATAAGGCGTACTCACTTGAGGTGTGGAGCAACCTGGCGCATCCCCTATTGTGAGAACAAAAGCCTTTGACTCCTACGTTTGTGACAAGTACATAACCGTTTAGACACCTACTACCTACCAGGGCCACCAGCGAACCAGCGCTGACCCCTGCCACATATTTTATTGTGGTTTTATCCCCAACAAGTGAGTCTCGAATTAGTTTTTCCAAAGTTTTGAATCTGTATTTTATTTCGATAGGTTTCCACAGAATTCAAACATGCCTTATCACAACTTCTATAAGTAATAAGCCTTTCGCTATCGAGGCTAAAGCTGGCAGTATTGCCCCACCAGAAATGTGCTGGAGATATTTATTTGCCAGCATAGAAATCAAATAAATAAAGAAAATTTTATATAAATACTTGGACTCCTTCAATATTCTGCTTTTAGAATTTTCCTTGACTTTGTTGGAATTGCTGTTAATAATCAAACCTTCAATCATGGTACTCCTTACTACCTGGGGTTTTCCTCACTTCTGGAAGTAACAACTCCGGTGTATAACCAGTCATCCACTAAAGTATTTCAAGTAAAGAAAGTGTCGCAGTTATATCCCTTTGACTAACTCAAGGGAAGTAATAATATTAGGCACCGTCACAATTGACTGACTGATTGACTGACAGAAAGTCAAAATAATGGATGTATGAATGTAAAGTACACAATATTTCCTGAGTCAAATATGTGATGAAGGCTAAGGGCAGATACAAGAAAATGTTTCCTCACCATTTGCTAGTACAGACTGTGTGAAGAAGAGATGGCAATAAATACATTTTTTTTTCCAATAATATTCCAAAATTTTCATTTACAAATATAATCTAAGTAAATGACATGTTAAAACAAGCATTAAATGTAAACAGGATACAAATAATGCTTCCTATCTAGCACTAAATGTAAACAGGATACAATCAATGCCTGCTATCTAGCACTAAATGTAAACAGGATACAATCAATGCCTGCTATCTAGCACTAAATGTAAACAGGATACAATCCATGCCTAAATGTAAACAGGATACAATCCATGCCTGCTATCTAGCACTAAATGTAAACAGGATACAATCAATGCCTGCTATCTAGCACTAAATGTAAACAGGATACAATCAATGCCTTCTATCTGGCACTAAATGTAAACAGGATACAATCCATGTGTTCTATCTAGCACTAACTGTAAACAGGATACAATCAATGCCTGCTATCTAACACTAACTGTAAACAGGATACAATCAATGCCTTCTATCTGGCACTAAATGTAAACAGGATACAATCAATACGTTCTATCTAGCACTAAATGTAAACAGGATACAATCAATACCTTCTATCTGGCACTAAATGTAAACAGGATACAATCCATGTCTTCTATCTAGCACTAAATGTAAACAGGATACAATCAATACATTCTATCTAGCACTAAATGTAAACAGGATACAATCAATACCTTCTATCTGGCACTAAATGTAAACAGGATACAATCAATACCTTCTATCTGGCACTAAATGTAAACAGGATACAATCAATACCTTCTATCTGGCACTAAATGTAAACAGGATACAATCAATACCTTCTATCTGGCACTAAATGTAAACAGGATACAATCCATGTCTTCTATCTAGCACTAAATGTAAACAGGATACAATCAATACGTTCTATCTAGCACTAAATGTAAACAGGATACAATCAATACCTTCTATCTGGCACTAAATGTAAACAGGATACAATCAATACATTCTATCTAGCACTAAATGTAAACAGGATACAATCAATACCTTCTATCTGGCACTAAATGTAAACAGGATACAATCAATACGTTCTATCTAGCACTAAATGTAAACAGGATACAATCAATACCTTCTATCTGGCACTAAATGTAAACAGGATACAATCAATACGTTCTATCTAACACCAAATGTAAACAGGATACAATCAATGTCTTCTATCTACTGCCAAACAGGAAACAATACTTACCTCAATCTGAGATGGAGTGGCATCCTCCTTAAACCACATGCACTGTACATTCCTGGCTATTCGGTTAAACCAGCTAACCGGCATGGACTTGCCCTGTGGATTCAAATTTGGAAAAAGGATGGTAAATTAGGAACTGGAGACACACGTAAAACGGGATAAAGTTGAGTTTAGCACCTCATATCTAACACAAGTCAAAGTATCAAAGTCACTCCATGTAGTTCCCAGGGGTCACTCCATGTAGTTCTCAGGGGTCACTCCAGGTAGTTCTCAGGGGTCACGCCAGGTAGTTCTCAGGGGTCACTCCATGTAGTTCTCAGGGGTCACTCCAGATAGTTCCCAGGGGTCACTCCATGTAGTTCCCAGGGGTCACTCCATGTAGTTCCCAGGGGTCACTCCATGTAGTTCTGAGGTGTCACTCCATGTAGTTCTGAGGTGTCACTCCATGTAGTTCTGAGGGGTCACTCCATGTAGTTCTGAGGTGTCACTCCATGTAGTTCTGAGGTGTCACTCCATGTAGTTCTGAGGTGTCACTCCATGTAGTTCTGAGGTGTCACTCCATGTAGTTCTGAGGTGTCACTCCATGTAGTTCTGAGGTGTCACTCCATGTAGTTCTGAGGTGTCACTCCATGTAGTTCTGAGGTGTCACTCCATGTAGTTCTGAGGTGTCACTCCATGTAGTTCTGAGGTGTCACTCCATGTAGTTCTGAGGTGTCACTCCATGTAGTTCTGAGGTGTCACTCCGTGTAGTTCTGAGGTGTCACTCCGTGTAGTTCTGAGGTGTCACTCTGTGTAGTTCTGAGGGGTCACTCCATGTAGTTCTGAGGTGTCACTTCATGTAGTTCTGAGGTGTCACTCCATGTAGTTCTGAGGTGTCACTCCATGTAGTTCTGAGGTGTCACTCCATGTAGTTCTAAGGTGTCACTCCATGTAGTTCTGAGGTGTCACTCCAAGTAGTTCTGAGGGGTCACTCCATGTAGTTCTGAGGGGTCACTCTATGTAGTTCTGAGGTGTCACTTCATGTAGTTCTGAGGTGTCACTCCATGTAGTTCTGAGGTGTCACTCCATGTAGTTCTGAGGGGTCACTCCATGTAGTTCTGAGGGGTCACTCCATGTAGTTCTGAGGGGTCACTCAATGTAGTTCTGAGGTGTCACTCCATGTAGTTCTGAGGTGTCACTCCATGTAGTTCTGAGGTGTCACTCCATGTAGTTCTGAGGGGTCACTCCATGTAGTTCTGGGGTGTCACTTCATGTAGTTCTGAGGTGTCACTTCGTGTAGTTCTGAGGTGTCACTCCGTGTAGTTCTGAGGTGTCACTCCGTGTAGTTCTGAGGTGTCACTCCGTGTAGTTCTGAGGTGTCACTCCGTGTAGTTCTGAGGTGTCACTCCATGTAGTTCTGAGGTGTCACTCCATGTAGTTCTGAGGTGTCACTCCATGTAGTTCTGAGGTGTCACTCCATGTAGTTCTGAGGTGTCACTCCATGTAGTTCTGAGGTGTCACTCCATGTAGTTCTGAGGTGTCACTCCATGTAGTTCTGAGGTGTCACTCCATGTAGTTCTGAGGGGTCACTCCATGTAGTTCTGAGGTGTCACTCCATGTAGTTCTGAGGGGTCACTCCATGTAGTTCTGAGGTGTCACTCCATGTAGTTCTGAGGTGTCACTCCATGTAGTTCTGAGGGGTCACTCCATGTAGTTCTGAGGTGTCACTCCATGTAGTTCAGAGGTGTCACTCCATGTAGTTCTGAGGGGTCACTCCATGTAGTTCAGAGGTGTCACTCCATGTAGTTCCCAGAGGTCACTCCATGTAGTTCCCAGAGGTCACTCCATGTAGTTCCCAGAGGTCACTCCATGAAGTTCCCAGGGGTCTCTAGAAGAACAGGACTACTACTCCCTCAACCATGTCACAAGAAGCTAGTAATATGAGGCTGTGCATGGGGCTGACATAAACCATCACTGCTGAGAACACTACTACTTTGCTGCAGGCTTTCTGCAAGGGGGGAGCTGTAGTGGTTGAACCATGCTCTGAAGGGAGTGAAAAGGAAGATGAAGGAATGACTGAAAATATTCAGAGATTTCATGAAGTTTTTCAGGTGTAATGATGAATCGAAGAGCAGCAGCTGGGAGACTCTTTCAGGCCATACACTGAGGATTCTTCATCAAAAGAGAAACTGACAAGAAGACGAAGATGGCTGTATACCACTCTACCTATGCTCCAGTCTTGATCGCTGGATGCGAGTCATGGGCATTGACCACAACCCACAGAAGCCAGCTGCAAACCTCAGAAATTAGGTATCTGAAGAAGGTGGGGGATCCAGAGCTCCAGAACGACCCAGAGTTTGCCAAAAGGACATCAGACAATCCCTGAAAGACTGGACTAGAACCAGGCCAAAAAGAAGACAGCCAACAGGGCAGTAAGGTGCTCTCTCTGGCAAGCCTCTACACCCCAGGGTAGACAAGGAACGACTAAGTAAGTAATGAATGAGTAACTGGAACTGAAGCAGAAATGCTTCCACTTTGAAGAAGGGCACCCTTAAAACTTGACTTGGAAGCACCCATGAACAATCTCCAGCTACTTGGACCATTCGTTGTAGCACTTAGCTCACATATACATAAAATTTCACTAATTAATTTCAAATGCTGCTGCAGTAAAAACCAATGGACCAGCTTGCCAACTTAGACATGCTCTTAGGACTCAAACAAGGTTGGAAAAAAAAAATGCTCAATTAAGAATGAGTAAGGATTCTCATGTCCTGTGTGGTTTCAGGGGTTGTCTCAGGGGACAATGAGAGAACAGGATTAATACACTCTCAGGCATTTCATAAGGGGTGACTAATACGATCATGTTGTGCGTTGAGTTAGCAACCTCATCATACTTTTTAAAAAACACACGTGAAAACGTGCTATAGAAACTGCCAATACAACAGAACATGAATGCTTAGAGCTGGCTCCCTGCTGCAGTGTTGGAGCCATGCTCTATTGGGAACGAAAAGGGAAATGATGAATGAAGCATTCTCATGCTCGTCTACCTAGCCATCTGACATATAAGAGTCACGACGTTTTCCACATACTATATCATATCAATAACATTATCATCTTTTTTTGCTCCTGATGGAGCATGCAGCCACCACTACAGATGGCCCCCTTAAGAAAGCCTAAGATGGCCATCTTGAGGAAGCCCCTGCCAAAGCACAAACTCTTACACTGGTGGTTTCTGTAACAATTTATTTTACATCATGAGGTTCCTAGTTCCACGTGCAACCTTATACGTCTCTCGTACATCACAGAGAGTCTGAACTTTTCTTTGGATGATGCAGGTCGACTTGCCCAGAATCGTGATGTGTTCAGAGCAGCTGTAATGGAGACAACGTTCCTTAAAGAATACGTCACATGATGATGATGATGATGAATGGGGAATGACACTTAGTCATCAACTCCCTTTTGCTCCCTCTGGAATGTAGAACCACCATTTGCAGGAAACTTACACCAAAACATTCAAGTGCTCTTATAGCGATCATTTCTGCTGCTATTTGTTTTGCATGATTAGGCTTACCAGCCCTATGTACAACCTGTCATATAGCAGCTTCTTACGGCATGCCTCAGGAAGCAGTGGTCTTATTGTCTGTCTCCTTAGAGACCCCCCAGCACTACAAGGGCAATGACATTTGGCGGTAATAACAAACCCACAAGGGGGCTCTCCACCTGCATGTTAAGAACATAGAAGACTGAAATGCTTGTCCGATGGAACACCCTCTGAAGATCAGAGCACCTCCTGTAGTATTCTTCTCCTATATTTTTTTTTATCTGTCTCATCATCATTAGCTGCCATCTTTACAATAAAGGTCAGCTGCAATGGATCTCCAACATCTTCTGTCTCTATTTTCAGTTTTATATTTACTTTGATGACAACCGGATTGTGATCTGAATTTATGCCAGCACCCAGGATGTGTCTTTGCACTTGTAACACTGTTCGTAAATCTATGTTTGATCATGATGAAGTCAATTTGATTTCGTGTTATATCTCCTGGGCTTTTCCATGTGTATAGTTTCCTTGGATGGTGTTCAAAAAAGGTGTTACATATAACCAGTTGGTTTTCTTCACAGAACTGTATAAGTCTGTCTCCTCTATCATTTCTTTTCCCCAATCCATACTGTCCTACTGTTTTCTTGTATTTTACTTTTCCTATTTTTGCATTCACATCACCCATTACAAATAACACATCTGTGGATTTTACTGGTTTAAGTGTGTGTTGTAACTCTTGATAGTATTCCTCTATTTCTTCTTCGCTGTGTTCTTTAGTTGGCACATTTGTTTGTAAGATTACTTGTCAAATGGCTTTCTCTCATTTTCAGTAACATCATTCTGTCATTCACCCGTGTGTTACCGGGGCCTGAAAGGGTAGCAAAGAATAGTAACACTGTTCCCTGCCAAGCATGTCGTAGAAAGTGACTAAGGAGGGTTGGGCATGGGGCCGGTTACCCCATCCTGTAAAAAATTTAAACCACAAAAAACTTCAACAAACATGGACAAGTCAATTAAAGAAAATAAAACACAGCCATCCAAGACAGGGGAAGGTCCTCTCGCAGGGAGGCGTATGATGCAACACAGAGAAAGCCGAAAGGAGTCTGTGTTGCTGACTAACCTTCTTTCTTCTAGGAGAACTTTCAGATTTGGCACCTGGAATGTTCGGACATTAAACGAACAAGGGAAAGTGGCACAAGTAGCAGCAGAGATGTGGGAATATAAAATTGAGGTTCTGGGACTGTGTGAAACAAAGTAGAAGGGGGTAGACAGGAAGAAACTTATCACAGGTGAATTGGTGCAGTCCTCAGGACATGAAGAGAAACTCAAGAGATATGCAACAATGCAAAATTATAGACAACAATTTAATGTAGGACATCTAAGAAATCAAGAAACAAGAGACAAATTTGCGGTCACAATATCCAACAAATTCCAAGTGCTCCAACAGCTGGAAGATGCAGAGAATACAGAAAAATTGGCAGCAAATCAAAACGGTATGGAATGAGACATGTGAAGAAATACTGGGGAAAAGGGAACGACAACAAAAAGCATGGATAACAACAAAAACCATCAATAAGATAAAAGACAGGAAAAACAAGAAAGCAGATTTAAACACAAGCAAAACCAGAAGTTCCAAAGCCAAGGCTCAAGAAGTGTACACAGAAGCAAACAAAGAAGTAAAAAGAAGCATCAAAAGAGACAAGAGGAAGTATATTGAGGAGTTGGCAAGAGAGGCAGAAGATCCTGCAGCCAAAGGGAATATGAGAGAACTGTATAACAGCACAAAGAAGCTGACGGGGAAATACAAGCAAACAAGTTGCCTCATAAAAGACAAGAATGGAAAACTGCTCAGCAATATACAAGAGCAAATGAAGAGGTGGACAGAATATTTTGAGGACCTTCTCAATAGACCAGCTCCACAAAACCCCCCTTGGACATCCAGCCAGCAGAAGAAGAGCTACAAATTAACGGTGAAAGACCAATGAAGGAAGAAATAAAGAAAGCCATAAAGCTTCTAAGAGATGGAAAAGTGTCTGGACCTAATGGCATTCCAGCAGAGGCCATCAAAGCAGATATCGACACGGCTACAGAGATGTTATATAAATTACTTGGTAAAGTCTGGGAAAAGGAAGAGATACCAGCAGAATGGAAGGAAGGATATCTGGTTAAGTTGCCTAAGACGGGAAATTTACAAGAGTGCACAAATTATAGAGGAATAATGTTACTTTCAGTGCCAGGAAAAGTATTAAACAGGATTATCCTTGAAAGATTAAAAGAGTCCATAGACAAGAAACTGAGAGATGAACAAGCAGGTTTTCGACAAAACAGATCCTGTACAGACCAGATAGCCACTTTGAGAATAATAGTTCAACAAAGTCTGGAATGGAATTCACCACTATACATAGGATTTGTGGACTACGAAAAGGCATTTGACAGTGTAGACAGAGAATCACTTTGGAAATTGATGAGGCATTATGGAGTTCCCCTGAAGATCATTAATTTAATAAAGAAAACATATGAAGACATGACATGCAGAGTTCTTCATGAAGGACAGCTTACAGAACCGTTTGGGATAAGAACATGAGTGCGACAAGGATGCCTCTTGTCTCCGTTTCTTTTCTTACTAGCAATAGACTGGGTTACGAGAACATCGACAACACACAACAGAAATGGAATCCAGTGGACTCTGACTAAGCAGTTGGATGATCTGGATTTTGCTGATGACTTAGCTCTTCTGTCCCATAACCGTAATCAGATGCAGGACAAATTGAAAACACTCAATGAGAGGTCACAGCAATTGGGTCTGAAAATACACAGGGAAAAGACAAAGATAATGAGAATAAATGCAGGTAATGATAACAGGGTTGAACTTGAAGAAGCACCAATACAAGATGTAGAATCGTACACATATCTTGGCAGCAATATAGACAAAGTTGGAGGGACAGACAGTGATATCAAAATAAGAATACAAAAAGCAAGAGGAGCTTTCATTGCATTGGGAACTATATGGAGATCAAGAGAAATCGGATCCAACATGAAAATAAGAATCTTCAACTCAAATGTGAAGTCAGTCCTATTGTATGGCTCTGAGACATGGAGAACAACAAAGACAACTACCAAAAAGCTACAGACTTTCATAAATGGGTGCTTGCGTAGAATAGAGGGATTAAAATGGTATGACAAGGTTATATCAACAAGGTTACCAACGTGGAACTGATGACAAGAACTAGACAAGTGCCAGTGGAACAAGAGATGAGAAGAAGATGATGGCGATGGATAGGACACATACTGAGGAAACCTGTTGATAGCATTACAAGGCAGTCCTTGTTCTGGAACCCCCAGTGCAAGAGAAGCAGAGGTAGACCAAGAAGCACATGGAGAAGAGAGCTGGAAACAGAGGTGAAAATGATAAGGAAAACGTGGAAAGAACTTGAGATGATGGCATGTGACTAGAGGACTTGGCATGTGTTTGTTGAAGGCCTATGCTCCTTTGTGCTTACTCGGAGCAAGCAAGAGGACATGCACACCATCATAGCTGGCAGACGCTGGAGCTGGGTTGGCCATGTCCTCAGAAGAGACCCCGATGCCATCACAAGAACAGCTATGCTATGGACCCCTGAAGGAAAACAAAATAGAGGCCGACCAAAAACAACTTGTCGGAGGACTGTGGAGGCTGAGATGCAAAGAATGAACCAGAGTTGGGGCACTAAACGAAGGATGGCCGCCGACCGAGCAAAGTGGAATCAATTTGTTGTTGCCCTACAAGACGCCATCAGGTGTAATGGCCACTGACTGCTTTGACGGTCGGCGGCTAAGGATCAAAGAAGAAGAAGAAGAAGATGCTCCTTTGGGAGTGGAGGGTTATGAATGAATTCTGTCATTGTGTGTTCAGTATCCACATACGTATTTTTATAATTCATTGTTTAATAACATTCCTACTCTTCTTTCCTTTTTTATTCCTCCTGAGTGCATAAGTGCATATTGGTCTCTTTTTATGTAGCTTATGTCTAATAATCTTGCCTCTGCCCCTCCCAGTATATCAAGTTTTATGTTGGCTGCCTCTAAAATTAGATTATCTAGCTTCTCTACTCCATTTAATGGTCTGACATTCCATGTTCCCATTTTTAGGCTCCTCCTACTAGTTTTTAGGTTGTCTTTCTCAGAATGTTCCCTTTCAACAGAATTTGGGGAACACTCTTCATTGTATAGTTGCTTACTCATTAGAGGAGTTGCCACTTCCTTGTTGTTTTGTACAGCAGATTCCTGTCCAGGGAATCAAGAGTTCTCTACATATCTGTTCTTATCTTTTTGTTGTGATTCCATTACATTCTTTAGGACATAGGTGGTAAAGCCCTAGACTCTTCCACAGTAGCCAATCATTTTCTTTTCCTATGCCTGACATGTCTCTAGCATGCTACACACTTTGCTGTTTCGTTTCATG
The DNA here is from genome assembly GCA_024509875.1 of Oreohelix idahoensis. Taxonomy (NCBI): domain Eukaryota; kingdom Metazoa; phylum Mollusca; class Gastropoda; order Stylommatophora; family Oreohelicidae; genus Oreohelix; species Oreohelix idahoensis. The sequence continues at coordinate 43,772 of JAMPIV010003382.1, read as the reverse complement.
AGCCGTTATCTTTTTAAGATTCCTCCGTCTCACTCATCATCTCAGCCGTTGTGTACTAGAGATGGACATTCCCTTGAGTATGATTACTCCTACCTCACTCATGTAGTTTAGCCAGTCAGCCAAGACTGTTGCCCAGGATGTGGCCATCGTCGTCTTCTTCTTCTTCCGTCCTTAGCCACCGACCGTCAAAGCAGTCAGTGGCCATTTCGCCTAGTGGCGTCTTAGGGCAACAGCAGATAGGTTTTCTTTGCCATTGTTTCCCATCACGCCTAGTGGTGTCTTTAGGGCAACGGCAAATCAACCCATTTGCTGTTGTTTCCGTAATCGAAGTGACTGGCAAACGGGTGATCAGCCCGTTGTGAAAGGCCATCGTCGTACACAAGCGGTATTCATGGAGCCATAAATGAGCTAGATAAAGAGAGGGGAACCAAATAGGATCCTGACTATCCATTAAGGATATGGCTGTCACTCACCATGAGGTACTATCCCTGTCTTTACCCTACATCTATATCTATCTACATTATAGCAAATGCACAATACATCAAGTACCACAATTCTGATTGATGACCTATGAACTTTACCCTAATTACAGCGTCATCCTCCACTGTTTGCAGGTCATGGATAGCTTTCACTTCATCCTCCAGCTGTTTCCTCTCCTCCGAGGACAACGTAGCATATGGGAATACGTGTCGGCAGTATACGTCATAAATTCTCATGGTTCTATCCATGGCCTGGAAGGTATGCACAAGATACAAAAATTTAACATTTTATAACAAGGATTTAAAAAACATAGAAAAAGCCATAAGGGACATGCATAAACTACGTACAGGGCTCTGTGATTATCATTATCTTCGGTAAAACAAAAGAGCAGTGGGATGTGTTCTTCCATGGCATCCAAATAAGTCGCTCATGTCATTGTTGTTGTTGTTTAACTAAAGCTGCTGAGCTTCTCACTCTTTTGCAGCCAATACCAAGTTTAAGACTTTGGTATTATCTACACCGTAGATCTAGGCTTTTCCTGTGGCTTTTCTGCTATTCCAAAATGTGTTGTGTTGAAATCATAGCTCCAGTTTCTCCAGCCTGGCTTGCATTTAAAGGATCATCACATCTGGTGCCAAGCTAGGAGGAAGAAGGGCGTGACATACTGTGCATTCCCCACCATCCAAGGGGGCTCTCCAAATAACTTACTTACTTACTTAGTCGTTCCCCTTCTACCGTGAGGTGTAGAGGTTTGGAAGAGAGAGCGCCAGACTATTCTATCGGCTGTCTTCCTCCTGGCCTGGTTCCATTCCAGTCCTCGGTCCTTCAAAGATTGTCTAATGTTGTCCTCCCAGCGGACTCTGGGTCGTCCTCGGGGTCTGGATCCTTGGCTCTTTGTTTCCCATGCTAGTCGTGGTATCCGATCTTCTCCCATTCTGCAGACATGGCCAAACCATCTTAGTTGGGACTGTTCTACTTGGGTCTGTAGGGGGTGGCATTTTAGGCCTTGACGTATCGTCTGGTTGCGTACCATGTCTCTTCTTGTTACTTCAACCACCTTCCTCAGATACCTCATTTCTGAGGTTTGGATCTGGCTTTTATGAGTTGTAGTCATTGCCCATGACTCGCATCCATATGTCAAGACTGGGACATAGGTGGAGCGGTATACAGCCATCTTCGTTTTCTTACCAACCTCTCTCTTGCTGAGGAATCCTCGATTTATGGCCTGAAAAAGTCTCCCAGCTGCTGCTTTTCGAGTGGCCAACTCTTCTTTGATGCCTCCCTTTCGGTCTATAATAGCTCTGAGGTATTTAAAGTGGTCAACCTGCTCCAGGACCTGTTCTCCCAGCTTAATCTGATGCCTTCTTTCTTCTCGTGATATCACCATGGATTTTGTTTTAGAGCTGCTTATGACCATCCCTCTCTTCTCCAGCTCTTCCTTCCAGACTTGCAGGTTGGATTGGAGATGTGCCTCTGATTTAGCAATCAGGGCAACATCATCAGCAAATGCCAGCTCTGAAATATAGACCTGTCTCATTTTCCAGTACCCCACTGAATACTTTCTTGTTCTCTCCTTACATGCCTTGATGACATCATCCATAAGGAGTATGAAGAGGTAAGGTGATAGGATATCACCTTGTCTTACACCAGTGGTGGTCCTGAACTCTTCTGACTTATGGTTTGCTGTCCTCACATAATTTCTGCAAGACTTGTAGAAGCTCTGTATAGCATGAATCAGAGGTGCTGGAATATTCTTCCTTGCCAAACAGTCCCAAAGTTTGCTCCAAGGGACCCTGTCAAACGCCTTTTCCAGATCTATGAAACAAAGATGGATCTCACTCTTATACTCAAGGGCCTTTTCACTCAGCTGTCTGAGTGTGAAGATTAGGTCTTGAGTACTTCGGTTTGCTCGAAATCCGCACTGGACCTCATCCAATTGTGGCTCAGCTAGGCGTCGGAGTCTCTGCTCTAGGATTCTAGAGTAGATTTTTCCAGGGACACTGAGAAGGGATATGCCTCTATGGTTTCCACACTGTCGGTTGTCACCCTTTTTGAAAATTGGTGTTATGATGGCGATCTCCCAATCCTTTGGTATGGTCTTGTTGCACCATGCTGCCTGTAGGACCCTTAAGAGTAACAGGTCGCCTGATGCTCCCATGTACTTAACCATTTCTGGTGTTATACCATCATGACCTGCTGCTTTGCCCATCTTGATTTTCTCCAGTGCTGCCTTCAGTTCTTCCATCTTTATGTCATCTTCATCACCATTGGTTTCCTCTTCTGTGCTAGTGATTATCATTTCTGATGTTTGACCTTGCTCACCATCAAGCTCTCCAAATAAGCAGAGCAAAAATCCTGTGCTCTGATTCTGGGCTCTTCCAATGAATTGTCACGTCCTACACAGAGCCACTTCTCAGCTTCCCCTGCCTATCATGGGTCCATAGTGAGATCCTGCTGCATGCAGCCAACCTGGTAAAAGCCAGATTTACATCTGGGGCTCAAGTGACTCCTCCAAGCTTAGTGTGCAATGCTGGGTTCTCAACATGTTTCACCACAGGGGGAACCCACAGAAGTGTGTGGACGATTTCAAGAGTCAATGAGGGTGTAATTAGCCTCACAGACAGAGGTTCACTTCCACATGTGTATAATGTAGCCCTGTGCTTAGCTGGTGGTCATATAAAGATGGCGCCAGATATGCCACTGAGCACGCTCATGTCATTAGGGATAATATTATGTTTAGGGTTAGGATTCCTAAACCTAACCGTAATCCCTTATTATTGCATCTTTGAATTCTGTTTTTTAAAGGCTTTATCAAAAACATGGCCCATTGTTCTTCATTTCAACCTCATCATCTCCGTTTTCGCTCCTGATAGAGCATGGAATCCCCACTGCAGATGGCTCTCTTGAGGAAGCCTACGCCAAAGCATTCGCTCTTGCAGAAGTGGTTTCTGTAGACATTTGTTTTACAGGATGAGGTTGCCAGCCCTATACACAACCTCATATTGGTTGCCAGGTTACAACATGCCCGTGGGAGCAGCAGTCCTGTTATTTAATTCCTAAAGAGACCCACAGAACTACCAGGGGGCTAACAACATGTAAGCAAGTCTTATGCGATGCAACCAAATTATGTACCGGACTGATTGATCATGAAAATACAAGGTAAATGACATCATGATGATATGAGGTGGTTCTTGACCGTGAAACGACTTACTTACTTACTTAGTCGTTCCCCTTCTACCGTGAGGTGTAGAGGTTTGGAAGAGAGAGCGCCAGACTATCCTATCGGCTGTCTTCCTCCTGGCCTGGTTCCATTCTAGTCCTCGGTCCTTCAAAGATTGTCTAATGTTGTCCTCCCAGCGGACTCTGGGTCATCCTCGGGGTCTGGATCCTTGGCTCTTTGTTTCCCATGCTTGTCGTGGTATCCAATCTTCTCCCATTCTGCAGACATGGCCAAACCATCTTAATTGAGACTGTTCTACTTGGGTCTGCAGGGGGTAGGATTTAAGGCCTTGACGTATCGTCTGGTTGCGTACCATGTCTCTTCTTGTTACTTCAACTATCTTCCTCAGATCCGTGAAACATCAATTAAAAAAAAAAAATTTGGGGGGTGGGGGGGGGGGGGGGGGGGGATCCGTTGTATAAAGTACCATATTTCCCACCATATAAAATGCCATTTTTTTCCAGAAACTTATTTTTTAAAATTTATCATATGTCTTATAAGGAGAGGGTCAAGGCTATCATAAACAAGCATGTTATTATTTTTTGCCTCATCCGTGATTTTAGAGTTTACTTATTTTTTGTTGTTGTTAAAGCAATATATGAGTTCCAGTAATTTTATGAAACTCGTGCTAAAGTGTTAAAAATGTCAAATTCAATTACAGGTAGATTTGACTTTGGAGAAAAAAACCCTGGTGGATTGATTAAGGTATAATAACATAAATTTTTATGGAGTATCTTTAATGAATGTTGTCCTTATGTTTCCATGCAGGGTCGGATTACTGTGTTTTGAAGATGAATTAAAAACTAGCTTTCTATTGCCACATTTTTTTTACCGGTCATTAAAGATGGATTAGAATAATGCTTTTGGAAATATTTTTGGTAGTGAATGATATAGTATTATAAACTAATCATATGTGCATTGAATTGCTTTTATTTAAAATAGAATTCAAAGTTTTGAGATGCGTGCAATAAAAAAATGCTTTTATTTGAAAAGGATAAAAATCCATAATATAACATGCAGTGTAATAAATAAGTTTCTCCAATGTATCATTATTTTTGTCCAAAATAATCTCATTAAATTATGGGTGGATGGATATTTTAAAAAAACAAAAAAAGTTGATTCGTCTTACTAGGGCAAAAGACAAAGAATATAACCAACGTTGCAGCACTGGGCAGTGCCCAGGGGCCCCACAATTCTAGGGGCCCCATGCTCGGATGCTGCCATATTGTTCATAAGACATGATATGTTTATATGTTTGTGTTTTTCAAGGTTATGTTATATTGTTATAGGTTGTGTTGATTAATCCTCGCTTTACTGTAAATACAGCATGTTTGTTTATGTTTAAACATTTTGTAACAAAATTTTTGTTGAAAGTACCATTAAATTATAAATCTATAGGTTTAATTTTATTGACCATTTACATTTTTATTCCCGTGGGTGCGGAGAGCTGGTAGGGGCCCCAGTGCATTGCTTTGCCCCGAGCCTACAATGCTGTTAAGACAGCCCTGAGGAAATATAGTAATTCCTTACTGTAAGACATAGATATTTTTTGGAAACAATATGATTTTTTAAAGACTTTAACTTCAGTAATGAGAATAACCAGGAAAGCCATTACACTGACATGTAAGTGGAAGTGATCACATTGACATGTAAGTGGAAGTGATCACATTGACATGTAAGTGGAAGTGATCACATTGACATGTAAGTGGAAGTGATCACATTGACATGTAAGTGGAAGTGATCACATTGACATATAACTACTGACCTGCTTTGGGATATTCATGATGTCAGCTATTCGAGCCCAGTGCTTTTTGTCATTCATTTTTTTAGGTCCACCTGCTTCCTCTACAAGTTGATACAGCTGAGGCAAGTCAATTTCTATTCCACCTATCTGAAATATTCACAAACATTAAGACATTACACCTTCTAACTGTCCTGGTGAAATATGTAAAATGTAACAATGCCACATTTCCACCAACATTTTTCAGCAAAAGGTGCACACAACACAGTAAAACCTAAATTGAACACCGATTGAAAGAACACGCTGGTCTTACAATTTTTTAATGGAGCTTTGATCACTGACCCACAACAAACTACCAGCAAATCATCATCAGCCTTGACAGGGAAAGCAGAGCTGGAAATTACACTGAGACATCTAAAGATCTACCATATATATATATATATATATATATATATATATATATATATATATATATATATATATATATATATATATATATATATATATATATATATATATATATATATATATATATATATATATATATATATATATATATATACGAGGGGAAGTCAGTAAGTTACAAATGGTTATGAAAAAAATAATAAATGAGATAAAAACTTGAACACCATGTATTATTGCACTTACATTTCCCCTTTATTTCTCAACATAATCTCCACCAACATTGATACACTTATCCCATCGCTGTATTAGTGCTTCGAAATCTGCAGCATAGAAGTGCGTGCTCTGCTGTCTCAGCCACATTCGCACCTCACGTTCAACCTCTGCATCACCCGCGAAATGTTTACCGACAAGGTGAGCTTTTAGTGATTCAGGTTGGTATTGATGCACCCATGATTCATCCCCAATAACAATCCTGTTCAGCATGTCTTCTCCTTCACCTGCGTACCGAAACAGATGTTCCAAGGACAGTCCCATTCGGTTCATTTTGTGTTCCTCAGTCAGTTGTCTGGTCACCTACAGTGAGCACACTTTCCAAAAATTCAAATGGTCATGCATTATGATATAGGCTAAGAGACAAACACTTCACACCGTAAACAGGAAACATTTCCTTATGAATATCCTTTGCAGGAAGTCCTTTTGCCCAAAAAAAACCGCACAACAGCGCGCTGCTCTTCGTTTGTACACTGCACGAGCACGGTCGCCATTTTTATCTGCTCTGCGCATGCGACACCTAGCAGTCTGCTACCTAAGCTAATTATAAAGCTGGATGGTACTGTTGCCTAATGACACATTTAGAAACTACCAACTACCATTTTCAGCTTCCCCATATCAGTTTGTAACCTCCTTACTGACTTCCCCTCGTAATATATATATATATATATATATATATATATATATATATACGAGGGGCGTTCAGAAAGTAATGCACCACATCGTTTTTCTCAGCTAATGATGAAGATAGAAGCATGAAATTTTGCACACTTCAACTATGGCATGTGCCAAATGTGTGCACCAAATTGCACTGCAACCGGCCATATAATACGGCTGCCCTAAACCGTTGAAATGGAGCGTGTTAGCAACTTGCGTTATAAGCAGCGAATTGTGATAGAATTTCTCGTTGCAGAAAAGGAAACTGTTGTGAACATTCACAAGCGTCTATGTGATGTGTATGGAAGTTTTGCAGTCGACAGGAGTACAGTCAGTCGCTGGGTTCAGAGAATCAAAGAATCAGGAAGTGGAGATACGTAGCAGCTTGATCGGCCGCGCTGTGGACGTCCTGCCACAGCCACCAACGCAGAAATGTTGAAATGCGCTGAGGGCATTATTCTTACTGATAGGCGAATCACTACTCAACAATTGGCCTTACAGCTGTCAGTCAGCATTGGTAGTGCAAATGCAGTTATAAAAACTTTCTGATTTTCTAAGGTTTGTGCAAGATGGGTTCCTCGAAGTCTCACAAATGACCACCGATTGCAAAGGAAAGCAATTTCTTCTGAATTGTTGGAGCGTTTCAGTGCTGATGGAGAAAATTTTTTGGCTAAGATCGTTACAGGTGACGAAACCTGGGCACATCATTTTGAACCTGAGACAAAAAGACAGTCAATGGAGTGGCATCATCCGCAATCACCACGAAGAAAGAAATTCAAGACAATTCCTTCAGCTGGAAAGGTCATGATCACTGTCTTTTTGGGACATTGAAGGTGTGATTCTTGTGGACGTTATGCCAAGAGGAGAGATAATCAATTAGCAAGCTTACATTAAGACATTGAAAAATTGAATCAACGTTTTCGCAGAATTCGGCCGCACAAGAATCCAAAGAATCCAGCAGACCTGCTTCTCCTTCACGACAATGCGCGACCTCACACAAGTCTGGCAACACGGGAAGCAATCACCAAATTGGGTTGGACTGTACTATCCCATCCACCCTATAGTCCGGATTTGGGACCTTCTGATTTTCATCTATTTGGTCCACTTAAAGATGCACTCCGTGGACAAGGTTTGAAGATGATGAAGGAGTGATTCATGCAGCGAAGAAATGGCTACATGATCAAGACAAAATCTGGTACGGGCTAGGAATACATGCACTTGTTTCGTGCTGGCATAAAGCCGTACACGTTGATGGGGATTACGTTGAATAATACCGATGTTTACAAGACATATCCATTTATATTGTGTATAAATTTCATGCTTTTTGAATAAACAGCTTCTGAGAAAAACGATGTGGTGCATTACTTTCTGAACGCCCCTCGTATATATATATATATATATATATATATATATATATATATATATATATATATATGTATATATATATATATATATAGATATATACATATATATATATATATATGTATGTATGTATGTATGTGTGCGTGTGTAATTTTAAGCAGAAGTGGGGGTGGGGAATGGGGAGGGTATTATGAACCTTACAAAGAAAATATCACATTCCTATCTCATGCAGTTCACGAATACATTTTTGTAGCCAGTAGAGTGTTCACTGGGAATGTGGGAAAAGTACCTTTGATCCCAGAGCACCGCAATTTTAAATATCTAGTCCGAAATTTCCCTAGTTTAAAAGTCATTTTTCCCCCCCTCGCAATCACCTAAAGATCTACCAATTTATCCACTTGGAACTACCGGTAGATTGAGATCGACTGGTTGCCGACCCCTGCTGTGGATGAATACCTCCTGTGAAGATTCAATTATATAATATTTCTGTATATACTTGAGTATAAGTCGATCCAACTATAACTCGACCCCAGACTTTAGGACATAAAAAGCTTCCAAAATGAATGACTCGATTATAAGTCGAACAAGTTTTTTGTAGATTCCGAATTCCCATTTTGCATTGGACTTTCCCAAATTGCACTGGAATTTCCATGCTTTCTACAAATTCCTATTACTTACATGTTAACCGCTTCCCATTTAAAACACTTATAATCGCCCGCCTGGAAAGTCTGAATAATTTGTTGGTCCACTGCCAAGTAGAAACGAGATCACGGTATTTATCAAGACCTGAGTTATAAATAGATTTCCGGTACATTTAAAGCTTCAGTTTTCTGAATTTTTAGAATCGATCAGTGTGATTTTTTATATTTTTTTAAAGCTATGGCTTTCTGGGCGGTCGAATATTTGGCTTTGGGATCTGAGAAGTGACTTGTTATTTGATCAGGATGCTAATGGTGCAGCCGAATTAGATGTAGATATTGAATAAGGGACCGATTTAGCCTCTGACAGTGACACTGATGAAAGTGAATATGGTGAAAGAAGTAATGGTATTGATGATAGATCAAACGAAGGAGGCTGGTCAACAACGCATACTCCAGTTGAAATTTGTGACTTTGTAGGAATTTAACTCTTAAACTCCAGAGCAACGCTCTGAGCGTTGCAAAATTCAACACGCTGTGCCATAGCAACGCTCTGAGCGTGACTAAAGAATTCTCGCCAATAAATGCAGAAACTTAACCATGTAATCAAATCCACGTTTTCTAAACCTAACCGGAATTTCCGTTAGTGTTGTCCGATCCTTTTATCGAAGATTTCGAGCTGTACACATGTGTTATTTCTTTGTTATCGAATTTATTTGCTAGTCAGGTGTGATCCGATTTTGTGAAAAATGTTTGTGTAGGTATAGCATTATGGCAAATCATATTCCTATTAGTTCTATGCCTTCTAGACGAATGTCTGCGTCTAAAGCATCAAGTTTACTTGAAAATATAATGGAGAGTGAAGATGATTTGATGGACTCTGATAGTTTTTTATCAGATGATGGAAGTGTTGCAGCAATGTCAGACACTTCGGATTCAGGTGACGAGAGGGTGTTGCGCCAGCCTGGCCCATCGAAAGGTAAGAAAGCTAGACTTACAACACTAGATGACTGGTCACAGGCTGCTGATGATGCTAGAAGTATGGTTAAAACTTCAAACAACTTTAGATTTATCCCCAAGCCACGAGGTACAAAAACAGTACCAGGTGTAAACCCAGAATATGTTGATGAAACATCAACACCACTGGATTGCTTTTTGGCACTTGTCAGAAATGATGTGATGGAATATATAATCACAAGCATCAATGAATATGCCACAAGACGTGTACAGATGAACACCCCAGCTCTAAAACAATCAGTGTATAACAACTGGAAACCTGTAAATAGGCATGAATTTTTAAAATTCATTGCAGTCACTAATTCAATGGGGTTGGATAAGAGACCAAGCATACGTGACTACTTTTCAAGACAGCCAAGCTTGTATACACCTTTCTACATCAAAATGTTTGAAAGACAGAGATTTGAGGCTATATATCACACAATGCTTCATGTGGGAGATGCAGATGCTGATGGAAAGAGCAAAATTGAGCCTTTTGTGGACATGCTATGCTCAAATTTCAACAGTGCCTTTATACCATTTGAAAACATTTCAATCGATGAAATGATTATTGGTTTCAAGGGGCGTTGGAGATATAAGCAGTTTAATGCATCCAAGCCCAAAAAGTATCACATAAAAAGTTTTGGATTGGTAGACAGTGCCACTGGATATGTACTGAATCTGCTCACTTATTATGAATCAGATACATCATACAATCCAGAGTGTGATTCTGACAGTGGCCATGCCATTAAAATCTTCAATACCCTCCTCAGCTGTATTGGAAGTGGATACCACATCTATGCTGACATGTATTACACCACCAGAGCTTTAGTTGATTTCCTTCTTGAACACACATTCTATTTCACAGGGACACTCCAGACCAATAGAAAAGGTTTTCCTCTTGCTCTGAAAGGTCTTTCCTTGAAACATATGGAAAGCTGGCACTGGGTCTCTAAAGATGACAGAATTATGTGCACTGCATGGAAGGATAAAAAGGCCAAAAAACCTGTGGTGATAGTCACTTCAAATGGAAATGCTGAAGACATTACACACAGACAAAAAACCAAACCATCCACAGCTACAATATGAGCATGAATGGTTGTGATAAGGCTGACCAGATGTTGAGTTATTATGGACTCCACACAAGGAAAAGCAATAAATGGTGGAAGAAAATATACCACTGGATAGTGGAGATTTGCTGCAATAATGCACAAATTCCATATGTTTTGTCTCGACCAGAAGGCGCTAACACAAAAATGTCACTTAAAAAATTCAAGTTGATTTTAATTAACCAGCTTACAGGAGCAGCAGCTGACATGATGACTGATGCAGATGACATGATGAGATCCAGAATTGGCCGCCCTATTAAGTCAAATGCAATAGAAAGACTTCAGGGCTCGAAGCATGTTATTGTTAGAGCAAAAAATGATGGACGCTGCAGAGTGTGCAGTACACCAAAGGATGTAAAGAGGACAGTCTTTATTTGTGAGGGATGCGAAGGCAAACCTCGACTTCATCCTCACTGCTTTAAGTTATGGTACATACAGTGCTTGAATCATAAAAGAAACATATAAATATATTGTGAAAATGTTTCATTTGATATTTTTCTAGTTTATGTGCTGGAAAAAGCCATAATATGGTAATGTATATATTCTAGGATTTTTTCAGTGTTGTGAAGTTTTTAGTGGCTGCAGCATACACTGCATAAATGCACTAAATGTGCTAAATTTTGCTATATCTAGTGTTGTGTTATTTAAAAAATGGATTACCTTGATGTTTCAAGACTGAATGGTAAGTTTTAATGACTACAACATTAACTGGCCATCGGTAAGTGCACATTTTGCTTTCAATGTTTTTGTGTTTTTCAAATAACATTCATCATGTTTTAATGTCTACTAACAGCATGTTTGTTAATACTACAAAATAAATTAATAATTACAATTCTCCTTCCATTCCCCTTCATGTTGATATATAATATGTGCTTGTTCAAAGGAAAATTCACAAAAAAATTTAGACTGAAAGATGAACACTTCATTCTATAAAATTCTGCCCAAAAACAAGTATGGCACAGCGTGCAAAATAACTCTGGAAGGAAAGAGTTAAACATGTATTACTTAAGATAATTTGATAAAAATATTTAATGAAACAGCAAGTTTATACAAGGGGATTGACATAAGTCTTGGGCCTGACCATGAAGGATTCACATGAGGAAGATGAAACTTGGCACATTTAAAGTTCATCATATTTGCACTGAATGTGTGAAGTATGCGTTTGTTTCTTCAATGGGTTTTCCCGCTACGGTGCACAGCGCAATGTACCCTATTGACCGGATCTGCTGCTCCAAAGATTTGACAAAACAATGGAAAAGAAGGAGGCCAGAGCTGTGATAAAATTTCTGATGTTTCAGGGAAAAACACCTACAGAAATACACAGAGAGATGGAACCAGTGTTTTGTGATTCTTGTCCTTCATATACTTCGGTAAAAAACTGGTGTCAACAGTTTAAGTGCGGCCGCTCAAATGTTGCTGATCTGCCAAGTTCTGGTAGACCAGCCTCAGAGTGCAACGATGAAAATGCAACAAGAGTGAAGAAAATCATTGACCAGGATCGAAAAATGACAATTGTGGAGATAGCTAGTAGAATAAAACTAAATGAAAGAACAGTTTATAGAATTTTACACAACAGAATGAACATGAGAAAAGTGTGTGCACGCTGGGTTCCGCGACTGTTGACACGTGAACAGAAGCAAACAAGGGTAAATTGCTGTCAACAGTTGCTCAAAAAGTGTCAGTCAAAAAAATTTTTGGAGACCATGGTGACAGTAGATGAGACTTGGGTACACCATTATGACCCCGAATCCAACAAATTGCCAGCATGCAATGGAAAACCCCGGGCTCCCCAACACCTGTCAAGCCAAGAGCGCAGAAATCTGCAGGAAAAGTAATGCTGACTGTTTTTTTGGGATGGCAAAGGTGTCCTTTTGAAAGATTATCTGCCTCGTGGCAACACAGTTAATGGACAGTACTATGCAGATCGTCTCACCAAACTAAGAAAGGTTGTGACCAGGAAATGAGGGATAACGCACACTCAAAATCTTCCTTTGCTTCAAGACAACGCGCCCTCTCACAAAGCACGGCTTGTGCAGCTAGCAGCCAACGGTTTGAATATTGAAATTCTTCCACACCCACCATATTCTCCAGATTTGGCTCCATCAGACTTTTTTCTATTCCCAAATCTTAAAAAAACAGCTAAAAGGAAATCATTTTGACAGCGATGAAGAGGTTATACTGGCATGTGATGGCTGGTTTAGTTTGAAAAATAGGGTTTTCTACTCCCAAGGTCTTTTCAAGGTCAAGCAGAGATGGCAGAAGTGTGTCAATTCAGACGGTGGCTATATCAAAAAGAAATAAACATTATACAAAATTTCAGCTCTCTGTGACATGTCCTTCATGGTCAGGCCCAAGACTTATGTCAATCCCCTTGTATCTGAAGAATATGCATGGAGGCATATCTGGAGTGATGCTTATATGACCACCAGCTATGCACAATGCTACAATATATGTATGTGGAAGTGAACCTATGTCTGTGAGGCTAATTACATCCTCATTGACTCTTGAAATCCTCAACACACTTCTAGGGATTCCCACTGTGGTGAAACTTGTTGAGAACCCAGCATTACATACTAAGCTTGGAGAAGTCACTTGAGCCCCAGGCGTAATTCTTTGGCTTTGGCTTGGTTGATTGCATGCAGAAGTATCTCACTATGGACCCACTGATAGGCAGGGGAAGCTGAGAAGTGGCTCTGTGCAGGACGTGACAATTCCTTGATTTGCCCAGAACGAGAGTACAGTATTTTAGCTCTGCATAGTTGGAGAGCCCCCTTGGATGGTGGGGAATGCACAGTATGCCACACACTTCTTACTCCTAGCTTGGGACCAGATGTGACGATCCTTCAAATGCAAGCCAAGCTGGAGAAACTGGACCTCATGATCTCAACTCAACATGTTTCGGAATAGCAGAAAAGCCACAGGAAAAGTCTAGATCTACAGTGTAGATAATACCAAGGAGTCTTCAACCTGGTATTGGCTGCTAAAGAGCGAGAAGCTCAGCAGTCCTAGTTAAACAACAAAAACAACATATCTGAAGAATACGCGGCTGGAAGGGGGAGAGGACACGGACTGGTTTCACAAATCGTGTCTTTGACTATAGCACGACCATCATCTCACTACAGTTTTAACCACATCTGGTTACTCTCCACAATAGATTACTTTTGGTCTTTGGTTTTAATTTTTAAGGACTGTCTTCATTGCACACGGATAACTCCATCCGTGCTCTAATCGCTTCCCTTAGATCACACAAGGAGGATCTCAGCACAGTTCACAAACTCTGTAGCACCAACGAGGATTCCAATGTGTGTATACAGGAATCACACATTCTATAAATATTTTTGTGGTGGGTAGGTTTCCTAATTTTAAAATTTGGCCAGGGCAGCAGCTGTATGGCCTACTCTTAACAGATTTCAATTGCTGAGGGATTTTTAACGTACTCAACTTGCACACAGAACCTCATATTTTTTCACCCTCATCCGAGAAGGCTAGACATCTGATCTCACTACCCAGGAGATGAGGGAAGGGGAGGTAGACATCATTAGGAACCACTGACTGGAACCACACTGGTTCTGAAAAATTAGTAGATCGTCAAGCTTAATATTTCCTTATTTGTTTCTAAATTTTGTGTTCTCCAGTTCAAGCATATGTTTCTGAAAAAAAAAAGTGGATCTGCAGGTGCAATATTTTACTCACCTGGGGTGTTGTTGTGATGCCAGATATCTCAGACAAGAGGTGATGACTAATGGCTGCGCTATGCTGGACGTTGGGACCCCACCTGTGGACACAGATTTGTTTTTTTGTTTTTAAATGATTATTGCCTTGTATTGACGAGGCACGCCCCTTCAATACAGACACAAGCTCTATCTATTACAAGCTTTCTTAACCTTTGTTGTACAATGGACTCCTTTGAGTCTGATGATGGCTATGGACCCCTTTGATTGTCCAGTGAAGGTTATAGACCCATTCTTGGAAGAAAAAAAATGTACATAAGCATAATAAAAAACTTTACATTTTTTTTTTTTTTTTTTTCGTTCGCCCGCTAATACTCGAGGCGAAATCTCAGGTTATTATTGTTATGTCTAACCTGACATTGATTTTACGTGAGTATCCCTTTATTTCTTGTACAGAGACAGGTGTCCCTCGCCATTCAGGCAAATACACGCCGATTTCGGAGGTACCCATTGCAGCTGGGTCGGCTCAGGAGCCGCCAGTCCCTGGTCGACGACACTCCTTCAAATGTCCTCGCCAGGTCTCGAGTTAATCCAGTCCAAATCCCGGTCGACGAAAAATCCTCAAATGCCGTCGCCCGGGTTTGATCCTGTATCACCCGGTCGCCAGAGCGGTGTTGTAACCACTACGCTAGCGCGGCTCCCACTTTACATTCTAATTTTTAGGTTATGTATATGGATCCTGAGCGTCCAATTGGTCTCTCGCGGCAGAGGTGCCAGGTTCGATTCACAGTATTGATAAGCTCCAGTCTACCCAGCTGTAAATTGGTACCTGACTTTGAGTTAGGGAAGGAAAAAGCAACAAGGGAAGGAACTGGTCCTCCCCACCTCTCGATGCTGGACATAGTACAGTGAAGTCTCTAACACTTCACTACCCTACAGCAATATCTGATTTTTTTTTCCTTATATTTTAGCTACTTCCCTTTGTGTAGCACACCTCTTTCAACCATTTACCATATACATGGAACTGTTGGTTATATCAGGACTTTTTTTTTCATTTAGCATTTTTTTTTAAATTTCTATTTATTGTACATTTGTACTGTATTATGCCTCACAATGGGGTTTTTATTTTTTGGTTAAGAGTTTAGTTTTTTTGTGTTGTTCAGAAGCATACTTGTATCTATACTGGCATGATTTTAATATTGGTTTGGGGGTCTATCTATGTATTTTTTTTACTGGGTTGTGTTACTCCTTTCTGGTGACATAGCTTTGTTACTACTATTAGCACTGTAAGACAACTACGAGTGTGCTCTCAGAGTATGTATATATTTTGTTATCTTTTAGATTGTGGCATTTGTTTTTGTGATATATTGTTTAACTAGTTTTTGTACTTCTTGTGGGGATTTGGTACCCATTAAATGTTCTATATTTAGTTCTATTTTGCACTTTGTACAGTAATCCTTTCTGCTATGTGCCTACCTTTACCTTTTATGTGGACCCCCTAAAATCCATTCATGGAATCACCCCCCAAGGTTAAGAAACCCTGGTCTATTAGATTAGGGTGCATGTCCAAATCTAAAAAGACCTGGTGGTCTGATATACAGACAGGAGTCTGTGTGGACACTGATGATATTATCCTCTCACTGGAACACAAACAGTATCAGGCGAGCCTGATGATGTCCTGTAGTGAGATGTGATTGCAACATGGGAGAACGTCTGCCAATAAACTGACCATTCTTCTTAACCCTGAAATGTCGAACTTATCCTCATTCCACACAACCTGCCTAAGGAAAATTCTTCAAATTTTTCAGCCGAATACCATCTCCAACCAGGAACTGCTTACATGGGGCAGTCAAAAATGGCATGCACACCATCACTGCGACAGACGCTGGAACTTGGTTGGCCAAGTCCTTAGAAGGGACCCTGACACTATCACCAGAACTGCTATGCTATGGACCCCAGAAGAGAGGCAGACCAAAGACAACCTGGCGGAGAACAGTGGAGGCTGTGACACAAAGCATGAACCAGAGTCGGGGCCACCGACCGAGCAAAATGGGGACAGTTTGTTGCTGCCCTACAAGGCACCACTAGGCGTGATGGCTACTGACTGCTTTGTCAGTCAGGGACTAAGGATCCAAGAAAGAGTTCTTAAGCCCGTGGCATCTGAAAACAGAACACAATCAGGCTTCTGAAACAAAGCTGTCCCCAATTTCAGATAAAAGGATACAGAACTGTAATACCTTCCAACATATCGTGGGACACAAGTCCTTCAACAAATTCATGTCACGCTTTCCTAACCTGTGCCATCTGTTCTAAGTCTTTCTGAATCTTTTTTTCTCCCATTAATCCACTTTTCCATGAGTATTTTTTTTTGCGGCAGTCCATGTTCTGGATTCCCCAGGGTAGGACAGAAAGAGGGAGACCTAAAAAAAAATATGGAGTGGAGACAGACTTGAAAGGGATAAAGAAATCATGGAAAGACCGTTTACTGATGGCACTGGACCTGAAGGCGTGACATGAATCTGCTCAAAGTCTATGCTCCTTAGGGAGCTTAAACGTAATAAATGAATGAATGAACTACAGCTCTATAACCTTTTTTCCGAAATACTCTTAAAATCAAAAGTTTCTTTGGGCTACTTTTGGGAGATTTTTGAACACATTTTTGGGCACCTTGGGAGATTTTTGAACACATTTTGGGCACTTTGGGCTACTTTTGGCAGATTTTTGAACACATTTTGGGCACTTTGGACCACTTTTGGCAGATTTATGAACACATTTTGGGCACTTCTGGCTGATTTTTAAACACATTTTGGGCATTTAGAGCTACTTTTGGCAGATTTTTAAACACATTTTGGGCACTAGTCTACTTTTGGGAAAGTTCTGAACATATTTTGAACTTTTCAAACATGATCTGGGCAGCATCTGGAGATTTGAAAAATCCGGTTTCTGAAAAACAGCTGTCCCCAACGATTTCGTTTAAAAGGATACGGACTCGTACTATTGATTTGAGAAATAGAGAGGAAAAAAAGTTGTGTTAGAGGATAGTCTGAAATTATTTCAAGAATGAAATTTACTATTTCATCACCCTCCATGATGTCAAAGGTAAAGGTAGTCCCAAAGCAGCTGCGCTGTAAGGGAGTGAAGTGTTAGAGACATCATCTATACCAGGCTTGTATCCTTTTATCCAAAATCCTCAGGGACAGCTCCATTTCAGAAACCGGCTTTTTTTTTTAGTTTCCAGGTGTCAGCCAAATCACGTTTAGAAAAGTAGTCCAAGTCGCCCAAAATAGTCTGAAATCGCCCAAATTGTGATCGAAAAGTAGCCCAAAGAAAATTTGATTTTCAGAATATTTCAGGTGTTCAGATAACAGGATATATACCTGTACCAGGTCTCAGCTTTTTTGAGGTAGGCTGATTGGATCCCTTCCTCACTGCCTTAGCCTCCCCTAACTCAAGAGCTGAGTCAGGTACCCATTTACAGTGAGGTAGACAAAGGCTTGATAATACCAGGTTTTTAACCTGGTAACTCTGCCTCAAGAAACAAGCTTTCTAAGCACCCTGTGTAGTTCCCAGGATTGGTCTCTGAGGGGACAAAGAAAGATAAAGACCACTGCTCTCTCAGACGTGTCGTGAAGAAGCGACTAATGTGCGGCTGGTCGTGGAACTGGCAACCTCATCTTGTAACATGAACTGTTACAGAAACCACTGCTGCAGGAGCACATGCCACTGCTGCAGCTTTCCTCAAGGGGGGCCACCTGCGGCGGTAGATCCCTGCTCTATAAGGAGACGTGATGATATATACATATAAATCTTCATTAAACTGAATTAGAGTCAACAAGAGGTGGAATGGGATGCCATAGAGCAGGGACTGGCAACTCGGGAGCTTTTGGGATCTACTTTAATAACAATGAGCCTTCTATATATATATATACACACAAGTTTGCGTGTGTGTAATTTTAAGGGAAGGGAATGATGAACCTTATAAAAGACAAGATCACGTGCAGTTCATATTTTAGTAGTCAACTCGAGAGTTTTCACTGGCAATGTGGAAAAAGTACCTTTGATCCATGGGACATAACAATTTAAAATGACGGCATTAGATGTCTAGTTAAAAATTTCCCTAGTGTAAAAAGTCATCGTCCCCCCCCCCTTTCCCCCGAAGATCTACCAAACCATCCACTAGGATCTACAGGTTGCTGACCCTGCCAAAGAGGCTGGTGATTTTGTTCAACCCCTAAACTTAAATGAAATAATTTTTTTATGGTTTGACCTGCCAGTCAAGCCTATATACATAGTCCTGGGCTCTTCAGTTGCAGAACCCCCACCTTCACCATTGTGATATCTTTATCTAAGAAGAAGTGAAAAGGTTTTTGTTGAGGCTGTGTGTGGTATATGTATATTTTTCTACAAATCTTATACAAATAACTTATCTGCAAGGTTTACCTCTGATAGAGTCTGTGAATATGCTGAACCTGGGTGGTAAAGCGGATATCGTCACTTATCTTGTTGCTATCCAGCTGAAACAAATATGAATATTTATAATCTTATGTACACAACGGGCTGATCACCCGTTTGCCAGTCACTTCGATTACGGAAACAACAGCAAATGGGTTGATTTGCCGTTGCCCTAAAGACGCCATTAGGCGTGATGGGAAATAATGGCAAAGAAAACCTATCTACTGTTGCCCTAAGACACCACTAGGCGTAATGGCCACTGACTGCTTTGACGGTCGGTGGCTAAGGACGGAAGAAGAAGAAGAAGAATAATCTTATGTAATACTCTTACATATGACATTTTTTAATCACAGAAAACATTTCAATATTTAATGTTCTAATAAGATGAAACATTTCTATGCCTGACAGACTTTAACTATAGAAAACAGTTCTATATCTGACAGACTTTATTTACAGAAAACAATTCTATATCCGACAGACTTTATTTACAGAAAAGTTCTTTATCTGACAGACTTTATTTACAGAAAACAGTTCTATATACCACAGACTTTAATTATAGAAAACAGTTCTATATCTGACAGACTTTATTTACAGAAAACAGTTATATCTGAATGACTTTAATTATAGAAAACAGTTCTATATCTGACAGACTTTATTTGCAGAAAACAGTTCTATATCTGACAGACTTTATTTACAGAAAACAGTTCTATATCTGACAGACTTTATTTACAGAAAACAGTTCTTTATCTGACAGACTTTATTTACAGAAAACAGTTCTACATCTGACAGACTTTATTTACAGAAAACAGTTCTATATCTGACAGACTTTATTTACAGAAAACAGTTCTATATCTGGCAGACTTTAATCATAGAAAACAGTTTTATATCTTACTTACTTACTTAGTCGTTCCCCTTCTACCGTGAGGTGTAGAGGTTTGGAAGAGAGAGCGCCAGACCATTCTATCGGATGTCTTCCTCCTGGCCTGGTTCCATTCTAGTCCTCGGTCCTTCAAAGATTGTCTAATGTTGTCCTCCCAGCGGACTCTGGGTCGTCCTGGTGGTCTGGATCTCTGGCTCTTTGTTTCCCATGCTTGTCGTGGTAGCCGATCTTCTCCCATTCTGCAGACATGGCCAAACCATCTTAGTTGGGACTGTTCTACTTGGGTCTGCAGGGGGTGGGATTTTAGGCCTTGACGTATCATCTGGTTGCGGACCATGTCTCTTCTTGTTACTTCAACCACCTTCCTCAAATACCTCATTTCTGAGGTTTGGATCTGGCTTTTGTGGGTTGTAGTCATTGCCCACGACTCGCATCCATATGTCAAGACTGGGACATAGGTGGAGCGGTATACAGCCATCTTCGTTTTCTTACCAACCTCTTTCTTGCTGAGGAATCCTCGATTTATGGCCTGAAAAAGTCTCCCAGCCGCTGCTTTTCGAGTGGTCAACTCTTCTTTGATGCCTCCCTTTCGGTCTATAATAGCTCTGAGATATTTAAAGTGGTCGACCTGCTCCAGGACCTGTTCTCCTAACTTAATCTGATCAGTTCTATATCTGACAGACATTATTTACAGACAACAGTTATATATCTGACAGACTTTAATTATAGAAAACAGTTCTATATCTGACAAGCTTTAATTTAAGAAAACAATTATATATCTGACAGGTTTTATTTTCATAAAACAATTATAGATCAGACAAGAAAATGAGTTCTGACATATTTTGATTACACAAAATAGTTTCATATCATATCGGGAACACCCAACAGGAAGAAACAAACATCCAATTATTTAACAAACAAATAAGACTCCTCCTATATGTAAAGATAATTACAGAAAACAGTTTTATTATCTTGTCAAAAACATTACAGAAGATGAAACAACATCAAACTTTTGTAACAAAATATTAATCCTATGATAAGTAAAGATTGTTACAGAAAGTAGTTGTGCTATCTTATCAGAAAAAATTATAGAAGAAGAAAGAACGTTGCACTCCTGTAACAAAATATGAATCCTTGGATAAGTAAAGATTGTTACAGAAAATAGTTTTGCTATCTTATCACACAAAATTATGGAGGAAGAAAGAACACTGCACTCCTGTAACAAAATATGAATCCTAGGATAAGTATGGATTGTTACAGAAAGTACTTTTGTTATCTTATCACAAAAAATTATAGAGGAAGAAAGAACATTGCACTCCTGTAACAAAATCCAGGTCTATAACCTTTTATCTGAACACCCAAAAACTGAAATTTTCCGAAAATTGAAAGCTTCTTTCGGCTACTTTTTTATCACATTTTGGGTGATTGTTGACTATTTTGGGTGATCTTGGACTATTTTTTACGTAGATTGGGTGACCTGGGCTATTTTAGACTACTTTTCTAACAGTTTCGGCAACATCAGAAAACCGAAAACAAAAATCTGGTTTCTGATACAAAGTGTCCCCAAGGATCTTGGATAAAGGGTTACAGACCTGTATGAATCCTGTAGCATACGTACAGATCATTACAGAGAATAGTTTAGTTATCTAATCAGATAAATTTATAGAGGATGAAAAAACATGAATATGAATCATGGGATACATAAAGATCATTACAGAAAACAGCTGTGTTATCTTGTCAGAAAGAAGTTATTGAGAATAAAAGAACATAAAACTCTTGCAAACAAAAATATGAATAATAAGATATGTGGTGATCACTATCATGGTGAGTGGCAATGAAGATGAAATTCAACACTTACAGAAGAGTCAGAGGAGTCACCAAATTAAAAACACTCAGATCTATAAAAGTCCTCAACTTCTTATATGAAATCCTTGGGGGCCTGATGTGTTTCGGAATTTAGAATTTGTCAGATTTCAGAACGGCAGTTTGGTATATGTCCGAAAGTTACAGCAAACCCCTAGCAAGGTCTGTGGCAGCACCCCATAAACAAATATATTAATATTTTAAATTCCTGTTTGTATTAAAAATTATCTTTATTATTACTTATTAACTCTTTAAGTCCCAATCGACTTTATATATCCTCAGGGGTTAGACGCGCTTGGCCCAATCAACTTTATAAAGCGTTTAGTATATGTGCCTCTGTTTGAGACTGTTTCTAATTATAACTACCCACAAACCACCCAAAACGTCATTTCCGACTGCAAGTACATTCTTTTAAATACCGCATGTGTTTAAGAGTGAACGTGTTTCTGTTTTGAGATATTTATTTAAAAATGCACCGGGGTGGCCATTTTTGCTTGGGCCAAACCAACTTTTTTGCTTGGGACTGAAAGAGTTAATGTCTAACATTGAAAATGTTAACATTTTACAGTTAATAAAACTATTTTTAACATCAAAATTTTTGAATTTTTAGAAGTGTCACAAGTGTACAAGTCTCTAAAAATCGGTATTTAGTAAATATTTGAAAATTTCACCATAACTCATAGCAGACATAAAGTGGTGAAATGGATGACGTAAAATGCCTGGGTTATTAGGGTTATTATATTACGGTGACATGTGTATAATAGAATCTACGCATTAGGTCATGCCGTGCACACGTGCGACATGCCATGAAAACACTTTTGCTTTTAAGAGCTTTTTGAATTTAGCAATTTCAAATAAGGGGTTGAGAACCTCTGTACATCAACCAGGAAAACAACACTATATATAACTATAGTCAGACAAAAATAGGGCAACAGAAATGGAAAATTATAAAAATAAATATTCAAACAAAAAAACAATTAAAAAAAAATTAGTCTTTTTATGGACCTTCGAGCAACATTACATAACAGAATCAAATTCAGGAAAAAAAATTCAGTAAAAACCAGGATAGTTTGGTTTGGTTTAAGGACTATCTTCATTGTACACGGACAACTCCATCAGTGCTCTGATCTCCTCCTTTAGATCACACAAGGAGGATCTCAGCACAGTGCACGAACTCCATAGCACTGGCGAGAATCCCAAGGTGTGTATATAGGAATCACACATTCTATAAATATTTTTGTGGTGGGTAGGTTTCTAATTTTTACATTTTGCCAGGGCAGCGGCCTGATAGGCCCACTCTTTACAATTTCCAACAGCCAAGGAATTTTTAACGTGTGCAACTTGCACACGGGACCCTCCTATTTTTTCGCCCTTATCCGAGAAGGCTAGGTATCCAATCTCACTACCCAGGAGACCAGGGGGGAGTATGACATCATTAGGACCAGGATAAGATTGATAAGGGAGCTTATTACGCAACATGTGATTATTGCATCAAGATACACTGGCGATGTGTCCTGTCACTCTTGCAGCGAGACAATGGCACCATTTGGATGGTCTCTGGTTCAAATTCCCAGATGGCCTATCATTTCTTTTACTTTTCTGTTATATAGTGTTGTTACGCCTCTTTTCGCGCACCACAACGCGTTCATGATTTTGAAGCATCCTGCTCCTCAAGAAGAGTGCCGCTATATTACAAATAATAGACGGGTATAGAGCGCCGCTTGATTAAAAATGATGTCATATTAACTAATTACGTAAACGCACGTGAAGAGCAGAAGTAGCTGACTTTTGGTAGGGGACTGTGTGGCTGTGGCTTGAGCCGGCAGGGTGTATATGTGTGAGCTCTTGCTCCAGTATTTGATGTCCACTGATATATCCACAGTTTCATATGATATTTCATTCTAGGAGTGCCAGAGATGTGTGCTGACTGACAGAGAAGTATTTTATTACTGCGACAGTTCGATTATAATTATCAACGATGTTGTTTTAAAAATGGATTAGCAGACTCAGACGGCTCAGTTTATTCACTACTGTCTACTTGATGATGGCCCAATGTAGTCGGCCAGATGACTGATAATTATCTATGAAATCCAGTGTAGCATGTGGAGCTATTTGTGTGTTTGAACTGTATCAGACGCTGACGGTATTATCTGCAATCATTACTCCAGTTATATTGCAGTTGTTTGTTATAAATTGAACTTGGTCATATTATCTAACATAACATTACAACACGCAACAAGTGTCTTCCTCCTTTCTGTCTTATGGATGCCTATGATTGACCTAGTTTCAATAATTATTTGCACCATGTAGTTCCCGGGGGGGTCTCTGTTAAGACAAAGAAAGAACAGGACTACTGTTCGCTCACGCATGTCGTCCAACGCAACATAAATGAGGTTATGTTGCCTGGCAACCTCATCATGTAAAACACATTGTTACAGAAACCACCACCATAAGAATGCCTGGTGCAGATCTCCTACAAGGAGACAAGCTGCAGTGGTAGCTAAAATCACCATAACAAGCAAAAGTAATGACTGAATGAATTATTTACTCCACATAGGCCTAGGATTTCTCTCTTCCGTTATCTTTGTATTCACACATTTTTGAGAATAGAATATGTAGAAGAATCTATGACCCTATCAAAGACATTAACACCTCAAAGCTATCTTTAAAAAAAAAAAAAAAACCAACTCAGTAAATGAAGTTAGAAATGCTGCCTCACCTTCCAGCTTGGTGGTGGAATAATCCTACACATCCCATAAGGCTCGGCCAATGGTTGAATTTGACTGATGTATGTGATTGGATCTGAGAACTCCGCATCAGTTGGATAAAAGGTTGGGACACTGTTCTCTTCTGCTGCAGTTTGTGAGACAGGTAGACGGGTTGGGCTTGGCTGAGCTCTTGCTGTCACAGAAACAAAAAACAGTCATGGAGATACAGCATGAAAAATGGCACATTTGTTATATTTTAAATGCGTTTGTGAAACTTGACAGACTGAAACTGGTAATATGCATCATCATCATCTTCATCATCATCTTCATCATCATCATCTTCATCATCATCTTCACCCTTCAGGTCCCCAAGGAGCTAAGGCCATCAACAAGCGTATGCCACAACTTCCTGTCCCCTGCCGTCAGATCAAGGTCTTTCTACGTCTTCTACATCCCCTTCATGTCTGTCTCCAGTTCTCTTCTCCATGTGTTCTATGGTCTACCTCTCTTTCCCTGGGGATTCCAGAACAAGGACTGCCTTGTAATTCTATCAGCAGGTTTCCTCCCTGTATGTCCTATCCATCTCCAGCATCTTCATCTCAACTCTTGTTCCACTAACGCTTGTCTGGTTCTTGTCATCAGTTCCACATCAGTGTTCTTGTCATCAGTTCCACATTAGTGTTCTTGTCATCAGTTCTACATTAGTGTTCTTGTCATCAGTTCCACGTTGGTGTTCTTGTCATCAGCTCCACATTAGTGTTCTTGTCATCAGTTCCACATTAGTGTTCTTGTCATCAGTTCCACATTAGTGTTCTTGTCATCAGTTCCACATTAGTGTTCTTGTCATCAGTTCCACATTGGTGTTCTTGTCATCAGCTCCACATTAGTGTTCTTGTCATCAGCTCCACATTAGTGATCTTGACATACCATTTCAATCCTTCTATTCTACGCAAGCATCCATTTATGAAAGTCTGTAACTTTTTGGTTGTTGTTTTTGTTGTTCTCCATGTTTCAGAGCCATACAATAGAACTGACAG
Source organism: Oreohelix idahoensis (assembly GCA_024509875.1). Classification (NCBI taxonomy): domain Eukaryota; kingdom Metazoa; phylum Mollusca; class Gastropoda; order Stylommatophora; family Oreohelicidae; genus Oreohelix; species Oreohelix idahoensis. The sequence goes on along the minus strand of JAMPIV010003382.1, from coordinate 18,283 downwards.
CATTTGAATTGAAGATTCAGATTTTTTGTGTTGGATTTGACTTCTTTGGATCTCCATATAATTCCCAATGCAATGAAACCTCGTCTGACCTTTGAAAGAGGAAAACATGGTAATGAAAAAATATAATTTTGCTCAAAATATACTTTTTTTTTCTAGATTTAAAAGAAATTTAATGGAACTTCAGCCTTTAACTACCAAATGGTGAATGTTGAACCAGTTGTCACAAAAGTGTGTTCTCAATGGTAAAAGAAAAAAAGTTTATTTAGCACTGTTCATACAGATGTCCAAACTGAACTCCTTGTGCATTCATACATATATCTATCCACCTTCGCAGACTGGTGATGATTCGGTACAACACATACATGCCACACTTAAAGGTTTACCCATAATCTGTACGGGGTGTTTGCGTTTTCAGATGTGTACAGCCCGTACATACTGTCTGTACGGGTTTTTTCGCCTAATTATTAAATATACATATAAATCGACCGTTTTGTGCCACTACACAATTTTCCGTAATTTGCATCATGAGATTCGGCGAGATTTTAAGCCAAGTGGATTAAAAAAAAAAAAATAACCAATGAAAATCAAGCTGCCTATTTTTCAATTGCCGCGGGATGTGCGTGGCGTGTTCATTCACAATTTTTCGCTAAAGCTAGCGCGAGGTTACTCATTATTTGAACGATTACGCAGCACTGAGTCGAGCCTATTGTTTAGGATTAATTTCCAGTTTAGTATTGGTAAGTAATTCATTTTTTTTTAAAAAAGTATTACAATAACATTGTTTAGATGAAGTTAGATTTAACTGTCAGATAACTTAGGCCTAGGCTATGCTTTTTTTTCCGTAAGATTTAGCATAGCCTAATTTATTATTTACGGCTGCTTTAAAAAAAGGCGGATACCACTTCATATTATTTGATTTCACTAAAACTTGTAGAAAGTGCGTAAGAAATGTAAATTTGAATAATAATACAATACAAATAATGGGTAATATCGGAATGACGGTCGCCGAACGATCTGCATGTATTTTCGAACCATTTAGGCTAGTAACACTAACCTTAAATCTAAATGGTACGAAAATACATGCGAAGCGTTCGGCGTCCGATATTACCAAATTATGAAACTGAAGGAAAAAAAAACACACACAAAAGCAAGGCAAATTTGCATCTTAACCCGATCAGAGAAAAGTTTAGCCTATTTGGAGTTAGGCCTAGGCCTACTTCTCGTCTAAGTTTTAATTTCGTTTCTTTAAAAAACAATGCGATTTTGCCTTGGGTGATCATCATTACGGTCAACTAATGATTTAGGCTAGGCCTATATTTATTAAATAATTAATTACTATCAATGTTTGATTGACACTAAAAGTCGTATGGGTAGGTCTATTTAAAGCTACCAGTTGGGCTATAGGCCTAACGGCTATTCCAATTATTGAAGTTTGATAGAGATTAGTTGCGCCAGTTTATATTTTCATTGCTAACTTTAAAAATATATATATGATTTAAGATTAGTAAACCTAACCCAAAACGCTTATTACTGGTCTCTTTAGACCTATACTTTTATTAGGCACTATAGAATAGACACCAAACTGTTCTTCATTTCCACCATAAATTGTATTAATTTTTTTTGCAGAAATAGACTAAATGATGATACAGTTACAGCATTTCTACAATGCAAAATAAATTCTAACTCTTGTTGTTTATTTTTTAAAGCAAGTGACGACATGCTTAAAAAGGCAAAGGGCGCATGTCACTATGATGGTGCAGAGCCATCTAATTGAATATATTTTTTACATGAATTAACTCTTTTGTTACGTTTTTCAGTCTTTGTACAGGTTTTGCGGGTCTTTGTACAGGTTTTTTTAATTTTTTGTACAGGTTTTTCATCTCTGAGGTGTGGCATGTATGACAACATCCTGTCATTGATTTTTCAACATTCGTTTATAGTTATTAATGACAATAATATTAACATATTACACTCTATAAGACCGAATTTTGGGACACGCTGTGTATATCACAAGCAATCTCAAATACATTTTTTAAAAGTTTGTGAAGAGAGGGGATTTATTCTGGATGTGACGCCGAACATTAAGTTCAGTTTGATCTAAAACTGACATTTCAGACACACCATTAACAAAATGTTGTTCGTCCATCACGGGTGATGAAGACCACTCTGTTCATCCAATTATTTAGGAATATGTTAGGTTAGTCTATGGGTACGAAGGTGACTGATGAGCCCGATGCGGGCCTGGAAAGATCTCGGACAGTGTGGGCAGGGAATGTTTGCTTCATGTGAAGGTTTTATTACACGGTCCTTTCTAGCTTGTCTCCACTGTTCCGCTGCTGCTCTTCTGGATGATTCGCATGCCGCTGCACCTTTACGAAGAGATGTGCGCCAAGCAGTTCGGTCTTGCACAGCAGCTTCCCATGTGTCAGGGTTTATGTCAAAGGTTTTCAATGACGTCTTTAACGTGTCTTTGAAGCGCTTCTTTTGGCCACCATGGGAGCGTTTAACCTTCTGTATCTCACCATAAAAGAGTATCTTTGGCAGTCGATGGTCTGGCATGCGGACTACATGACCTGCCCAGCGAATCTGTGACTGCATCAGAATAGTATCAATACTAGGGATACCAGCTCTGTCAAGAACGGCGGTATCCAGGATCTTGTCTTGCCATTTGATGTTCATTATCTTCCTGAGACAGACTGTATGGAAGTGGTTTAGCTTCTTTACGTGGCGCCTGTATACAGTTCATGTTTCACTTGCATATAGCAGCACTGGAAGCATCGCAGCTCTGTACACCTTCAGCTTTGTTTGCAGACTAATGCCACTTCGATGCCAAACGTTGGTGTATAATCTGCCAAATGTGCTGCTGGCTTTGGAGATCCTGGTGTTCACCTCATCATCAATGACAATGTTCTGGGATAGTGTCCTACCAAGGTATGTGAATCTGTTCACAACATTCAGTTTCTCACCATTAACCTTGATGATTGGCTCAGTATAAACTGTGCCAGGAGCTGGTTGGTACATGATTTCTGTTTTCTTTGTGTTGATGGTAAGCCCAAAGTTGGCGCAGGCTTCGGAGAATCTATCCACACTATGCTGCAGATCAGCCTCTGAGCCAGCATTGAGGGCACAATCATCAGCAAACAGAAGATCTCTGATGGTGTGTGATTTGACCTTGGTTTTTGCTTGAAGCCTCCTAAGGTTAAACAATTTTCCATCAATACGATAACTAATGTCGATTCCTGTGTCCCCGTCTCTAAAAGCATCAGTCAGCATAGCAGAAAACATGATACTGAACAGAGTCGGTGCAAGTACGCACCCTTGTTTGACTCCATTTGAGATGGGGAAAGGCTCCGACAGCTCACCGTTTTCCTGAACTCTAGCCTGCATTCCATCATGCAGTTGCTGCACTATTGTGATAAATTTCTTTGGGCAGCCATATTTTGCCATGATCTTCCATAGACCCTCTCTACTGACCGTGTCGAACGCCTTTGTCAAGTCGATGAACGCTGTGTACAGGTCACAGTGCTGTTCTTGGCATTTTTCTTGTAGCTGTCTTGCAGCGAACACCATATCTGTGGTTCCACATTCTTTCCGGAATCCACACTGACTTTCAGGTAAAAGACCTTTGTCAAGATGAGCCGTAAGGCGATTCAAAAGGATTCTGGCGAATATCTTCCCAGCGATTGATAAAAGAGAGATACCTCGATGATTGTTACAGTCTTGGCGATTACCTTTACGTTTATATAGATGTATAATTGACGCATCTTTGAGATCGTGTGGGATGGTTTCACTCTGCCACATTTGCTGGAAGATCATGTGAAGTTTCTCTATCAGAACTGCACCGCCATCTTTATAAACCTCAACAGGAATTGAATTGGAGCCGGGGGCCTTTCCACTAGACAGTTGACGAATCGCTTTCTTAGTTTCCTCCAGAGTTGGTACATCATCTAATGCTTCATTTATAGGAATTTGGGGCAGGCGGATGATGGCTTCATCGTTAATAGATGATGGCTGGTTCAGAATATTATTAAAATGTTCAGCCCAGCGTTGGAGCATTTTTTCCTTGTCTGTAATTAGTGTTTTTCCATCTGCAATAAGGAGGGGAAATGATCCTGATGATGTTGGACCATAGACCGCTTTGAGTGCAAGGTAAAAAATTTTCAAGTCATGGCTGTCAGCAAAGCCTTGGAGCTCATCTGCTTTATTACTCAGCCATGAATCCCGCATCTGGCGTAGTTTATGTTGGACAATTCTACGCATGTTGTTGAAAGCGTCTTTCTTGGATGTAGATTTTGGATCATTTAAATATGCTTTATGGAGATGGTGTTTCTCAGTCAACATCTGCTTTATATCATCTGAGTTCTCATCAAACCAGTCATTTTGTTTCTTGATGGAAGGACCCAGGACCTCTGTAGCAGTGTTGTAGATCTGCTCACTTAGGGCTGCCCAATTTGTTTCCACTTTGGCCGTCTAGCGAGATAGATTTGAGACAGTCTTCTAAGGTGTCAGTAAATGACTGTTTGATTTTTGTCTTCTTTAGTTTGGTGACATCCAGCCTCTTTTGAGTTTTCTTCCCCTGAGGGCGCCTGGCTGGTTGGATACGAATTTTAAGTTTAGATACAATGAGGCGATGATCAGTCAAACATTCGGCACCACACATGGACTTGGTCACCCGGACATCTTGCCTGTCCTTCTTCCTAACAATTACATAGTCAATTAAGTGCCAATGCTTTGAGCGAGGGTGCATCCAGGAGGTCCTGTTGCGGGTAGGAAGTCGAAAAATGGTGTTAGTGACAAGGAGGTCATGTTCTGCGCAAGTCTGGAGGAGAAGAAGTCCATTGCTGTTACAGCGACCCACACTGTACCTTCCAATAGTGCCATTCCAGGAGATGTTATCTGAGCCTACTCTTGCATTAAAGTCACCAAGAATGATGAGCTTATCTGCTTTAGGAACTGATGCAATGACTGCATGTAGTTCTTCGTAAAACTTATCTTTGACATCATCCTGGTTTGTCATAGTTGGTGCATACGCGCTAATGATGGTGGCATGTTTTCTTCCATAGAACAGGGGGATCTTGACCGTCATCAGTCGGTCATTTATTCCCTTTGGGGGCCCCGCTAACTTGCTGACAATTGCTGTTTTGATTGCAAATCCAACCCCTGCTTCTCGTCTTTCTTCAGTTCCTCTTCCACTCCAAAAGAATGTATAACCTGCACCCTTTTCGCAAAGTTGGCCCTCACCTGCAAGTCGAGTTTCACTCAGTGCTGCTATGTCAATGTTGTACCTGGCCAGTTCTCTCCCAATCAGGGCAGTTCGTCTCTCAGGTCTGTTTGCTTTAAAGTCTTTGTCAAGGAGAGTGCGCACATTCCATGCGCCTAGAATGAGGGGGAAAAATCTGTCCTTTCTTTTTCTTATATGTCGCCCGCCAATGTAGGGTACCCACCAACCGCGGTAAGCTGGTTAGGTAATGGTGGAGCAGGCAATGTTTAGGGCACCTTTTCTAGCCCCTTCCTCATGCCATGGAGGTGAGCAGTGCTTTCCTAAAGAGGGCTGCTCAGTCACTCAGGGGGCTGCCGAATCCCACTGCTGCTCCGATCAGTGGAAGACGACCATATGGCCTGAGCCGCCTGTGTGTAGGTCTGCGACTACGACTGCCAGCGTACCCACGCCTGCCGCTTCGCCGCTCGCCCATCGCCACAGGACTTGTTGTAAGTGGATGGATGAATGGATGAATGGATGAAAGAGTGACTTGCGCGGTGATTTGGATTAAAGTGAGGAAGAGTTGCGCAATTCGTCGACCTCACTCTCTCGCCTGGGTCCATCTCAATCCAGTGGCAAGACAAGTCAAGACGACTGGAGATGAAGTCAGGTGCAGTGGATGACCAGGGCTTTCTACGTGCCTCGCCGTGCTCCTTACGCTCCACAGCGCGTTGCTGGTAATCGCCGTCATGCCCGTTGAACCAACAGGTGGTTTCTTCCGCGCAGTCTATCGAATCCAGTCTTCGCATGCATGGGTAGGCAGACCCTAACTCACCGAAGGTTTATACCATTCGGCTACCCTCACCTAGTTTAGCCGGCCTGTCAAAGCCGTTGCCCGGGGGGTGGCCGCTGTCGCATGCTGACAGCTACGAGGAGCCACAGGTGAGAGCTGGATGCCAGGTTTGGACCAAAGGTGGCCGAGCTGCCCTGAAAAGGGCATGACAGCTCCTTCACCAGAGGTACTACCAATACCTGACTTCCCAACACCCCCATTAACAAAATAATGACAAACTGATGACAAAAAACCAGACAGGTGATATTGGGACAGGAGATAGTGAGACAGGTGATAGTGAGACAGGTGATAGTGAGACAGGTGATAGTGAGACAGGTGATAGTGGGACAGGAGATGAGAAGAAGACACTGGCGACTGACAGGAAACAGACTGAAGACACTTGGTGATAGCATCACAAGGCAGTTCTAGTCCTGGAATCCCTAGGGTAAGAGTGGTAGACTGAAAACCACACAGAGAAGAGAAATGGAGACAGAAATGAAAGGGATAAAGGAGGGATGGCACGACTTTGAACAGAATTTGCATAGTCTTAAACTGTCAAAGATCTTTATCAGGTCAGAATGTACTAGTATATCACAGATATTCATAAGTATTATGTCCTATTTTCCAACATCGACGTATGCAACAAATGTTCGGATAATTGCATGTACTACTTGTATTAATTATTTTTTTTAAGAAAGAGAAGTGTTTTCAAAATAACATTACAAACGATTCAAAACCAGGCGCAACTTACGTATACATGTACTTGCACAGATGTAGCCCACTATTTAAAATAATGAGAAATCCCTCTTTTGCACCAAACTGGATAGTCTCCTTTTGGCTGCTAAGTCCCGCATTCTCTTCAACAGCAGAAGCTGTGTAGGACAGCTGACATCTTCTTGCTCGTACCAAGCCATCGCTGTTTCCAGTGCTATAAAGGCCTTTTCAGGACTTGGTCGACGTTTTGGGTTATCTTCATAATTTACAAGTACATCATGTACTTCTGAGGAGTCTTCATCATCGGTCACTACATGTATTTGGTTTTCTTCTTGCACAAAAGACAACATTTCTTCGTCATTCAAAAACTGAAAACCAGAATCATTATCATCTTCTAGCCACATGTGTGCATCATCTTTGTCACAGTCCGAAAATCCGGGCATTGCTTGAAACAGTTTCACAACTTCATTTGTACAATCATCATTTGTGTCCACTGCAGTAGTTTCATTTCCTCCTTTTTTCCCAAGCAATCTATTCCAAGCCTTGTTGAGATTTTCTTGTGACAGGGTGGTCCAAGCATCAGCTAACATATAGCAGCAGATTAAGTTTTTTGGAAAACGCCACCACACTTTCTTCATCTTCAGCCAACAATAAACGACGCAGGACTTCCTTCTTGTACATCTTTTTAAGCTTTGCTATAACACCCTGATCCATTGGTTGAATCAGTGCTGTTACATTGGGAGGCAGAAAAATTACTTTAAAATTTGCATCAACTGCATTTGATGTATCCGTCTCTGGATGAGATGGTGCACTGTCAAGTAGAAGAATTACTTTTCCAGTTTTCTTTTCTTGTTCTCTCAACCTCTTCACATTTGGGATGAACTGATTTGTATACCAATCAAGAAATATTTCACTATTCATCCAAGCACTCTTCTGTGCTTTGTAGCACAATGGGAGACATGTCACATTCTTTAAACAACGTGGTTTTTTTGGCTTTGCCGATCATTAACACCGGTAAACGATGACTTCCACTGGCATTCGCGGCTACCAAAATTGTTACTCTCTCTTTGCACTTTTTAAACCCAGGGGCAGCTGCTTCGCGCTGAGATGCAAGTGATTTTTGAGGCAATGATTTCCAGTATAAGCCAGTCTCATCGGCATTATATACATCATCGAGTGAATAACATTCTTCTTCCAAAAAAGCCAAGAATGTTTTTTTAAAATTGTCAGCGGCAGTTGCATCGTTAGATAAAGATTCCCCTTGAATCTCCAATTCTCGTATGCCATGACGAGATTTAAAGTTTCTTAACCATCCCTGGCTAGCCTTAAAGTCAGGAGGACCGTCAAGTTGATTGTTGGACTGAAGTGCCTTTTCACACAATAGAGAGCCAGAGATAGGTTCCTCTTTGCTTTTTCTTCGCACAAACCATATATACAAAGCCTCTTCCAATTTCAAATCTTTCGCATGTCTCTTGGTTTTACATATCTTCGACCCATTTTCACTATTCAATTTCGATGCAAAACTCATAATTTTATCCTTGTTACATTTGATGTCAGAGACGGTAGCTTTCCCAACATTGAAAATCCTCGCAAGTGAAGACACAGTTTCACCTTTTCCTAGTCTCTTGATAATTTCTGTTTTCGTTTCAATTGACAAAACATTGCGGTTCCTTTTATATGCTTTAGGCCTACTGGAAGATGCCATATCGCACAGAGAAATACTTGTACACCAAAATTATTCTGCTGTAGTAGCAGACACAATTATTTTAAGTTGAACTGTCTGTTTAGCAAGTGTTCTGCCTAGAACGCACACGTACACTGAATTGGTAAACCAGATATTAACTGACTTTATGATCTAACTGACTTCCTGTATGTAAGCGACCGACCATTAGCCCATCACATCCTCTACAAATTGTTCGCACACATTTGAAGCTTGCCGCATCAAAAGATTCAGAAATGTAGTCTAACGTGACTGGTGGTGCCTGATTTTTTTTTCTGGAAAAAGTGTTCGGATAATTGGATGTTCGGATAATTGGGGTTCGGATAAATGGAGTTCTACTGTATTTGGTTTGGTTTGGTTTGAAGGACTATCCTCACTGCACACGGACAACTCCATCAGTGCTCCGATCTCCTCCCTTAGATCACACAAGGAGGATCTCAGCACAGTGCATGAACTCTGTAGCACCAGCGAGAATCCGAATGTGTGCATATAGGAATATCACACATTCTATAAATATTTTTGTGGTGGGTAGGTTTCTAATTTTTAAATTTTGCCAGGGCAGCGGCCCGATAGGCCTACTCTTTGCGATTTCCAACTTGCACACGGGACCTGCTATTTTTCACACTTATCCGAGAAGGCTAGGCATCCGATCTCACTACCCAGAAGACAAGGGGAGAGTATTGACATCATTAGAACCACTGGTTCTGAAAAAAATTTCCTTAAATTATATTCCCTCAACTGGGAATCAAACCAGGCACCTCTAGAATTTGAGGCAGATGCCATACATCTTAGCCACTCTGACCCCCAACTCTAGAATATTTAAGACTGCAAAATATTGATTTTTAAGATTGATAATTCAAAAGAGTGTGTACTAAAAACATATTTACCCTTTTTAGGAGAAGTTGTTTTGGCAGATAATCTCATCTTGTCTTTGGCATCTTTGCTGCTTCTAGCCGTGACAAGTGTGTCTGCACTTTTGCTCGATGGAGCGGCACTTGTCTCTGCTCTATAAGATAGACTTGACCCAGACTTCATCTGATCATCAGTCTCAATATCAGCCAAAGTCTTTTCGGTGACCGTCTGTTGTTTCTCACTTGTTGTTCTGGTTCTAGCCAGGTTTTTTCTGCCATCGTGGTCAGGTATTTTTTTATTTTCATCATCATGGTGATTATCTGCCCTTGTATTCTGTTTGACTGCTGCATTCTCCCTTCTGGCTCTCTTCAAAGCAAGTTTGGACGCCAGAAGTAAACTATATGCCCTTGTTCTCACTCTCTCTAGAGGCCTGATCTTGTATGGTTTCCGAGGTTTGGCTGCAGAGCTGGTGTTAACCTTCTCATCTTTTTCCACCTTCAAGTTATGTGAAGGAGCATGTTCACCACTGTCTGCTACAACCAAGCTAGTGCTGCTCCCTTTCTCCGTGGTCCTTACTCCATGAACTTTATCAGTGCTGTCGGAACCATGCCAGGTGCTACTTCCCTTTGCTTGACGAGTCATTTCACGAAGCCTAGTACTTGCTCTTCTGTTAAACTTTGGTTCTCTTTTAGATCTCTTAACACTTCTTTTCTCGACTTTGTCCTCCACAGAGTCATCAGACCTCTTTCTCTTTCTCCTTTCTGGCTTCAAAGGTTCCTTCTTGACATTATTAGACCTTGTGACTTTTGTCTTGACGCGATCCTTCCACCTTGTACTCGATCTCCCGGTAGATTTTCCCACAATTCTCTTCGCTTGCTGCTGGATATTACTTGTCGGCTTCCCAAACAGGTTCTTCCTTGCACTCCTCACCTTGCTCAACTGAACTTCCAGCTGGTTCTTTGACCTCCTCACCTTTGCAGGAGACCCTGACCTCACAGACCTGCCAGGACTGCTAGTTGAAGCTGTAACAGGTGTGAAGGCCCCAAGTGGGCTTTTCTGTAGGCAGGATGAAACAAAGGCAGGACTTAGATGAGCATTCTATAAACAAACTATGTATTATGTGAGTAAAGCAAATCTGAATATTCTGACAGAAACCAAAAAAATTCTTCGTCTTGGGCAGGAATCTTGTAAAGAAAAATGCATTACATTTTAACGCATTAGGAATTGTAAATAAATGTATTATATGGGATACTGTTCCAACAAAAGGAACTACTGAATGCAACAATATTATGTCCACACGACTTAATTAACATAAAGCATAAAACTTACATAAAATTAAATATAAAACTTTAACAGACTCTACAAAAGCTCTGACAAAAACATTTCCATTTATTTTAATTATTCCTACTGAGTTTAAGTCTAAATCAAATGACCAACCCTTACTTTTCAAAATAATTTTTACACAACATTTTTAAACAAAGATTTATTTTCTGCAGATTTTGCTACTTAACAACAACACCAAAAAATTGTTACTATATCTTCCAGTTTTTCTACCATTTCTTCACCTGTAAAGTTGTCATCTATATATAGACTTTAATACATTTACAACAAGTGATACAAAGCATTAAATATGACAAACAAGTAAGAAGTGCCAAGCGGAAGTGAAGGATATGTACAACAACACATGCAACAATAAAGATGTAATCACTTTATGGTTAAGAGAATAACCACCACTATACACCAAATATTGTCTTCATAGCAGAGCTCTCGTCAAGTCTTTCTTAACAAGTATCCATTCGGGGCAAGTCACTAATAAAAATGTTTAATACCTCGAGTTGAAAGACTGGCCAAATGCTTCAACAAGTGCACTATTCGGTGGATACCAGCCCATTGCAACATACCAGGAAATGAGGAGGCAGACAAACTTGCTAAGGAAGGAGGTGCCTTACAACAAAATGATATAGAGACAACTTACACAACGGCAAAGACTACTATAAAGGCTACATTCAAGTCCAAATGGGAAAGAGAGCACCCGGGCCATTTGAAAAATGATGTGTATCATCAACTATCCAGGAAAGAACAGGTCATCATTTTTCGGCTACGCACTGGACACAACAGATTGAGATACCATCTATACCACAAATACAAGATTGGTGCAACAGATCTCTGCACCTGCGGTACCAGCCCGATGATGGTCGAACACCTCCTGCAGTATTGCCCAACCTACAGTAATGAACGGAGTAGCATATGGCAACAACCCACTTCTGTCAACGAAAAACTGTTTGGAGATGTCGGGAACCTTGAGTTGACTACTGCCTTTATTAGAGTCATAAATGTGAAGTCTGAAGGCGAACGAGGAAGAAGAAGAAGATACCTCGAGTCAAGGTGCTAAGGTGACTAAGTACAACTCGAGTTCGAGTTGATCGGCTTGAGTTGATAATACTGAAATAGGCAAGTCTGAATAGTCGAGTCGTTAATAAATAAAAACTCATGTCGAGTCATAGTGGTAAATTAAGTACGACAACACTACTTTATAGGTGTACAAATATCTGTGCCACAATGTACAATGGTTGATCAAACTCTTCTGTTCACTGCAAAAAGCAGAAATTTCATCTACAGTGTTCTAAACAAACAAATTTTGAAACCTAACATTTTTTAACAAATCCAAAATAAAATTAATAAGAAATCTTATAATCTAATTTAAACCAAAAATAAAACAGATAAGAAATCTTCTTATAATCTAATTTAAACCAAAAGTAAAACTTATAATGGAACCAGGCCAGGAGGAAGACAGCCGATAGGATAGTCTGGCGCTCTCTCTTCCAAACCTCTACACCTCACGGTAGAAGGGGAATGACTAAGTAAGTAAGTAAGTAAAACTTATAAGAAATCCTACAGCCTAATTTAAAACCAATGTAGGAGTCAGACGAATATTTTTGTTCTTCCAGAATTAAAAAAAAATATTATTCCACCATTTCTCACAGAAACATGACGATAAGTCTCTAGAACCTTAGCTGGGCAACACTGCTAGAAAGCCAAAGATATAAAAATGACCAGTGGTGATCTCTTCATGAACACCTTTCATATGTCAAAAAGTTTCTCATGGATCTCCGAAGAGACAAAAATAGAGTAGGAATACTACACCCACAGGCTTGTCGCACAAGGTGCCTATATATGAGGTTGTGCATGTGACTAGTAACACCTCATCATGTGACTAGTAACACCTCATCATGTACTATATTTGGGTATTGGAAACCTGACTTTATTTACTGGAATTAATACACCATATGTCCTAATTATAACCCATCAAGGGTTGAACGAGATACTTAAAACAACAAAAAAGTCTCATCATGTAAAAAAAAATTGCTACAGAAACAAGCACAAAAATGCTTTGTGCAAGTTTCCTGCAAGGGGACCAGTTGCAGTAGTGGCTCTATGCTCTGTATGGAGCAGAACAGAGAAGCAAGATACTTGTATGGCTTGAACACTGCGGATAAATATTACAAACATGCAAGCGAGAATGTGCGGTGCAAACAAACAGGAGTCAGTGATGTACACAAGAAGTATATGGTGTCAGCATGCAAGAAAGACATAAAAGTAAATGCCAGAAAACAGAAGGTGACTATGTAAGTAAACAGGATGTCATAAATTAACAGTGATACAACGTTAAAATATCTCCAAACGATAAAAAGTAGGGATAAAAATAATGCGTAAGTTACTCGAGTACATGATCGCCCAGGCCGCGGGTCATCACCCGCCATGGAAATTAATTTGCTAGACGTGAAAGCAAAACTTTACCCTCGAAACGGGTTGAGAACGGAGATCAAAAGAGAAAAAATATGACTGAACATGTGCGGGAAACTAGCAAGGCTAAAGGATGCAAATTGGTGGGGAAAGGAGGAAAAAAATTTACGTTCCCAAGTTGACACAAGGTAAAGAAATCGACAGAAGGGACCATAGCTATTATAAGCAACAGTCATTTCTTGGACCCTTTTGCGATAACTTAGTCGGTTTATTTGAATTCGGCAAACGCAGTACAGAAGATTCTAGAACATATTTCGAAGAAACCAACTAACCTTGAAAAGTAACTTTTTCTTAATAATAATGTTAGGAATATAAAAACTAGCTGGCCGGATGGCCCATCTTGAGCAGTGAAATAATATGCTTTTATTTACACAGTCGGATAGATAATAAGAAAGATATTGACAAAAGACTGTGTTGTTCATATCAACGAGCGACTGCATTGAAACACTAATGTCACTATTTTCCAAAAAAAATTTAGCCTTGAGACGCAAGTGCTAAAATCTAGTTAGTATGCAAGAGAGGGGGAATAGCGGACAGTAGTGGCTAAAAATAACTTAGGAAGCAGGTTCGTGCAGTTTTACATGTGTGGGAAAAAGATAGTGACCAAAAAAAAAGATGTACTTTTGACTTTTTTGGGAAAAGATAGTGAAATTGTGGGAAAAAGATAAATTGTGACCGACCGTACATTTTTTAAAAATTGAGATGTACTTTTCCAGGACTTTTTTTGGCTCTGGTTCGCTGGTCCTGAAAGATATGAACTGCGGTCTCTATGTGACTTGAGGTCCCTGACGTACATTTGAGAAAATAAGATGTAATTTTGACTTTATTTTCAAATTTTGAATTGAAAAGCTTAGTCTTCTGATCTGATTGGCCAACGCATTTTTATATTAGCGGGATAGAGACGCACATTTTTGCCATTCGACATAAGTCTGTCCAGTAACACAGTCATTAATTGTAGTGGTGATTCCCTAGAAATAGTATATAATATTCAGTGGGACGCCATACTATAGCCAGCAGCTCAGCTGAGTTTTGCTAGTATTAACTGTGTTCCCTATTCACAATTCTGAACTGTGGGTTTTTATTTGGCACCAATGTGGTGTCAAATGATGAGTTGATTATTACCAGAAGGGACCCGTGCAGTACATTTTGTCAGAGCAGCCTTTATTTGCCCCCAAGCAGGGAGAGGCGGGGCCAACAGATTTCAGCACCTGATTCCAGCACCAGAACCACTCAGTCAAGATAAGTGGGCATCTGGTCTGCTGGAGAGTCACCAACTTCGTTTATAAACCCAGGTTAGACACTAATTTCGCCTCGAGTATTAGCGGGCGTACAAAAAAAAAAAAAAAAAAAAAAAAAAAAATCACTAAATGGACAATGTTGGTAGCCATATACAGGGAGTGATGAGGCCACTCCAACAGCACATCCATTCATCATTTTCCCAGCTTAATTAAAACTATAAACAGTAGTAATATTAACTAGTCTTGTAAAATACATATGTACACACCTTTCAATTAATATGCCATATATTCATGCATTTCATTTCTAAATTCCAAACCTTTCATATGTTCTGACCAAACTAAAACCTTGGTTCAGAACAAATAAACTTAAAGAAAATATTTCTATCCAAATTTTACACAGTTGAGTTAGTTCAGTGTGTTGTAACATTTTATTAATATTATTAGACTTGTTAAATATCTGTGTATGTGTATGCAAATTACCACAACCCATTACATATCATCACCCTAGAATCTTAACGTAGCCACATTCATTAGTAAAAAAAAAGATAGGAGTGAGGTCGTAGTGGTAGCAAGAAGGGCCTTCTGACAATTCACAGCTACTTTTATCTCAGGAGCCTTCACAGCTGACCTCATACTTCACATTAAGTAAAATCACAACATACAATACCATCAAAACCACTACACAGGAGCTGAAAGTTCAAGCACAAAAACAGGCAAGCACGCAAGAGATAGAAGTGTAAGGTATGAAGAGTTGCTTGTGCAAGCAAGCAGGAAATAGAAGGGATGAGGAGTTGCTTGTGCAAGCAAGCAGGAGATAGAAGTGTAAGGGATGAGGAGTTGCTTGTGCAAGCAAGCAGGAGATAGAAGTGTAAGGGATGAGGAGCTGCTTGTGCAAGCAAGCAGGAGATAGAAGTGTAAGGGATGAGGAGTTGCTTGTGCAAGCAAGCAGGAGATAGAAGTGTAAGGGATGAGGCTTGTGCAGGATAGCAGGAGATAGAAGTGTAAGGGATGAGGAGTTGCTTGTGCAGGATAGCAGGAGATAGAAGTGTAAGGGGTGAGGCTTGTGCAGGATAGCAGGAGATAGAAGTGTAAGGGATGAGGAGTTGCTTGTGCAGGATAGCAGGAGATAGAAGTGTAAGGGATTTGCTTGTGCAAGCAAGCAGGAGATAGAAGTGTAAGAGATGAGGAGTTGCTTGTGCAGGATAGCAGGAGATAGAAGTGTGAGGGATGAGAAGTTGCTTGTGCAAGCAAGCAGGAGATAGAAGTGTACGGGATGAGGAGTTGCTTGTGCAAGCAAGCAGGAGATAGAAGTGTAAGGGATGAGAAGTTGCTTGTGCAAGCAAGCAGGAGATAGAAGTGTAAGGGATGAGAAGTTGCTTGTGCAAGCAAGCAGGAGATAGAAGTGTAAGGGATGAGGCTTGTGTTATAAAATTGGGATAGGGGAAGGTTGGATGATAGTGTGGTTAGGCCGAGCGTGTTGCGGTATACTTCTGGTAGGCAGGTCCTCGAACCCAGCCCGTGCACATTTGTCGGGGTGGGGAGGCCTTGCTTGTTTGGGGGCACGGTACCGGCACAGACTTACTACCTGTAGACCGGGGGCTTAGGGAGAGTGGGGTGACGGTCAAGGAGACACGAACAGGTCCTAGTGTTGTAAGGATCCAGGGCCGGGGGGGGACTCAACCGGAGTATCACTTCTCAGTGAGGGTGTAGGAGGGTGGCGTTGAGGGAATGGGGGGGGTGGTTTTCTTGGGGGGGGGGGGCTTCTAGGGCGTACATGGTGGGCGGGCGTTGGATGCTCCACAACCGCAACGCTGGGGCCGACTCCACGCAGGGTGCCCCCCATTGAACCACATTTAAACCACTCCCTTAGTGGCCTTTTAACAATGAGCAGGTAGTCGCTATTCCCAGAGATGACTAGAGCCCTAAATTCTGGGACTGGATGGGACGTGAGGAGTGGGTTTATTTCGATATGGCACTAAATTCGTGATAGTATGGGGGGGTAAGGTGGTAACCTTTGTTTCAAGAATCATGTTCGGATATTGGTGTCAACTGGATTTTACCAGGACGGCGTTTTGTAGAAAAACCGGGTGCGTTTTTTGAGCCTGCTAGGGCGGCCTACATAACCTGGGTATAAGGTATACTATAGGTTGTGTTTACCAGGGGGGTGAGATCTATGGTTCTTTGGATTACCTACACCATGGTGGTAGGGTGGCGGGGGTCTGTTGAAACATGAAGGAGTTGTTTTGTATGATGCTGGTTTTACTATTCGTGAAATTTCCTGTTCATTTTTACCCACCTCTACTTTAGGACAACAGACCGAAGGGGAGGGACTAACGATAGGGAAGAGGAGCGGCAAGCAGGCGCGGTAACCCCCCCCCCGCCAGGTGATGGCAGGGGGGAAAGAGGAGGAGCGGGGGCCGCGAGGAGAGATATGCGGACCCCCGAGACCGAGAAAATGAAGGGGATGAGGTCATGATGGAGTTGACAACGGGCTGAGACCTGGACGTTGAGTTGATGGCACGGGACGGGGAACCCGACCACCCCCCGTTCCTACTAGTATTTATAACATCCCACTTCACCACACAGCTAAACAAAACCATAATAATACATTTCAAATTAAACAATTAACTTCCTTACTCTTCACACGTAACTCCCCTCTGTCTACCTGAGCCTTACAAAGTAAACATTGGCTAAACCAGATCATGGTTCTGACTGACTAACTCGGAGCAACACAATATTTTACTGGCCCCGTCTGGGCAGACGTTACTGTGGCCTACTTCTTACGCTGACATCTAATGCCTAATGTGGGTAAACACAACTAAAAACTAGCCGTCTCTAGGAATTCCTAAAAAATATATCCCGTCAAATAATAGTAATCAACATTCAAATGTAAATACAAAAGTTCCCTTTAAAATTACTTCTCCCAGTCTTCTGAATTCACAGAAAACAATAATGCACAATCAATAACATATATTCCTGTTTACGCTAGCATCTACCTGCCGTCAAAAAAGTGTATACTTAACCCCGATAATTTCCAATGAAAACCCCGTAGTTTCAGCCACGTGGTTGCCGCAGTTTTTCAACCACGCGCTCCTGCATACTTTCATTACTGAATCACACACGTGCTCCAATTAATACCTCTATCACTTCCGTCCCACAGTTATATGCTAAACTATTATACAATTAGCGAGCATCAAGACTCTCCATAAAAATCACAAAATGAAAATACACATTACACACGCTCCCGACTATAACTTCACTAAAATCACAAATGAAAATACACATGATCGCAGTATGCGAGTTTCTCTCCCGACCGACTTGCATAAACAAAAGCGGTGATATCTCAACTTTTAAACCAATGCCGCTTTCCTTCAACAAGGAATAATTGGGCATTAAAGTTTTCTCAGAAGTTCTCTGCATCTCAGATCGAATTGATGGCTCTGGAGTTAAGAATCTAAATTTAAAAAACTAAACTTCCCCAAGAAACTAAATGATCGGCTAGGGATAGAAAAAATTAAATAAAGTCCTCACGCAAGAGAAATTCATGCTTACCAAAATCTCGAAATTGTCCATAACTGAAGGCAATCGACAATATGCTTTGGCACACGGCTTTGGCATTTTTCATTTAAAAGAGAAAGAGGCTATGAAATATAGGCCTTTATAATCAGGACCCCCACGGCTAGACTTCATGACGTCCATATGCGCGGGGCGTGGTTCTAAAAGCCAATCGGAGCTCGGCATTTCAACTGCAGTTGCCAATCAGAACCTTAGTCTTCTGATGCAACCAGTTTCGTGCTAGACAATGAACCGGGAAATGGTCCTAGGCCCTATACTGCCGGAAATGAAGCAAAAATGGCCGCAAATAATTTACTTCCCGAAAAATGCGTATATGGCCAGCAGAGATTCTTTAAAAAAAAGGACCA
>JAMPIV010003381.1:87500-179982 GCA_024509875.1 Oreohelix idahoensis | reverse complement strand
ACCCCCCTTTCGTGGTTTCATAATATTTACTACAAACTATGGATCGTCAAGTAACTTTAGTTATTTACCGATCTGCCTTCACTGACACATTTAGTTAGATAGGGGGATGCGGCCATAATGTATCATGGACATTGAGCTTTTGATGTTCTGCCCTTTATTTCTGAATGTGTCATGACTTCAGATCTGCTATGTATACCTACAAATTGATATGTCAAACATAGAATAAATTGAGTAAACAAAGATTCCAGCAGTCTGCATTGGTGCCTTGTAGACACAAGTGTATGAGTGGTTATATTGGTCAGCACACGAACAGTACACCATTCGCGGTAATCACACTCTACACTTCTACTTCATACATACACCATCCTGCGTCGGTTTGAGTTACCAAGTTTAGGGCCTGCTTCCCCTGGAGCCTTTGCCTTCCCTAACTCAGGACTAGGGTGAGTTACCCATTTACAGCTGGGTAGACTGGAGCATGCCTGATCTCAACAACACACCACTCTTCCTTACAGAGCATACAGACTGACACTTTACAGAGTGGGAGATAAACAAAAAAAAAAGAAGAAAGAAACTTTTACAGTGGCGAGCCAGATTCCTGGGTCCAGCTTACGCAGTTTTGTGTTGAGAATCACAGTTTACAGCTGAAAGAACATTTGTTTGAACACATCAACTCCAGTAGGACAGCTATACAGTCGATGTCAGCTTGACCTGTATTACCGATAGGATGCTGTATCTAGGTCAGCGCTTGTTGACAGTTTTTCGCTGTACAGACAGTATTACACAGGACAGTGGTATCAAGTGTAGAAAATATCTGGAGCAGTATTGTTGACATTTCTCAACGTACAGAAGAATCACAGTGTTGTTGAACATAAAGTGCATAGTTCATCGTTGGATCTTCATATGCTCAACAGAGAAAAATTGACAGTGTAATAGTTTAAAATTAAATCTATTACTGAATAAAGTGGCAAGTTATTAGTATTAAAATAAACTGTGCCTGCTTTACAACACTAGACCTGCAACACATTCCATTCATGACATAAATTATATTGTATGCTATATGCTATTTATGCTTACATGTTATTTGTTATGTATTAAATTAGTTTTTGTTCTGTGTGACTAGTACAAGGTATGCCGAGTGACATTGGTCTGGTACTAGGATTCTATAGGTACACATTTTCTTAATTGGAAATTTGTTAGCAACAATTTGCTGCTATTTCTGTTAGTTGTGATGAGGTGTTCTTTTCTTCGTTGTTTTTGTTAATAATTTTGTGTTCCTTAGTTTTGTTTGATTTGTTTGTATAATTGTAGGTCTCATCTTTTCTATTTTTGATTTCTTTACACCCTTATGTTTATACACTGTGGCGTTATTTGTCTTGTTATCTTATTGCAGTTATCATCACGGTTTCTGTGATCATTTTTTTCATTTCTCCTATTTAATTTAATTTGATCTCTGCAAATGTTTTCAGATTGTCTTTTCTTGTTTGTCCTTTGTAATGTCTTTAGTTGACATATGACACAGGAGTTATAGTGGTATACACTGATAGTATAGTACAGATCAGTACCTTATGATTATTTTCCACAGGTACCCAAGTGATCTTTGATTACATTGAGGTATACAAGACCTTTGTAAGGCTTGTCTCCCACAGTATTTGAGATACAGTTATTGTTGTCCACAGGTACTCAAGTTATCATTGGTTACTATAAACCATACAAGTTTGGACTAAGACTAAGTCTATGGTATAGACTTGTCTCCCATTAAAGTGAAATAGGGTAATTTGTTTACTTTTTCAGGTTTCTGATTTAAGAAGACAATATGTCTACATTAGATTATTTTATTGCACAAGGAAAATCTCTTGATAAGACTGGAAAAGACTTAGAACAATGGGCTGTTGCTCAATATGACAAAGCATTAGCTGCTGAAGAGAGAAAAAGCTGAAGAAAAAAGCTGCTGCTGAAGAAAAAAAAAGCTCTGGCTGAAGAAAAAAGATTAGAAAGAGAAGCTGCTGCTGAAGAAAAAAAAGCTCTGGCTGAAGAAAAAAGATTAGAAAAAGAAGCTGATACTGCTGCTGAACTAAAGAAATTGCAGATGCAAGTGGAGGAAAGGAGATTTGATGCAGAACAGAAGAAATTAGAAGCTGCTGCAGAACAGAAAAAATTAGAAGCTGCTGCAGAACAGAAAAAATTATTAGATAGAGAGATAGCAGAAGAGAGAGAAAAGCAATAAGAGAACATGAGTTTTGAATTAGAGAAATTAAAATTGACATGTATGAGTAATGTTAATCAGGCATCTGGTGGTAATGGTAAACCCTTTGTGTACAAGGTCAAGGTACCAGCGTTTAACCCTACCAGTGATGACATAACATTTTGGCTTTCTAGATTTGAACGGGCTTGTCGATCTCATAATGTTGACAAATCACAGTATGTGAATCAGTTGTCTGAAAATCTAAAAGGGGAGTCTCTGAGTAAGTTATATTTTGTTGAAGAGGCCGACAAAGATAATTATGATGCTGTTAGGGCAGCTTTGATAAAGAGATATCAGCTGTCTGAGGAAGGTTACCGTCTTTTGTTTAAAACAATGAGACCTGAGGTAGGTGTAGAATTCTCAGATTTCATCTCAAAAGCACGAATTACACTTTCACGATGGATTGAATTATCCAAAACAGAGAAAACATTTGATGGTCTTACGGATTTATTGCTAAGAGACAAGGTCATGTCTTCTGTAAATAAATCATTCCTAGAGTTCTTACATGAGCGTAAACCTGGTACAATAAAGCAAATGGAAGAATATTGTGACCAGTATGCCACGGCACACCCTGACATGATTCTTAGTAACTCTAACATTAAAGAGAGTATGCCAGTTGCTTCGGCAACAGAATATAATCAGAATTACTCACACAAATTCCAAGGAGCTAAAAATAAATTTGATAAAAAGGTTAATTGGAATAAGTATCAAAACCAAGATAACCACTCAAATCAGGGTTCTTCTTTGAAGAACTGGAATCGGGCTGATAGTCCTCGACACGCGAGGGGTACCCATAATGTTAGAAATTCTCGGAAAGGGAGTAGCTATAGGAACTACCCAAGTGCTTCATGGAGACAAAAGAAACAATATTACAGGGATACTCAATATAACGAGCATGATGATTATGATCATGAATATTATGATTCAAACCCAAATAGGGGTTATAACAGAGGCAATAATAATTATAGAGACGATTATAACCGAGGTAGATCACAACACAAAAGACATGGTAAATCTTATTACCAGGCTAACTCTGCACAACAGGAGTTCCACGACACCGATAATCAGAATAATGATAAAAAAGACTCCAACAGTGTAGCAAATTCCGCTTTCGATTTTGCTAGAGCATCTGAGTGTTCGCAATGCAAAACATTATTCGATCCAACCACAGTTTCTACTTTAAGCTGCGGTCACCCGCTTCCCGCTCTCCATGCGTCAATTGCGCATAATGGAAGGGGTGCTCTTGTCTTTAATAGGGGCCTAATAGATGGTACTCCGGTATCAATTCTTTTCGATTCGGGGTGCACTACCATTGGAGTGAGGCAATCACTCGTAAATCCTTCTCGAGCTACAGGCAATATAGTCAAATGTGTAACATTTGGTGGCACATTGGAGAAGTACTCCACTGCCATTATCAATATTGCTACGCCTTTCTTTACAGGAGAGGTGCAAGCATGTCTCTTGCCGAATCCGATCGCTGATCTTATCATCGGTCGCATCCATGGAGTGAAAGAATGCACTCCACAGCAAATCTCTAATTGGGAAAATGTTAATATGCAATCTGCTAATGCAGTAATCACTAGGGCTCAAGCTCTTAATATGCCACAATCTTCACATTCTGAAGATAATGATGCGCAGATCCAAGATGATGCCTTGGAGATTTCCCACGATTCCTTTATCAAACAGCAGGAAGATGATCCTACTCTAAAGAAATTCTTTACTCTGGCAAAAAAAGGTGATCCAAATAAGGATACAAATCGTAAATCTTGGATTACGATGAAGAATGGCGTACTTGTACGTATGGTACAAGACTCCGCTAAGTCCATTCATTCTCAAATCCTTGTGCCTAAAAATATGAGAGTTAAAATCTTACAGCACGCTCATGATTCGCAATGTGCTGGACATATGGGTTTTTCCCGTACTAAAGCTAGAGTTCTTCAATCTTTCTTTTGGCCTGCTGTGAATAAGGACATATGAATCTATTGTCGATCTTGTAAAGTATGTCAAGAGATTAAATCCAGAGGTCCACGCCATGATGCACCTATTCAGGCTGCAGACATTCCCATTCGGCCATTTCAAAAAATGGCGATAGACATCATTGGTCCATTTAAGATAAAGTCTGCTAGAGGACACCAATTTATTTTGACGTGTGTTGATATGTGCACACGTTGGCCGGAGGCTGTTCCTCTAAAGAGCATAACTACTGCTGATGTCGCAGATGCTCTTTGGTTAATATTTTCTCGTCTGGGGTTTCCAGCAGAAATATTATCCGACCATGGTACCCAACTCATATCGGATACCATGTCTCAAGTAATGTCGACTCTGAAGATAGAGAGATCGCTGAGTAGTATTTATCATCCTATGTCCAATGGGATGGTGGAACGTTTGAATAGAACTCTGAAAAACCTACTAGGTAAGATAACAGAAGATCATCCTCAGGATTGGGATAGGGTTTTACCCGCGGCTCTCTTTGCATATAGAGAGGTCGCCAACGAACATACAGGATTTTCTCCCTTTGAACTTGTCTTTGGCGCGAAACCGCGAGGTCCTATGTCCTTACTTCATGATCTTATAACTGCTGATAATATTGTCGATGACACAAAATCCTCTTATGAATATGTCATCGCACTTAGACACAAGATTATTGAAGCATGCAAATTGGCAACTGCTTCTTCTGAATTTGCGAAACAGAAGGCAAGGGAATTTGCCAATAAAAAGAGATGTTTGCGACAACTTTGTCCAGGTGACAAAGCATTTGTCTTGCTACCTTGTAGGGAAAATAGACTTCTCATTTCTTGGAAAGGTCCGTACGATATAATATCAAAAGTTTCCGATGTTGACTATATCGTCGATATTGACGGGAAGCGTAAAACCTTCCACATCAACATGCTCACGGAATTCCATGAACGTCCTGATTATTTACAACCTGTTTTCCAGGCAACGGACGATTTTCCAGTCCAACATGGACAGTACTCATCTCTGTCAGTAATACAGGATGAGGAAACGAGTTTCTCGGATGTAAATTTACCTTTTCCAATGATTCCTCTTCACTCTAATGAATCATGGAAAGATGTTTGCAATTTCTCCAGAATTATCTCCAGGAGAGCAGAAACAAGTTTCTACTATGTTAGAACAATTTCAGGATGTCCTTACTGACATTCCTGGTCAAACTGATGTCATTCAACATGACATTATTCTTACTGACCATAGTCCTATAAGAGTCAGACCGTATCCTATCCCGATACATTTTCAAGCACAGGTAGAGAAAGAGTTAGATGAGATGATAGAGTTAAAAATTATTGAACCATCCACATCAGCATATTCTTCGCCGATGGTTATAGTACGGAAAAAAAGACAATAACATACGTCTTTGCGTGGATTATCGCAAATTGAATCAAGTGACTAAATTTGATGCGGAACCTATGCCTTTACTAGAAGAGCTACTTACGAGACTATCGAATTCTCACTTCTTTACTAAACTCGATTTGTCTAAGGGATATTGGCAAGTTCCACTATCCGAACACGCCAAACCGTTTACTGCTTTTTCGACGCCTAGGGGTCTATTCCAATGGAATTTCATGCCTTTCGGTCTTATGAACGCCCCTGCAACATTTGTACGCATGATGCGTCGAATCCTATCTCATCGCTCAGATGTCATTGCGTATCTTGATGACATCTGTCTTTTCAGTGATACTTGGAACGATCACTATAATGGTATAAATGAACTATTGTCTATCTTACGCGAGCATAACCTGACAGCGAAACCATCGAAAGCATGTATTGGTTTTAGCGAAATATCTTTCTTAGGACACCGTGTTGGTCATGGGTTCCTAAAAACAGAAGACCATAATACAAGTAAGATACTTAACATTTCTATTCCTAAGACTAAAAAGCAAGTACGAAGTCACTTAGGTCTAATACAATTTTATGGACGATTCATCCCGAATCTGTCCTCCATTATGTCACCTCTTTCTTCCTTGCTAAAGAAAGGGTCTCCTAATGTAGTCCATTGGACTCAAGAATGTCAATCCTCTTTGGATAAGGTTAAAACTATGTTTTCTACTTCACCTATCCTAGTATTGCCTTCTAAGGATAAGACATTTATTCTTCGTAGTGACGCTTCATCCACCGGGATTGGAGCTGCACTAATGCAAGAGTACTCTGGAACTCTGCATCCTGTGATGTATATTTCTCGGAAATTAAATGCCGCAGAGAAGAATTACTCGGTCCTAGACCGTGAATTATTGGCTATGGTTTGGTCAATCCTTAAACTGCAAAGATTTCTTCTGGGCGTGCATTTCATTGTGGAAACTGACCAGAAAGCTCTTACGGCTATTCAGAGTAAAAATCTGAAGAGCGCGAGATCAACGCGATACGCGATTGCTCTACAGCCATTTCATTTTTCGGTGCGAGCTATCCGTGGGTCAGAAAATGTGATGGCAGATATTTTGTCTAGATGCCCACATGATTCATAACTGTTATACAACTTTGATACAGTTGTTTCTATGTTGAAATGTGTACACATATGTAATATATCATATATTGATTGTAACACTACTTAGCGGTTCATTGATATTTATTCACCGCTGATCTTTCAATGTTTTTCGTCTTTGATGATCATGATGTTAAGATATCTTAGATGAAATTTATGTATAAACTAATGTGGAAATTGTGTCATTGCTAATATTGTAGTATGCGTTGGTGACACCTCTCTGGAAATATTTATACTTAGAGAAGTACTTTCTCTAAGGTCATAAAACTTATGCTTATCATCTGCGCATTGTATTGGTGCGTTGTGAGCCTATTGTATGTTGCTCCTAGATGTATTTCAAAAAAAAAATGTACCATTTTTTTTTTTCCCGAGGGGTGTGGTAATCTGTTGCGTGCATATTTTGACGCACATATTACAAAAATCGATATGGCTATTTAATATGGAAAAAATATAGACATTCATTCATTTGTGTATGAAAATGCTGTCTATGGGGAAAGCGAGATAATCCATGTTTGATTCACACTTTTGATTATAGGAGTAATCGTTCTGGATATTGATCCGGCGCAAGGATATTGCTCTTATATTTGTACTTATTTTTAGGGCCAGAAAATAGATTAATTTGCTTATTATGTTTATGGCCTGAATTCATATGTATTACATATTATTAGTACAAGTAGAATCAGTCCTATATTGTATATTTTGGATGGGTAGGCGGGACTAGATTCTTGTTATTCCGGTCTAGCGGAAGTATGAGTTGTCTTGACAAGTCGTGATGAGTTCCGATGTACCGTGATAATGGCGGGTACGCACTTTTCAAAGGGCTGGTAGATTCTTAGGGAAATATGATTCATGAAGTGGTTTTCTTCTAAAGGAGATGGTATCTCTACTATAGTTTATGTTAGAGACTCTCCTAAGGTACGGTACAATGTATAATTCGGACTCCATGTATTGCCAGACCCTATTTTGATGATCTCATGTCGATTCGACCTAGATGGAACATTGTGCTTCGTATCGCTAGGGTCGTGTTTTGTATCGACGAAGATGACAGACTTTCCTACAGCGGTTATGGCTACGTGAATTAACCTGATCACCGTAGAGCTGTATGGAAACATTTATGAAATCATTCATATACCCATTATAAATTAACTCTGGCTTATATTCTCCTTCCTATGAATGAGTGAACGACAACTCAGGGAGGCGGCCATGTTAGATTTCGGTCATCATATGTTTTGATCACTGCCAAGAGAACAGATTATTTATCCTATTATCGGACAGTGACAGGGAGATCTCAATCTTGCTAGAAACCCCCCCTTTCGTGGTTTCATAATATATACTACAAACTATGGACGTCAAGTAACTTTAGTTATTTACCGATCTGCCTTCACTGACGCGTTTAGTCAGATAGGGGGATGCGGCCATAATGTATCATGACATTGAACTTTTGATGTACTGCCCATTATTTCTGAATGTGTCATGACTTCAGATCTGCTATGTATACCTACAAATTGATATGTCAACATACCATGATGTACTCGTATGTCCCAGTGTGTACGTCTGAATAAATTGAGTAAACAAAGATTCCAGCAGTCTGCATTGGTGCCTTGTAGACACAAGTGTATGAGTGGTTATATTGGTCAGCACACGAACAGTACACCATTCGCGGTAATCACACTCTACACTTCTACTCCATACATACACCATCCTGCGTCGGTTGAAGTGACCAAGTTTAGGGCCTGCTTCCCCTGGAGCCTTTGCCTTCCCTAACTCAGGACTAGGGTGAGTTACCCATTTACAGCTGGGTAGACTGGAGCATGCCTGATCTCAACAACACACCACTCTTCCTTACAGAGCATACAGACTGACACTTTACAGAGTGGGAGATAAACAAAAAAAAAAGAAGAAAGAAATTTTACAGTGGCGAGCCAGATTCCTGGGTCCAGCTTACGCAGTTTTGTGTTGAGAATCACAGTTTACAGCTGAAAGAACATTTGTTTGAACACATCAACACCAGTAGGACAGCTATACAGTCGATGTCAGCTTGACCTGTATTACCGATAGGATGCTGTATCTAGGTCAGCGCTTGTTGACAGTTTTTTCGCTGTACAGACAGTATTACACAGGACAGTGGTATCAAGTGTAGAAAATATCTGGAGCAGTATTGTTGACATTTCTCAACGTACAGAAGAATCACAGTGTTGTTGAACATAAAGTGCATAGTTCATCGTTGGATCTTCATATGCTCAACAGAGAAAAATTGACAGTGTAATAGTTTAAAATTAAATCTATTACTGAATAAAGTGGCAAGTTATTAGTATTAAAATAAACTGTGCCTGCTTTACAACACTAGACCTGCAACACATTCCATTCATGACATAAATTATATTGTATGCTATATGCTATTTATGCTTACATGTTATTTGTTATGTATTAAATTAGTTTTTGTTCTGTGTGACTAGTACAAGGTATGCCGAGTGACATTGGTCTGGTACTAGGATTCTATAGGTACACATTTTCTTAATTGGAAATTTGTTAGCAACAATTTGCTGCTATTTCTGTTAGTTGTGATGAGGTGTTCTTTTCTTCGTCGTTTTTTTTTTGTTAATAATTTTGTGTTCCTTAGTTTTGTTTGATTTGTTTGTATAATTGTAGGTCTCATCTTTTCTATTTTTGATTTCTTTACACCCTTATGTTTATACACTGTGGCGTTATTTGTCTTGTTATCTTATTGCAGTTATCATCACGGTTTCTGTGATCATTTTTTTCATTTCTCCTATTTAATTTAATTTGATCTCTGCAAATGTTTTCAGATTGTCTTTTCTTGTTTGTCCTTTGTAATGTCTTTAGTTGACATATGACACAGGAGTTATAGTGGTATACACTGATAGTATAGTACAGATCAGTACTTTATGATTATTTTCCACAGGTACCCAAGTGATCTTTGATTACATTGAGGTATACAAGACCTTTGTAAGGCTTGTCTCCCACAGTATTTGAGATACAGTTATTGTTGTCCACAGGTACTCAAGTTATCATTGGTTATTATAAACCATACAAGTTTGGACTAAGACTAAGTCTATGGTATAGACTTGTCTCCCATTAAAGTGAAATAGGGTAATTTGTTTACTTTTTCAGGTTTCTGATTTAAGAAGACAATATGTCTACATTAGATTATTTTATTGCACAAGGAAAATCTCTTGATAAGACTGGAAAAGACTTAGAACAATGGGCTGTTGCTCAATATGACAAAGCATTAGCTGCTGAAGAGAGAAAAGCTGCTGCTGAAGAAAAAAAAGCTCTGGCTGAAGAAAAAAGATTAGAAAGAGAAGCTGCTGCTGAAGAAAAAAAAGCTCTGGCTGAAGAAAAAAGATTAGAAAAAGAAGCTGATACTGCTGCTGAACTAAAGAAATTGCAGATGCAAGTGGAGGAAAGGAGATTTGATGCAGAACAGAAGAAATTAGAAGCTGCTGCAGAACAGAAAAAATTAGAAGTTGCTGCTGCTGCAGAACAGAAAAAATTAGAAGCTGCTGCTGCTGCAGAACAGAAAAGATTAGATAGAGAGGCAGAAGAGAGAAAAGCAATAAGAGAACATGAGTTTGAATTAGAGAAATTAAAATTGACATGTATGAGTAATGTTAATCAGGCATCTGGTGGTAATGGTAAACCCTTTGTGTACAAGGTCAAGGTACCAGCGTTTAACCCTACCAGTGATGACATAACATTTTGGCTTTCTAGATTTGAACGGGCTTGTCGATCTCATAATGTTGACAAATCACAGTATGTGAATCAGTTGTCTGAAAATCTAAAAGGGGAGTCTCTGAGTAAGTTATATTTTGTTGAAGAGGCCGACAAAGATAATTATGATGCTGTTAGGGCAGCTTTGATAAAGAGATATCAGCTGTCTGAGGAAGGTTACCATCTTTTGTTTAAAACAATGAGACCTAAGTAGGTGTAGAATTCTCAGATTTCATCTCAAAAGCACGAATTACACTTTCACGATGGATTGAATTATCCAAAACAGAAAACATTTGATGGTCTTACGGATTTATTGCTAAGAGACAAGGTCATGTCTTCTGTAAATAAATCATTCCTAGAGTTCTTACATGAGCGTAAACCTGGTACAATAAAGCAAATGGAAGAATATTGTGACCAGTATGCCACGGCACACCCTGACATGATTCTTAGTAACTCTAACATTAAAGAGAGTATGCCAGTTGCTTCGGCAACAGAATATAATCAGAATTACTCACACAAATTCCAAGGAGCTAAAAATAAATTTGATAAAAAGGTTAATTGGAATAAGTATCAAAACCAAGATAACCACTCAAATCAGGGTTCTTCTTCGAAGAACTGGAATCGGGCTGATAGTCCTCGACACGCGAGGGGTACCCATAATGTTAGAAATTCTCGGAAAGGGAGTAGCTATAGGAACTACCCAAGTGCTTCATGGAGACAAAAGAAACAATATTACAGGGATACTCAATATAACGAGCATGATGATTATGATCATGAATATTATGATTCAAACCCAAATAGGGGTTATAACAGAGGCAATAATAATTATAGAGACAATTATAACCGAGGTAGATCACAACACAAAAGACATGGTAAATCTTATTACCAGGCTAACTCTGCACAACAGGAGTTCCACGACACCGATAATCAGAATAATGATAAAAAAAGACTCCAACAGTGTAGCAAATTCCGCTTTCGATTTTGCTAGAGCATCTGAGTGTTCGCAATGCAAAACATTATTCGATCCAACCACAGTTTCTACTTTAAGCTGCGGTCACCCGCTTCCCGCTCTCCATGCGTCAATTGCGCATAATGGAAGGGGTGCTCTTGTCTTTAATAGGGGCCTAATAGATGGTACTCCGGTATCAATTCTTTTTGATTCGGGGTGCACTACCATTGGAGTGAGGCAATCACTCGTAAATCCTTCTCGAGCTACAGGCAATATAGTCAAATGTGTAACATTTTGTGGCACATTGGAGAAGTACTCCACTGCCATTATCAATATTGCTACGCCTTTCTTTACAGGAGAGGTGCAAGCATGTCTCTTGCCGAATCCGATCGCTGATCTTATCATCGGTCGCATCCATGGAGTGAAAGAATGCACTCCACAGCAAATCTCTAATTGGGAAAATGTTAATATGCAATCTGCTAATGCAGTAATCACTAGGGCTCAAGCTCTTAATATGCCACAATCTTCACATTCTGAAGATAATGATGCGCAGATCCAAGATGATGCCTTGGAGATTTCCCATGATTCCTTTATCAAACAGCAGGAAGATGATCCTACTCTAAAGAAATTCTTTACTCTGGCAAAAAAAGGTGATCCGAATAAGGATACAAATCGTAAATCTTGGATTACGATGAAGAATGGCGTACTTGTACATATGGTACAAGACTCCGCTAAGTCCATTCATTCTCAAATCCTTGTGCCTAAAAATATGAGAGTTAAAATCTTACAGCACGCTCATGATTCGCAATGTGCTGGACATATGGGTTTTTCCCGTACTAAAGCTAGAGTTCTTCAATCTTTCTTTTGGCCTGCTGTGAATAAGGACATACGAATCTATTGTCGATCTTGTAAAGTATGTCAAGAGATTAAATCCAGAGGTCCACGCCATGATGCACCTATTCAGGCTGCAGACATTCCCATTCGGCCATTTCAAAAAATGGCGATAGACATCATTGGTCCATTTAAGATAAAGTCTGCTAGAGGACACCAATTTATTTTGACGTGTGTTGATATGTGCACACGTTGGCCGGAGGCTGTTCCTCTAAAGAGCATAACTACTGCTGATGTCGCAGATGCTCTTTGGTTAATATTTTCTCGTCTGGGGTTTCCAGCAGAAATATTATCCGACCATGGTACCCAACTCATATCGGATACCATGTCTCAAGTAATGTCGACTCTGAAGATAGAGAGATCGCTGAGTAGTATTTATCATCCTATGTCCAATGGGATGGTGGAACGTTTGAATAGAACTCTGAAAAACCTACTAGGTAAGATAACAGAAGATCATCCTCAGGATTGGGATAGGGTTTTACCCGCGGCTCTCTTTGCATATAGAGAGGTCGCCAACGAACATACAGGATTTTCTCCCTTTGAACTTGTCTTTGGCGCAAAACCGCGAGGTCCTATGTCCTTACTTCATGATCTTATAACTGCTGATAATATTGTCGATGACACAAAATCCTCTTATGAATATGTCATCGCACTTAGACACAAGATTATTGAAGCATGCAAATTGGCAACTGCTTCTTCTGAATTTGCGAAACAGAAGGCAAGGGAATTTGCCAATAAAAAGAGATGTTTGCGACAACTTTGTCCAGGTGACAAAGCATTTGTCTTGCTACCTTTTAGGGAAAATAGACTTCTCATTTCTTGGAAAGGTCCGTACGATATAATATCAAAAGTTTCCGATGTTGACTATATCGTCGATATTGACGGGAAGCGTAAAACCTTCCACATCAACATGCTCACGGAATTCCATGAACGTCCTGATTATTTACAACCTGTTTTCCAGGCAACGGACGATTTTCCAGTCCAACATGGACAGTACTCATCTCTGTCAGTAATACAGGATGAGGAAACGAGTTTCTCGGATGTAAATTTACCTTTTCCAATGATTCCTCTTCACTCTAATGAATCATGGAAAGATGTTGCAATTTCTCCAGAATTATCTCCAGGAGAGCAGAAACAAGTTTCTACTATGTTAGAACAATTTCAGGATGTCCTTACTGACATTCCTGGTCAAACTGATGTCATTCAACATGACATTATTCTTACTGACCATAGTCCTATAAGAGTCAGACCGTATCCTATCCCGATACATTTTCAAGCACATGTAGAGAAAGAGTTAGATGAGATGATAGAGTTAAAAATTATTGAACCATCCACATCAGCATATTCTTCGCCGATGGTTATAGTACGGAAAAAAGACAATAACATACGTCTTTGCGTGGATTATCGCAAATTGAATCAAGTGACTAAATTTGATGCGGAACCTATGCCTTTACTAGAAGAGCTACTTACGAGACTATCGAATTCTCACTTCTTTACTAAACTCGATTTGTCTAAGGGATATTGGCAAGTTCCACTATCCGAACACGCCAAACCGTTTACTGCTTTTTCGACGCCTAGGGGTCTATTCCAATGGAATTTCATGCCTTTCGGTCTTATGAACGCCCCTGCAACATTTGTACGCATGATGCGTCGAATCCTATCTCATCGCTCAGATGTCATTGCGTATCTTGATGACATCTGTCTTTTCAGTGATACTTGGAACGATCACTATAATGGTATAAATGAACTATTGTCTATCTTACGCGAGCATAACCTGACAGCGAAACCATCGAAAGCATGTATTGGTTTTAGCGAAATATCTTTCTTAGGACACCGTGTTGGTCATGGGTTCCTAAAAACAGAAGACCATAATACAAGTAAGATACTTAACATTTCTATTCCTAAGACTAAAAAGCAAGTACGAAGTCTCTTAGGTCTAATACAATTTTATGGACGATTCATCCCGAATCTGTCCTCCATTATGTCACCTCTTTCTTCCTTGCTAAAGAAAGGGTCTCCTAATGTAGTCCATTGGACTCAAGAATGTCAATCCTCTTTGGATAAGGTTAAAACTATGTTTTCTACTTCACCTATCCTAGTATTGCCTTCTAAGGATAAGACATTTATTCTTCGTAGTGACGCTTCATCCACCGGGATTGGAGCTGCACTAATGCAAGAGTACTCTGGAACTCTGCATCCTGTGATGTATATTTCTCGGAAATTAAATGCCGCAGAGAAGAATTACTCGGTCCTAGACCGTGAATTATTGGCTATGGTTTGGTCAATCCTTAAACTGCAAAGATTTCTTCTGGGCGCGCATTTCATTGTGGAAACTGACCAGAAAGCTCTTACGGCTATTCAGAGTAAAAATCTGAAGAGCGCGAGATCAACGCGATACGCGATTGCTCTACAGCCATTTCATTTTTCGGTGCGAGCTATCCGTGGGTCAGAAAATGTGATGGCAGATATTTTGTCTAGATGCCCACATGATTCATAACTGTTATACAACTTTGATACAGTTGTTTCTATGTTGAAATGTGTACACATATGTAATATATCATATATTGATTGTAACACTACTTAGCGGTTCATTGATATTTATTCACCGCTGATCTTTCAATGTTTTTCGTCTTTGATGATCATGATGTTAAGATATCTTAGATGAAATTTATGTATAAACTAATGTGGAAATTGTGTCATTGCTAATATTGTAGTATGCGTTGGTGACACCTCTCTGGAAATATTTATACTTAGAGAAGTACTTTCTCTAAGGTCATAAAACTTATGCTTATCATCTGCGCATTGTATTGGTGCGTTGTGAGCCTATTGTATGTTGCTCCTAGATGTATTTCAAAAAAAAAAGTACCATTTTTTTTTTTCCCGAGGGGTGTGGTAATCTGTTGCGTGCATATTTTGACGCACATATTACAAAAATCGATATGGCTATTTAATATGGAAAAAATATAGACATTCATTCATTTGTGTATGAAAATGCTGTCTATGGGGAAAGCGAGATAATCCATGTTTGATTCACACTTTTGATTATAGGAGTAATCGTTCTGGATATTGATCCGGCGCAAGGATATTGCTCTTATATTTGTACTTATTTTTAGGGCCAGAAAATAGATTAATTTGCTTATTATGTTTATGGCCTGAATTCATATGTATTACATATTATTAGTACAAGTAGAATCAGTCCTATATTGTATATTTTGGATGGGTAGGCGGGACTAGATTCTTGTTATTCCGGTCTAGCGGAAGTATGAGTTGTCTTGACAAGTCGTGATGAGTTCCGATGTACCGTGATAATGGCGGGTACGCACTTTTCAAAGGGCTGGTAGATTCTTAGGAAATATGATTCATGAAGTGGTTTTCTTCTAAAGGAGATGGTATCTCTACTATAGTTTATGTTAGAGACTCTCCTAAGGTACGGTACAATGTATAATTCGGACTCCATGTATTGCCAGACCCTATTTTGATGATCTCATGTCGATTCGACCTAGATGGAACATTGTGCTTCGTATCGCTAGGGTCGTGTTTTGTATCGACGAAGATGACAGACTTTCCTACAGCGGTTATGGCTACGTGAATTAACCTGATCACCGTAGAGCTGTATGGAAACATTTATGAAATCATTTATATACCCATTATAAATTAACTCTGGCTTAAATTCTCCTTCCTATGAATGAGTGAACGACAACTCAGGGAGGCGGCCATGTTAGATTTCGGTCATCATATGTTTTGATCACTGCCAAGAGAACAGATTATTTATCCTATTATCGGACAGTGACAGGGAGATCTCAATCTTGCTAGAAACCCCCCCTTTCGTGGTTTCATAATATATACTACAAACTATGGACGTCAAGTAACTTTAGTTATTTACCGATCTGCCTTCACTGACGCGTTTAGTCAGATAGGGGGATGCGGCCATAATGTATCATGACATTGAACTTTTGATGTACTGCCTATTATTTCTGAATGTGTCATGACTTCAGATCTGCTATGTATACCTACAAATTGATATGTCAACATACCATGATGTACTCGTATGTCCCAGTGTGTACGTCTGAATAAATTGAGTAAACAAAGATTCCAGCAGTCTGCATTGGTGCCTTGTAGACACAAGTGTATGAGTGGTTATATTGGTCAGCACACGAACAGTACACCATTCGCGGTAATCACACTCTACACTTCTACTCCATACATACACCATCCTGCGTCGGTTGAAGTGACCAAGTTTAGGGCCTGCTTCCCCTGGAGCCTTTGCCTTCCCTAACTCAGGACTAGGGTGAGTTACCCATTTACAGCTGGGTAGACTGGAGCATGCCTGATCTCAACAACACACCACTCTTCCTTACAGAGCATACAGACTGACACTTTACAGAGTGGGAGATAAACAAAAAAAAAAAGAAGAAAGAAATTTTACAAGGTGCTAGCTACCGTCAAGGCCTAAAATCCCATCCGCTGCAGACCCAAATAGAACAGTCCCAACTAAGATGGTTTGGCCATGTCTGCAGAATGGGAGAAGATCGGCTACCAAGACAAGCATGGGAAACAAAGAGCCAGGGATCCAGACCTCCAGGACGACCCAGAGTCCGCTGGGAGGACAACATTAGACAATCTTTGAAGGACCGAGGACTAGAATGGAACCAGGCCAGGAAGAAGACAGCTGATAGAATGGTCTGGCGCTCTCTCTTCCAAACCTCTACACCTCACGGTAGAAGGGGAACGACTAAGTAAGTAAGTAAGCTAGCTACCTTCCCCTTCACCACTAAGGCTATACCACTGTTGTCCAAAATAACATATCAAGAACTACACATAGGCTCGTATTGCCAGAGGCATGACACAACAACAGTGGGTGACATATGACTAACTCTCATGAAACAGCTTATATCCCGTTTATTCAATTCAACACATGACCACACATGGCCTGATGAAAATACAACATTACGACTATATACGTCCCACAACAAGGAATGCATGTACTAATATCAATCTACAGAACGGGTAATCTGGCTACCACAATCCTAAAATGGACATCGCGCCATCACGCAGGAAAAACCTACATAGTAACACTGACTATGAAAATGCACGACAGTAACTTAGCATGTACCAAACTCAGCACTAAGTAAATAACCACTTCCCTGGAATCCTTAATAGCAGAAATAGCTAACGTTAGGAATAGGGCTCAAATGGCGGGCACCGCGTCACTCTTAGATATCACAAACAGCCGGAGCTGGCATACCAAAAAACTGCGTCCGCCATGGATGGCAGTCAAATCTCCACTGACTAAATTCGCGTCAGACTTGTGCATTCCGTTACTTCCGCTGATCACATGACTATCAGGATGGTTTTCGAGAAAACGCCGTGACACCCCTATTTCTCTTGCACTGGGAATTCCAGAAGAAGTACTGCCTTGTAAAACCACTAGTCTGGTATCCTCAAAGTGTGTCCTATCCAACATGAGCATCTTCTCCTCACATCATGTTCCACTTGTATTTGTGAACCAAAGTGGATATTCTGATAATTTAGCTTGACCTGCCTCTGGGTCCCTCCGCAAGGTCTTTGGCCCCCAACCTCTACCTTCCCCCAACCCTTTCTTAACAACCTAACAGTTATTTTGGAGAGGAAAAAAAAAAATGTGTGAATCATCTTCATATGTATGATGAACCTCAGAACCTATTATTTGTTTTATTTTATTTGTTTTGTTTCTTGTTAATCAGAAAACCTAGATTGTGTTCTTCGTTAAATTTAGTCAGTTATTTCTGATTTATGTTAACAATCATTATGTCAGTTACATGTGTAGCCAGTAAGATCTGATCTGTGTTAACAGAAGTCGTGTAAATTACACATAACCAATAAGATCAGATTTATGTTAACAAACATCTTGTTAGTTACGTGTGTAGTCACTAAGATCTAATTTATGTTAACATAAGTCATATCAGATACATATGAAGCCAATAAGATATGATTTATGTCAACTGAAGCCAAGTCAGTTACGTGTAGTCAGTAGGATGTGATAACAGAAGCCAAGTCAGTTACACGTGCAGTCAGTAAAATATGATTTATGTTAACATAAGTCATGTCAGTTACATGTGTAGTCAGTAAGATCTGATTTATGTTAACAGTAATCATGTCCATTACATGTGTAGTCAGTGAGATTTGATTTATGTTAACATAAGGCATGTTAGTTACGTGGGTAGTCAGTAAGATCTGATTCATGTTAACATAAGGCATGTTAGTTACTTGTGTAGTCAGTAAAATATGATTTATGTTAACAGAAGCTATGTTGGTTGCATTTGTAGTCAGTCAGATCTACTTTTCATTGGCAGAAGTCGAACCAAGAACTTGATGTGGTATGGTGTCCTTGGAGGCAAGGAGATGATTAATCAAACCTTTAAAAACCTGGACCAACGAGTTCTTTTAGAATGTGATGGCCAGAGAATACCTCTACCCTCCCTGCAGGGTATTGTGATACTTAACATTCCAAGGTGAGGACAAGGATTGAGAGGGAGGGGAGGTTAAGGAAGGCTGAGATTCTCCTATTTTTCTCTTTTCCTTTTTTGCTTCCTTTGTATCATACAGCAACAACTGCAGCTGGTCTACTTAGCAAGATGCCTGCATCAAAGCATGCATGTCCTTTTGTTGTAGTGGTTACTGTAGCTATTTGTTTTCATATTGAAGTTGCCAGCCCTTTGTGCAACCTCACATTAATTACTTTGTGCAACCTCACATTAATTACTTTGTGCAACCTCACATTAATTACTTTGTACAACATGCCTAAAAAAACAGTGGTCCTATGCTTCCAGATGCAACAGTTTACCTTTGAGCTACTGGGGATTTTCTTTTGCAACAGTTTACCTGTCAGCTCTTCAGTTTTTTTTTTGGTTATTTCTTAGTTACAATTTACCTTTCAATTTTGTTTGTTTTTTGTGCGTGTATATGTGGTTTTTTTTTTTTTAATACTTAATTTAAGATACAATTTACCATTCCTGTGTTTTTTTTCTTTTGCGTTTGTGCATGAGGATATTTACTTTTAATTGCTGTTTACCTAACAGTAATTGGATATTTACCTTTAGTAGCAGATTACCTTGAAGTTACTGGATATTTACCTTTAGTTGCAGTTTACCTTGAAGTTACTGGATATTTACCTTTAGTTTCAGATTACCTTGAAGTTACTGGATATTTACCTTTAGATGCAGTTTACCTTGAAGTTACTGGATAGTTCACTTATAGATCCTGTCCTTAAAAAAAAAAAGGGAATCTTGGTAGTGGCCAGTCTTTTCAGAAGACAACCTGGCAGGAAGTGTGTTGCGGACTTTTCTTTGATTAAGTGGACCAATATTATATTTCGTGTTATGTACTGTTAATTCATCTGTTCTGTCATACAACATGTATCGATTCTTTTGCCGCAACAATGGATTCGTTGGTAGTTCGTTTTATGTTTTAATACAAACATTTCTTTAATAAACTTCTTAGGTATTCATCTTGTAGTGTTGGATTAATTCAATTCTTGTTTGACCAATACATTGAAGGTCAACGGTTAAAATGCATACAACATTTGAAACTGGAACTGTAGAACGCCTTCATTAAAATAAGTCCAGTTTTGACGACTTACAATGTTTAATAAATATTCATTCTTTCAATATGGATAAACGATAATCATATAGTTCATATTCAAGAGCACTAGATACATCATAGCGTAGAGTCTACTATTTCTTAGACATTGCAGGTCTATTATTTTGCCGTTTTAATTAGCGTTCAATTATATTTCAACCAAACTGCTTGGCATAATTATTATTATTCACACAGTATTAAACTGTCCGCTTACAGTTCTATTAGGATCTCTGCCTAATGTATATATATATATATATATATATATATATATATATATATATATATATATATATATATATATATATATATATATATATATATATATATATATATATCACAACTATGTCCATATTATATTTGGCATTGCTCGCCAGGCTCTATCTGCCTTACATATTCTACCCGCGATCGTACTTCATGATTTTCGCGTTTAATAATTATTGCGGTTAAGAATACCGACTTATATAACTGCGGACTCAATGGTCCTTACACATTATAACTTTATTGCTTTACCAGCATTACATCTACGGTTATACACTATCATAAGTTAGTGGCCATGCCACATATTCCAAAACACTGCCATAAGGCTCGAAGGCCACACAAAGACTCTCCGTAACTAAGTCTAACGCGTCATGCATCACCACACGCGAACTATTTCATTTCGGTCTAGTGAGGTGTTGCATGGTGCGACCATCTGAATCAAGTTCAAACCAAAATGCTTGCTGACCATGGCAACAATCCTCAACAAAGTATTTGTTCATGGCTTGTAGTTACTGAATTTGTTATTAAAGTGCATTCCATTTTTATGGTTATGGATTCAAGACATGGGAAGGACAATCATTTCATAGTTGTCATATTGCTTGTCAGTTACTATAGTCTCAGACTTTGCTTCCACAGCTATGGAGGTGGAGCTAACTTCTGGGGTGGATCAAAGCAAGATGAGGTAAGCTACACTGTTAAACTTTGTTGGGTTGAAGGATTTATTCATCTTGTTTTGTACATAAATAAGAAGAAATGGTTTGATGATTAAAGCAACTTACAATGTGATCAGAAAGGCAGGTTTGTCAGTTTAGAGCAGCAACATCTAAGTTTGGGGGTTAGAGTGGCTAAGACATATGGCATCCGCCACAAATTCTAAAGGTACCAGGTGTGATTCCCAGTAGAGGGAATATAATTTATGGAAATTTTTCTTCAGAACCAGTGGTCCTAATAATGTCCTACTCTCTCATGGTTAGTGAGATCAGATACCTAACCTTCTGAGATAAGGGTTAAAAATTAGGAGGTCTCATGTTGCGCATGTGAAAAATCCCACGGCATTTGGAAATCGTAAAGAGTAGGCCATAAGGCCGCTCCCCTGGCAAAATTTAAAAATTAGAAACCTACCCACCACATAAATATTTATAGAATGTGTGATTCCTGTATACACACACTGGGATTCTCGCCTATGCAACAGAGTTCGTGCACTGTGCTGAGATCCTCCTTGTGTGATCTAAGGGAGGAGATCGGAGCACTGATGGAGTTGTCCGTGTGCAATGAAGATAGCCCTTAAACCCAAGCCAAACGTCTGAGTTCATGAATTCACTTTCTGATGTCATGTGACATGATACAATTGAGTGTTCGATTGGCAGAGTGGTTAGAGCATTTCCTCTTGTGGCAGAGTTACCATATTCTTAGATTGAAACCTGGTAGTGTCATGCTCTATTTTACACAGCTGTAAAGGGGTACTGACTCAGCTTTTGAATGAGGAAAGGCAAAGGCAGTGTGAAAAAGAATTGGTTATTCTACCTCATAGAGGTGAATATAATATAGTCTCTAACACTTCATTCCCCTACAGCAGTGTCAACTATGTTTGCCTGGTACATTTTCTTCATCAAACATCAGGCATCAAACATCAGGCATCAAACATCAGGCATCAACGTGAGTTTGCTTGAAAAAAAGTAGTGGTCGCCTCAGATTGCTGATACCTCCATATTCTCCTGGCCTGATGCCCTATGCACTTTCTCATCACTACAAACCACTACTGCAAAAGCACATGAAAGTGATATGGGGACCAGCTGGGGTGATGGGCTATGCTACATTAAGGAGCAAAAAGGAAATAATGATGATATACACTTTGTCTACTGGGGGTACTTTACAGCATTTTGGATTTAAAAACACTGTCACAACTATTCAAACATCAGTTATAGAAACTTAGTGACAGTAAGTAGGATATCTTTAACAGCTCTTTGAT
Organism: Oreohelix idahoensis; assembly: GCA_024509875.1. NCBI lineage: Eukaryota > Metazoa > Mollusca > Gastropoda > Stylommatophora > Oreohelicidae > Oreohelix > Oreohelix idahoensis. The sequence continues at coordinate 157,832 of JAMPIV010003381.1, read as the reverse complement.
GTCAGTGTCAAACATGGTCCCTGTCAAAAACACAAGTTTTTTTGTTGTTTTTTTTTTTTGTATCAAATTTTGCTTCCTTTTGGTGAGAGGTGCCCATTCAACCTAAACACTGGGTCCGTCTGTTATATTAGGGCACATGTTCAAATATTAAAGACCTTGTGGTCATGAAGAGAGGAAAATCACATCACGTGGGATGAGATGCTTGAGAAAAGCCATGAATATTACCAGGGGAGACGCAGTGAATGAGAACTACATCCTCCATCAAGTAGCATATTTACCTGCCTATAAGACACGTGGGCATCTAGAAAGCACCACTTTTTCCACAGACATTTTTGGGGGGAAAGAATAATTTTAGTACATCTCATCATACATTTATTGAAAAAAATAGGCCTACTCTTTACTATTTCCAACTGCCGAGGCATTTTTAACGTGCGCAACTTGCACACATGACCTGCTATTTTTTTCACCCTTATCAGAGATAGCTAGGCATCTGATCTGACTACCCATGAGACCAGGGGGGAGTATGACATCATTAGGACCACTGGTTGTGGAAATAAAATTTCCATAAATTATATTCCCTCAACTGGGAATTGAACCTGGAACCTCTAGAACTCAAGGCGGATGCCATACCTCTTAGCCACTCCGACCCCCACACATTAAAGATTTTAATCTTTATCCTCAAAAACAATAATATAAAATACTGGATTATCAAAAACACTACAGCACTTGGTGAAGCACTTTGCGGTGTATGACTTGTTAATTTTTTTAATGAAACTGTCTCTGTACTGTAATGTTTTGTATTGACACTGTGGTGCAGCATCATCACTTATAGTTTCATTGTAGTCTTCAACTGCATTGCACAGTTGCCACCACAAGGTCTGCATGTGAACTGATTTCCACATCTTCTTCTCTTCTTCTTTGATCCTTAACCACCGACCGTCAAAGCAGTCAGTGGCCATCACGCCTAGTGGCGTCTTGTAGGGCAACAACAAATTGATTCCACTTTGCACGGTCGGTGGCCATCCTTCGTACAGTGCCCCAACTCTGGTTCATTCTTTGCATCTCAGCCTCCACAGTCCTCCGCCAAGTTGTTTTTGGTCTGCCTCTCTTTCGCTTTCCTTCAGGGGTCCAAAGCATAGCTGTTCTTGTGATGGCATCGGGGTCTCTTCTGAGGACATGACCAACCCAGCTCCAGCGTCTGCCAGCTATGATGGTGTGCATGTCCTCTTGCTTGCTACGAGTAAGCAGATCTTGGTTGGTGATGGTATTCGGCCAAAAGATGCGGTGAATTTTTTCTTAGGCATGTTGTGTGAAAAGAGGACAATTTTGACATTTCCTTCTCTGTGACTCTCCAGCATTCCGCACCATAGAGAAGCACAGAAAGCACGCAACTCTGGTATAATCTTAATTTTGTGCTTGTGCTGTATTGGGAGGACTTCCAGATGTTATTTAGGCTAAAGAAGGCTGTTCTTGCCTTATTCATTCTGATGTTGATGTCTTTGCCTGCCCCACCATCTGGTGTTACTATGCTTCCTAGGTATGTGAAGGTATCTGTCTGTACCAATTGCTGATTCCTTACTGATATGGGCTCAGGGTTGCTCACATTGAGCGTCATGACCTCAGACTTCTTTAAATTGATGTTCAAGCCCACCTGCTGGCTAAATTTATTAAGTCTATCCGTTTTTTCCTGGATGTGTTGATGTGAATGTGCCAGCAGTGCAATGTCATCTGCATATTCCAGATCTTCCAATGTAGAAAATGTAGTCCATCTTATTCCTCTTGGACTGCCCTCTGTTGTCTGGCGCATCACCCAGTCTATGACTGTTAAAAAAAGAGTGGTTGATAAGGGGCATCCCTGTCGTACTCCTGTCTTCACCTCGAAGGTTAGGTTGCTCTGCCCAACACTACACGTAAAGTTGGCATAGAGGCTTTCTGTGATTGTCACTATGCAGCTTGGAATTCCATAAGCCCTCAGTATTTTCCATAAACTGTCCCTATGTATGCTGTCAAAAGCCTTTTCAAAATCAACAAAATTTATGTAAAGCTGTCTTTGCCATTCTGAGCACTGCTCTATAATGTTCCTGAGAGTGAATATATGGTCTACACATCTTCTGTTCTTTCTAAATCCTGCTTGTTCTTTCCTCAGTTTGTAGTCTACTGCCTTTGAAATTCTCTGTATAATTATCCTGCCTAGTATTTTGCTGGGAACTGAGAGAAGAGTGATTCCTCTCCAATTATTGCAGTCTGCAAGATCTCCCTTTTTGGGCAATTTGACAATTATTCCTTTGTTCCACTCTGATGGTGTTGTCCCCGTTTTCCACACTTGTGCAAATAGTGGTTCTAATAGTTCTGCTGCTAGCTCAGGGTCTGTCTTAAATAGCTCTGCATTTAAGTTATCATGGCCCGGAGCTTTACCGTTCTTTAACCCTTTGATTGCTGTGATGATTTCTTCTTTTCGTGGAATGTCTGTATTTACATCTAGATCGTTTTCAGCCTCAGGAACATTCAATTGTGTCTCTGGTATTTCCTTGTTCAGAGTTTCTCTGAAGTGCTCTGCCCATCTTGTTTCCTGTCCCTCTGCTGTCTTGATGAGATTTCCTTGCTTATCTCTTACTAATGTAATATTGTTTGCACCTTGTTTTCCGCTGATGAATTTAGTTATTTTGTATACTGTGCTTTGTTCATTTCTCAGTGCTGCCTCTTCTGCCTGTTTTGCAAGATCGTCTAGGAAATTCCTTTTGTTGGCTCGGGTTTGGCGTTTAACTTCCCTGTCCAGCTGGCTGTACTGTTCGCTATATAGTTGCTTTAACCTGGGGGACTTCGCTTCTGTTTTCTTTCTTTTCATTTCCTTTCTCATCTTTATGGTGTTTAGTGTTTCTGGTGTTATCCAGTCTTGCTTCTTCCTCTCCTGGAATCCTAAGCATGATTTGCTACTTTCCTTATATACTGTTGAAATGGTTTTGAAATTCTGGTCTATATCATCAGTCAATGTCTTTTCCAGGCTTTTGGCAAATTGATATCGTTTCTTAATGTCGGCCGCAAAAGCTTTTCTGGTAAGGGGGTCCTTCAATTTGCTGATGTCAAACCTTTTCTGTGTAGTTACAGTTGGTCCAGCCCTTCTTAGTTTCACTTTCAGTTTTGCTACTACTAAATGGTGATCACTTCCCACATCTGCACCTCTTCTTACCTTCACATCTTGTAATGCATGTCTCCATCTACCGTTAACCATGATGTGGTCTATCTGGTTTCTGTCCCGACCATTTGGTGATTCCCATGTTAACTTGTGAATTTCCTTATGTTGGAAAAGTGTTCCTCCAATGACCAGGTTGTTAATGCTACAGAAACTTATTAGCTTATCCCCATTTTCGTTTGCTGTTCCGCTGCCGCATTTCCCCATTGTTCTTTCATTGTATGTATTGTGTGTACCAACTTTCGCATTGAGGTCTCCCATTACTATAACAAGATCATATCTAGGTGTGTCTTCCATTTCTTTCTGCAGTTGTTGATAGAATTCATCCTTGACCTCCTCATCGCTATCATTCGTTGGTGCGTAGCATTGTATTATTGTAGTGTTGGTGAATCTCCCTCTCAATCTCAATCGTATCAGTCTGTTGTTGATGGGTTTCCATTCCAGTAATGTCCTTTCTATCCCTTTCTGTAGAATAATGGCTACGCCTTCACTGTGCTGTCCATCCTCTCTTCCAGAGTAAAGTACTGTTTCTCCTGTTGCTGTTTTAACTTTTCCTGCCCCTGTCCATCTGCTCTCACTTATCCCCAGGATGTGTAACCTATAGTTTCTCATTTCTGCCGTGACCTGTCTTAGTTTACCTGTCTCGTACATTGTCCTGACATTCCAAAATCCTATTCTTGTATCCTGTTTTGCGGTCAGGACATCCGTTTTCATGTCAGTGGCTTCCTTTCGGCTTTCACCACTGACAGTCATACGAGCCCCAGACTCCGAATGTCCATCCCGCAGCAAAGTTTGTTCATTTGATGTTGTTTCCGTAACTTCATTATTTTTTTTACATAGACAGGGGTGTCAGCCCTATGCTAAAACCCCCAACCTGGAGGACCAGGGTACCAGCTTTTGTCTGACCCCTACCCACACAGACCAGTCCAGCTTGGTTGAACCTACCAGGAGTAAAACTCCCACTGGCATAGCTCTGGGGATTGTCAGGGTACGCAAGCTGCCATACCGCTACAAGGTATAGGTACCATTGATGGCAGTGATTTCCACATGGTGAATTAGATAATAACATTTTAAAAACGTTAAGTGAAATCAAAATACTCCAATAGTTAAGCCATTTCTATGACATATTCAAACTTTGGAGACTAAATAGTAAATGGGGAATTCACTCAAATATGTAAGAGTTTAATAAGTTTCTTTGGCACTGTCCTCGGTCACAGTTTATATCCTATTCTTGCATTTCAGCACGTGATATTTTCTGCAGTTTCACACCCCCCCCCCCCCCCCCCCCCCCCCCCCCCCCCCCCCCCCCCCCCCCATAGTTTACATAAACAGTTCTCATTCACCATGATTTCCACACGGTGAATGAGAACTGTTTATGTAAACTATGGGGGAGTAACTGCAGAAAATATCACGTGCTGAAATGCAAGAATAGGATATAAACTGTGACCGAGGACAGTGCCAAAGAAACTTATTAAACTCTTACATATTTGAGTGAATTCCCCATTTACTATTTAGTCTCCAAAGTTTGAATATGTCATAGAAATGGCTTAACTATTGGAGTATTTTGATTTCACTTAACGTTTTTAAAATGTTATTATCTAATTTTAAAAATTTTACATTGTTAAAACAAGTTTTACATTTTTAAGTTTAAACATGTTACATTGTTAAAACAATTGTCTTAACATAGCTGCGTCCACTGAAATATATGTAACTGGAGTGGTCTCTGCTTGGCGGCAGCCATGCAAGATGGAGTACACAGAACACGACTTACTGAAGGCTCTCTCATATAGTGGTAGCAAGGCAAGCAAGAAAATATACAACTCGTAACAGGAAGCTTGTGGAAATGGCTACTTGCAATCACTGAATGACCAATGGGTGAGAATTGTGCAGAGTACTTATATAAACACAGACTAGCAGATTTTGGCGATGAAAATTCCACCTGGAATTTCAGCTTTCGGAATATAAGAAGCGCCCCGTTTTTGAGACAAATTTTTAGGAAGTCCATCTTATAGGCCAGCAATTATGGTATATAGAGAGACAGAAGATAAAATGATTTGGTCATCTCATGAGAATGGAGCCCGTTCAGTTTCCACTTTGTGCGTTCAACAGTAGATGATCTGTTTTTAGAGCATGAGGTAGACTAAGCGGCAGATGGATAGACAGTATTACAAAAATCTAACAACATGGGCTTGCAATAACCAGTGTGACACACTTGACTCAAGAATGAAAACTTCAGCTCCCCATGACACTTTAGGGCAGTAGTCAACCTAAACAAAGTAACAGGACACTGGTAGTTAAGGTCCACCTGTAGCAAGACAAGAAGATGTAATAGGTGAGACAAATAATAACTGTAAGATGTTGTCATCTGTACTGCTGTAGCAGCTTCCAGAAAAGACTAAACATGAATCAACAGAACATCTTGTCTAGATACAAGAACATATGGGGTGTATTTGTAAGGACATATGTGTAGATGGGGGTGTATTTGTAATGACATGTGTGTCATGGCCCCATGTCATTCCTGGGGGTTTCTTAGAAAACAAAGAAAGAATATGACTAGTGCACCCTCAGGCCTGTCATGTGAGGCAGTTATTATGAGGCAGTTATGTGAGACTGGAAACTTGATCATGTCAAGCTAATAGCTACAGAAACCAGTGCTACAAGAATATATGCATACCATGGGGCCATCAAGGGGGCCTCCTGCAGTAGTGGTTCCATGCTCCATTGGGTTCGTTTGTTAGATTACCAGGATTAGAATATGCTAGATAACAATGCTGCACATTAGTTTGAGCAAAATCAAGGATTGAAAAAAATGCCAGGCGGATACCATTAGTTCAGTGGTCAGATTTCAGAAGGGCAATGCCAGTTTGGATTGCCATTAGAGGAACAAATCCCAGGATTAGCAATGCCAGGATTGCCATTAGTTCCAGGATTAGCAAGGATTGCCAGGATTGCCATTAGTTCCAGGATTAGCAATGCCAGGATTGCCATTAGTTCCAGGATTAGCAATGCCAGGATTGCCATTAGTTCCAGGATTAGCAATGCCAGGATTGCCATTAGTTCCAGGATTAGCAATGCCAGGATTGCCATTAGTTCCAGGATTAGCAATGCCAGGATTGCCATTAGTTCCAGCATTAGCAATGCCAGGATTGCCATTAGTTCCAGGATTAGCAATGCCAGGATTGCCATTAGTTCCAGGATTAGCAATGCCAGGATTGCCATTAGTTCCAGGATTAGCAATGCCAGGATTGCCATGTCTTCGTTGATCTACTTAGATTTTTTTCTGAACCACACTCATAGTCTTTGAGTCTCCCTGATGGATTCCTGATTATGTTGTTTAACACATTAACCTCATTATGTTGTTTAACACATTAACCTCATTATGTTGTTTAACACATTAACTACTCCTCTGACAAACACTCTGTGATGTAATTACATTTTTCTCCCATGTTCACCCTGTAGGTGTATGCAGAAATTAAGCTGTGGTTTTTTTAAAATTTTTACAGATTTTTATGCATTATTCGTCATTTTTAAAGATAAATGAATATTACATCAAGCTGAAAAAAGGTATGTTTACATTGTATATATTATTAATAATATAACATGATTGGCACACACAAATACCATTTCAAATTTTGTAAATTATCAACTTGCCAACATATTGCTTGTCCCTAAGGCAGTTAATACCTTTCTGTTGGTGATTACCATGTAGTATATCCAATGACAAGAAAAAACAAGCCTTATAACACACATACTGACTAATATTTACACTATTAGTAACTTACATCTTTTCTTCTTTGATCCTTAGCCGCTGACCATCAAAGCAGTCAGTGGCCATTACGCCTGGTGGCGTCTTGTAGGGCAACAACAAATTGATTCCACTTTGCTCGGTCGATGGCCATCCTTCGTACAGTGCCCCAACTCTGGTTCATTCTTTGCATCTCAGCCTCCACAGTCCTCCGCCAAGTTGTTTTTGGTCAGCCTCTCTTTCATTTTCCTTCAGGGGTCCATAGCATTGCTGTTCTTGTGATGGCATCAGGGTTTCTTCTGAGGACATGGCCAACCCAGCTCCAGCGTCTGCCAGCTATGATGGTGTGCATGTCCTCTTGCTTGCTCCGAGTAAGCAGATCTTGGTTGGTGATGGTATTCTGCCAAAAGATTTGGAGAATTTTTCTTAGGCATGTTGTGTGAAAAGAGGACAATTTCGACATTTCCTTCCCTGTAACTCTCCAGCTCTCCGCGCCATAGAGAAGCACAGAAAGCACACAGCTCTGATATAATCCTAATTTTGTGCTTGTGCATGTTTACATTGTATATATTATTAATAATATAACATGATTGGCACACACAAATACCATTTCAAATTTTGTAAATTATCAACTTGCCAACATATTGCTTGTCCCTAAGGCAGTTAATACCTTTCTGTTGGTGATTACCATGTAGTATATCCAATGACAAGAAAAAACAAGCCTTATAACACACATACTGACTAATATTTACACTATTAGTAACTTACATCTTTTCTTCTTTGATCCTTAGCCGCTGACCGTCAAAGCAGTCAGTGGCCATTACGCCTGGTGGCGTCTTGTAGGGCAACAACAAATTGATTCCACTTTGCTCGGTCGATGGCCATCCTTCGTACAGTGCCCCAACTCTGGTTCATTCTTTGCATCTCAGCCTCCACAGTCCTCCGCCAAGTTGTTTTTGGTCAGCCTCTCTTTCATTTTCCTTCAGGGGTCCATAGCATAGCTGTTCTTGTGATGGCATCGGGGTCTCTTCTGAGGACATGGCCAACCCAGCTCCAGCGTCTGCCAGCTATGATGGTGTGCATGTCCTCTTGCTTGTGCAATGTCATCTGCATATTCCAGATCTTCCAATGTAGAAAATGTAGTCCATCTTATTCGTCTTGGATTGCCCTCTGTTGTCTGGCGCATCACCCAGTCTATGACTGTTAAAAATAGAGTGGTTGATAAGGAGCATCCCTGTCGTACTCCTGTCTTCACTTCAAAGGTTAGGTTGCTCTGCCCAATGCCTACACGTAAAGTAACTTACATAATCACACCTAAATCACTTCCAAAAAAGCTCAAGATTTACTTGTAGATCTGGTTCACGAGTTGGGATGAAATGAAAACTATTTGTTGTTTCCCCCTCACTAACTTGCTGCCGTTGTATACTTACTTTAGTTACATTATTTCCTGCACCATTCGTAACTCTAACCGAGGTCTTTGTTCTTTTTACAGCCCACTGATGGCCGAGGACTTACAATATCTTCATTATCATCACTGCTAGCATCATCACTACTATTATCATCACTACTATCAAAATCACTGTCCACATTTATTTCACTATTGATCTCGTTGCTAGATCTATCAATTTATTGTAGACACAAGTTTCTTCTCTGTTCAGCAGTTAGATGAGGTGTATGGGTGTTTTTTATGGCTCTATCACTATTTGCCATGGTAAACAGTTTTATACAATTTGGTAACTGACCTGAAAAGTTGAAAAATATGAATATAATATCAATTTTCAAGTGCTGAACAACAACCACGCTTTGGGAATTTGTTTACCGGGAGTAAATTAAAATCTTGAACCAAATCAGAAAGTGTTTCGGTACATTTTTCATGTTTTATTACTAAATATAGATCAACGCCCTGAACAGCTCGCAGTCATAGTGATGAGATGTCATAAGCCGGTCCCATCCGCTCAAGGTCGTTAATGTGTTAAAGTCAGATATAAATATTATATATATATATATTAAAGTCAGATGTAAATATTTTGTTTCAAATTGGTTGTGAATGTCATATTTTGTTTTGCAGTGTCGAACGGTAAAAGTGACCATTCTGGGCGATGAAGGTGTCCCTGTACAGGTAGACGGAGAGGCCTGGATACAACCTCCTGGCTATATTAGGATTGTCCACAAAAATAGGGCACAGATGCTGATAAGAGACAGGGTAGGTCATGCTCAGTACCCACGGAGCTCCTCAGGTCTCTGAGGAGACCAACAAATAATAGCACCACTGCTCTCTCAGATGTTCTGTAAACAGTGACGGATACGAGGTTGTACATGAGGCTGGCAACCTTATCATACAGAACAAGTTACTATAGAAACCACTTCTGTAAGACCTTTTGCCTTAGTCTAAGTTTCTTCAGTGGGATCATCCGCAGTGGTGTCTCCGTGTTCCATAAGGAATGAACAATGAGGTGATGAAGATGATGATGATGATGATGACGATTATTATTATTATTATTAATTACTGCCAGAGATAAATATCGGATATATTCATATTTATTTGCACTTGTGTGCAAGTAGACAAAATATTAGACAAAGAGATTGACTCTAATAATTCAACCAATCAGTAAAGTGGCCTTCACTCACTCAAGTTTTTGAGCAACCATTAATTCAGATGCCTGCAAAATGCTGCTAAATACGATATGTGTAACAGATATGTGTAACAGATATGTGTAGTTTCACTTTCAAACACGGACACCAATGAAAGAAGAAGAAAGCAAAATAAGAGTCCTGTGTAAAACAAAACAAAACAAAACACTTATAAAACATGAGATGACCTAGTGAGAACCAAAAGAGATCAGACATTTTTATAAAGGCGCTGTGAATAAGTATATTTTGAAACAAAAAGTAAGTTGGTTTAGATAACAGATAAGAGGGAATACTGATATACAGGCATATAGCCTGAAGATAGAAGTGACCTAAAATAGGAGATAGCCGAGGAGCATATGGATCATTGGAATGAAAAATAATACATCATGGCGGCATGCCCTGCCGTAGTAAGAGTGCTGGACTGATTTATAATCTGCACTACATAATGCTTCATGACACAAATACTAGATAAAATCAAGAAGATGGATCAAAGGATTAATGAACGTATTAAAGAGGCACATCATGGCAACAGACTCGGCCATAGTGAAAGCACTGGACTAGAAACATCATCAACAATACATAATGCTTCATGATATAAATATTAGATAAAGTAGAGAAAAGAGATCAAAGGGTTAATGAACATATTAAAGAGGTACATTATGACAGTACATCAGGCTGTAGTTTGAGAGCTGAATTGGAAACTAATAATCAGATAACATTAAAAAGCTGTAGTGGGAGTTACATTTGAGAATGTGGGTGAATTTGATCTTTCTTATTTCAGACATTTGAGAATGCTAACGAATGTCATCTTTTTTATTTCAAATGTTTGAGAATTTGGAAGAATTTGAACTTTCTGATTTTTGGAATTTGAATATATTGATGAATTCAATTTTTCTAATTTAAGACCTTTTAGAATGTGGATGAATTTGATGTTTCTTATTTCAAATGTTTAAAATATAAATGAATTAGATCTTTCTTATTGGAGACATTTGAGAATGTAAATGAATGTTGTCTGTTTTATTTCGGACATTGGAGAATGTTGGATGAATTTTATTTTTCTTATTTCAGACCTTTGAGTATGTGAATGAATTTGATCTTTCTAATTTTAGACATCTGAGAATTTGGATGAATTTGATCTTTCTAATTTTAGACATCTGAGTATGTGGATGAATTTGATCATTCTAATTTTAGACATCTGAGAATTTGGATGAGTGTCTAATTTTAGACATCTAAGAATGTGGATTAATTTAATCTTTCTAATTTTACACATCTGAGAATGTGGATTAATTTGATCTTTCTAATTTTAGACATCTGAGAATGTGGATTAATTTGATCTTTATAATTTTAAACATCTGAGAATGTGGATTAATTTGATCTTTATAATTTTAGTCATCTGAGAATTTGGATTAATTTGATCTTTCTAATTTTATACATCTGAGAATGTGGATTAATTTGATCTTTCTAATTTTAGACATCTGAGAATGTGGATTAATTTAATCTTTCTAATTTTAGACATCTGAGAATGTGGATTAATTTGATCTTTCTAATTTTATACATCTGAGAATGTGGATTAATTTGATCTTTCTAATTTTAGACATCTGAGAATGTGGATTAATTTGATCTTTCTAATTTTAGACATCTGAGAATGTGGATTAATTTGATCTTTATAATTTTAGACATCTGAGAATGTGGATTAATTTAATCTTTATAATTTTAGACATCTGAGAATGTGGATTAATTTGATCTTTCTAACTTTAGACACCTGAGAATTTGGATTAATTTGGTCTTTATAATTTTAGACATCTGAGAATGTGGATGAATTTGATCTTTCTAATTTTAGACATCTGAGAATTTGGATGAATTTGATCTTTCTAATTTTAGACATCTGAGAATTTGGATTAATTTGATCTTTCTAATTTTAGACATCTGAGAATTTGGATGAATTTTTTTGAGAATGGGAATGGATTTGATCTGTCATGTGTAAGGCACTTAAGAATGTATTCTTGTTTATTTATTTCAGGCATATAAGAATCTAGATGATATTTCTAATTCAGGCATGTGATAGTGGGGTTAAATTTGATCTTTATTTCAGACATTCGAGAATGTGTTGAAGTCATGGTCAGAGAAACAGAAAACAGACCGTCCCACCAGCCCACAACCACTGTCACTAACTGAAGATGAAACACAGGCAGTACTCAACTTTGTGGAGGCCACGTCTGCTGTGATACGAAGGTAGGTTAGCTCTTTTCAGTGGTGGTATAAAATGTTCTTCACCTAATCACTCAGTAAGTGAAAAAGTGGATACAAACAAAGTTTGGTGACAATCTAGTTCAGAGCTTTTCAGCTCGTGCGTTACCTTTTGATGGCATGCAAAGATGTTTGTACCAGGCAGTCCTTGTTCTGGAATCCTCAGGGTAAGAGAGGCAGAGGATGACCAAAGAACACACGGAGAAGAGAACTGGAGACGGACATGGAAAGGCCTTGAGCTGATGGCACGGGACAGGAAGACTTGGCATGTGTTTGTTGAAGGCCTATACTCCTTCGGGAGTTGAAAGGTGAAAGAAGAAGTAGAGTAAATTTATTTCAAAATATTTTATTTTATAATACGCTTAAACAAATACACTCACAAACTGATGCCTACGTCTCATCTTCCTGATCAAAGAGCCAGATGTAATAACAAATACAAACCTGCAGAAAAAAACAGATAACAAAGATGAACCTGCTGAAAAGTACCAGATAACAAACACAGACCTGTAGAAAAGAACCCGATAACAAACACAAACCTGTGAAAAAGAACAAGGTAACAAAGATAAACCTGTGAAAAAGAACCAGACAGCACCCAGTACAATCATTCAATCAGTCAACACCTTTGAACTCCCTGAAAAGCTCAAGTACACAACAGAAGTCAATATTTTACTCTTGACTTTATTTCTCTAGATTTATTCATCAACTCCCCATGGAGTATAGGCCCACAACTAATGGCATCCAGCTCTTCCTGTTTTGTAAGGAAATAAACAAAAATGCTATGGAATCAGTTTTACAAATTAACTACACAGGAAACATGGTCTTTTTGGGGTTCACCCTTTATCAGCTCAGTTACACGAAATGAAACCAGGGTAGAAGCAATGAATGTATTAAAGTGTAAATAAATAAAATATGGGGGGGTAGGGGGGGGGGGGGGGGGGGTGTGGGGGGGGGGGGGGGGGGGGGGGGGGGGGTGGGGGGGGGGTGGGGGGGGTGTGGGGTGGGGGGGGGGGGGGGGGGGGGGGGGGGGGAGGGTGTGGGGGGGTGGGTGGGGGTGTGGGGGGGGTATGGGGGGGGGGGGGGGGGGGGGGGGGGGGTGGGGGTGTTGGGTGTGGGTTGGTGGGGGGGGGTGGGGCGGGGGGGGGGGGGGGAGGTGGGGGTGTAAAAAATGGGGGGGAATGTAAAAATGGTAAGGAAATAAATATATAAATTAAAACAGAAAATCGTATGGAATCTGAGTCTATAATATTTTTCTTATGACCTGTCTATATTTTTTGTCTTTGTTGCCTGTTTGTAACTGGACTGATGAAGGTAAAGGATCCCATTACACGGCCATTGAGGCATATTGGGAATATGGTGTTAGGCCCATATTTTCTCGACCATCGGCACACTAGGGGTGATGTGGTCAGCATCACGCCGGCCGTCTTAACCTTCCCAGAGTTGCTCTGGTACCCAATTGAGGCTGGGTCGACCCAGGAGCCGTTTGTGGCCTAATAAAATCCCACCTCATCTGGGGATCGAACCATAGACCACTGAGCTAGGAAGCCAGTGCACTAACCACTATGCTACTGTAGCTCCCGACTGATGAAGGGTGAACCTCAAAACGTCTTATGTTGTTTCCTGTGTACTGTTAATTTGTACAACTGATTCCATACCATTTTCCTTTTAAATTTATATTTGTATTCCCTGTCTTGTGCCATCCATTAAAAGTCTTCCATGCCTTCTTCATCTCTTTCATGTCTATCTTCAGTTCTCTTCTCCAAAATCTATGTATCCATTCATGATCTTTCTCTGTCCCCAGTGTCAAAGTAGCAGCCAGATCCCACAGATCTATGTATCCATTCATGATCTTTCTCTGTCCCCAGTGTCAAAGTAGCAGCCAGATCCCACAGATCTATAGAGAATGAGCTTATTCCCATAGCTCAGCAAACGTCAGAGTGTGTGGATAGACTGTACCCAGCAGGCAAGATAGCTGAGGTGAGTTCTTGATGACACAGCTGAGGGATTATGGCATACCCTCTAGTTCCTCTAAGTTCATGAATGTGCAGAATCCTGTGTGACATCTCCAGGCACTGTGTCTCTGAGTTAGGACAATGTCTTAAATGTTGTGATCCCACAGAATCTCTCGTTTGTCACCAGATGCTGAGAAAATCATCAAGGAACAGATTTTTTTATTTTGGTTTGCATAGAAAATGAAAATGACAAAGCTGTAGCAAGCAGAATAAAAGTGGTCAGATATAATAAATAACATTAGGACCAGTTTTATTTAACTAGACAAACGAGTACCAGATTTGTCACTGATAATCTGTAGACTTCTTGAAGATTTAAGGTCGGTCATTTGGATCCCACATCATGTGGTTTCTGGGTCTTTGGTCATATAGATCCCATGTCATGTGGTTTCTGGGTCTCTGGTCATATGGATCCCACGTCATGTGGTTTCAGGGTCTCTGAGTAGATAAAGAATGAAAAAAAAATGATTGCTGTATCAGGCATGTCATACTAATGTGAAGTTATGCCTGGGACTAACAATTCAAGTTAAACTAATTGCTTCAAAAACCACCACTGTGAGAGCTCATGAAGTGCTTCCGTGCAGGTATTCTGTAAGCGGGTCCAGTTGTATTGGTCTCATGTTTCTTAGGGAGGGAACAAATATGCATAAGAAGAAAACTTAAGGTGGTTTAAGGAGAGGAGCTAGAAAACTTAAGGTGGTTTAAGGAGAGGAGCTAGAAAACTTAAAGTGGTTTAAGGGGAGGAGCTAGAAAACTTAAGGTGGTTTAAGGAGAGGAGCTAGAAAACTTAAAGTGGTTTAAGGGGAGGAGCTAGAAAACTTAAAGTGGTTTAAGGGGAGGAGCTAGGAAACTTAAAGTGGTTTAAGGGGAGGAGCTAGAAAACTTAAAGTGGTTTAAGGGGGAGGAGCTAGAAAACTTAAGGTGGTTTAAGGAGAGGAGCTAGAAAACTTAAAGTGGTTTAAGGGGAGGAGCTAGAAAACTTAAGGTGGTTTAAGGGGAGGAGCTAGAAAACTTAAAGTGGTTTAAGGGGAGGAACTAGAAAACTTAAAGTGGTTTAAGGGGAGGAACTAGAAAACTTAAGGGGTGCAGCTAGAAAACTTAAAGTGGTTTAAGGGGAGGAACTAGAAAACTTAAAGTGGTTTAAGGGGAGGAACTAGAAAATTTAAAGTGGTTTAAGGGGAGGAACTAGAAAACTTAAAGTGGTTTAAGGAGAGGAGCTAGAAAACTTAAAGTGGTTTAAGGGGTGGAACTAGAAAACAAAGTGGTTTAAGGGGAGGAACTAGAAAACTTAAAGTGGTTTAAGGGGAGGAACTAGAAAACTTAAAGTGGTTTAAGGGGAGGAACTAGAAAACTTAAAGTGGTTTAAGGGGAGGAACTAGAAAACTTAAGATGGTTAAAGGGGAGGAGCTACAGTGAAATTCTATTTTCATAAATAATGACAGGATTTCAATTAAAATGCTGTACAGGCTTAACTTAGAACACTAATGTACAGGCTTAACTTAGAACACTAATGTACAGGTTTAACTTAGAACACTAATGTACAGGTTTAACTTAGAACACTAATGTACAGGCTTAACTTAGAACACTAATGTACAGGCTTAACTTAGAACATTAATGTTCAGGCTTACATTAGAACACTAATGTACAGGTTTAACTTAGAACACTAATGTACAGGCTTAACTTAGAACACTAATGTACAGGTTTAACTTAGAACAATAATAGTTCTGCATAACAAAGCATTTATTGTTATTTTGTGTGCCATGAAAATGGAGGCCATAGTAGGTTTGAATGCTGTATCTCAGTTCACTTAGGCCTTTTCAGTTTTTGAGTTCTCAGCATCAAACTTTAATTAGAAGTTCCTCAATGTATTTTAAAATGTCTGTCAGATTAGATTTTTGGTAACTTTGGTTGATTTCAAACTATAGAACTTTAAAGTTAGTATTAAAAAATAGTAAAAATTTTTACATTATTTGCAATAAATCAGAATTTTGAGAGGCTATCAGAAATTTGATGTGGTAAAAGTTGAATAATGCAAGGGAGAGTATCTGTGCCAAATCTTATATTAGTTGATCACTAAGCAGGTTATGAGAAAATTAGTAAGGTTCTGAGAAATGCATGGTTTTCTTTATAGAAAAAACACAATTTCTTACAGTTTATAAATTCACAATAAGCAGGCATAGAATGTATGTTTATATTTGATTTTTTTTTAAAACATGTTTAGATTCAGGAAACTGTAAATTATCAGAAAACGTTTCTATTTTGACTTAACATGCAGTGTTGCTCTTCTCCCTAACTTACTTACAATCGTGCTCTTCTCCCTAAAGCTATAAAAAAAAACTTCAGACACTAAGTTCTACGCGTATATTTCAAACATTTGGTATTGTTATTAAGTCAAAATATTCCTAACTTTTATTGTTGTTATATTTTACAATATGTTTTGAAAGATGAAGTTTCTTCACTTTAGGCTTTGTTCTAGGCTGACGTAACTTGATTAACCCATGTTGAGTGAAATGAGTGAACTTGATTTTCTCAGAATTTGATGTTGAGACACACCTATTTTCTAGCATGCTTATCAAAGTCTTGAGGGATTAATTTTCATTTATTAACTTCTTTTTCTTTTATTTTTTGGGAGGGGATAATGACAGAAGTCTATGCTTGAAAATTGTGACAAACGATTGAATTAGGAAGGTCACATTATATTTGGCAATTGTCAAAATTACAATTTAAAAAAAAAAAAAATTGATTTTCTGACGTAAAACTGGTGTGTCATTTGATTGTTCTGTCTCTCACCAAAAGTCACATATTCTGCATGTTTGTGCTGCACTCACCCTTTCATGAATGACCATCAGACTTCTACACAGATATTTTCGTTGCTCTTGACAAGGATGTTGGCAAGATCTGATTTATTTTCCAGTTTTCTTCTTCTTGTTATGTCTTTCATGGTTTGATTTAACCACTTTCTTTTTATAATTTCCTTTATCATCATTTTCATCTTCATTTCATTTTGCTCCCAATGAACCATCAAGCCTTCGCTGCAGTTGGTGTCCTGGCAGGAAGCCTGCATCAAAGCATTCATGATGATAGGAAACTCTATACAGAGCGATTCAACAGGAGGCAATCTGATCATCAGAAGAGGTCCCCCCATCAATCAAGTGTTTATTCCTATGCTTTTGCAGCAATGGTCTCTGGAG
This sequence comes from Oreohelix idahoensis, assembly GCA_024509875.1. Taxonomy (NCBI): domain Eukaryota; kingdom Metazoa; phylum Mollusca; class Gastropoda; order Stylommatophora; family Oreohelicidae; genus Oreohelix; species Oreohelix idahoensis. The sequence continues at coordinate 140,822 of JAMPIV010003381.1, read as the reverse complement.
CAGTTTGTTTTACATTACAGAGTTGCCAGCCCCACCCACGACCACATATTTGTCTACTCTGATGACGACCACATATTTGTCTACTCTGTTGACGTGTCTCAGAGAACAGCAGTCCTATTCTTTATTAATTTTTGCACGAACACAAGGGAACTAACCACATAGTGTCATTTTCTCTCTACTTCACATTGTTTTTATTGTTTTTTTCATTTGATAAACTTTTGCTTTACCTTCTTTCTTTTCACATTCTCTGGTTTATTTTTTCCCTACTTTCTTGAATCAGTTCATCAACATTTTTTTTTATATTTTCATTCCTTCCATTTTTTATTTCAGATTAAGCAAATTCTTATTCATGCTCTCAGTTTTCTGGAATTTATTGAAGTGAGAAAAGTTAAGACAGAACTAAAGAACATTGTTCAGAATCTGAGTCATTTAGGACAGTGTTGTTTGGTGTTTCCTGTACCTTGTGCTGTATTCGTGAGTCATTCTATGACTTCAGTCAAATTAATGTAAATAGATTTAAGTAAAATGCTGAGTGATAGTTTTTGTTAATGACCAGCCCACTAGCAGCCTGGAACATTTTTTAGGGGAAAAAACTTCTGTCAAACACAGTAACAAAAAAGTGAATTAAAAAAAGCTCAGTATGTATTAAACAAGGTCTAATGTGAGAAAGACAGGATACAGAAATAGCAGAAAAATGATGATGTATAAAAATACAGAATGTAATAGACATTGAAATATAAAACAACTCAAACAAAAAAAAAGGATAAATGAAAGTGCAAGATCCTCATAGGAAAAAAAGGCATCAGATTAAGCTGAGAGGACAGGTCCTGGAGCAGGTCAACCACTTTAAATACCTTGGAGCTGTCATAGACTGTAAGGAAGGCATCAAAGAAGAGTTGGCTACCTGAAGAGCAGCAGCTGGGAGACTTTTTCAAGCCATGAATTGAGGGTTCCTGAGCAAAAGAGAAATAGGCAAGAAGACAAAGATGGCTGTATACTGCTTCACTTATGTCCCAGTCTTGACTTATGAATGCAAGTTATGGGCAATGACTGCGACCCATTAAAGCCAGCTCCAAACCTCAGAAATGAGATATCTAAGGAAGGTGGTTGAAGTAACAAGAAGAGACATGATACGCAACCAGATGATACAACATGGCCTCAAAACCCAGCCCCTGCAGACTCAAGTAGAACAGTCTCAATTGCGATGGTTTGGCCATGTCTGCTGAATGGAAGAAGATCGGCTACCACGACTAATATGTGAAACCAAGAGCTATAGAGATCCAGACCTCCAGGACGACCCAAAGTCCGCTGGGGGGACAACATTAGACAATCTCTGAAGGACCGAGGACTAGATTGGAACCAAGCCAGGAGGAAAACAACCGATAGGATAGTCTATGGCACTCTCTCTGGCTAACCTCTACACCCCCAGGTTAGAAGAGGAATGAGTAAGTAAGAAAGATTCTCATCATAATTTCCCTTTTTGCTCTTTATGGAGCATAGGCCCAGCAGTGCAGCTGGCCACCTTGCAAGAAGCTTGCACTTAAACATTCATGTGTTCTTGCAGCGGTTGTTTCTGTAGCCGTTTGTTTTACATGATGAGGTTGCCAGGCTCCACACACAACCTCTAATTAGTTGCCTCATATTAGTTGTCTCATATTAGTTGTCTCATATTAGTTGTCTCATATTAGTTGTCTCATATTAGTTGCCTCATATTAGTTGCCTCATATTAGTTGCCTCATATTAGTGGCCTCATATTAGTGGCCTCATATTAGTTGCCTCATATTAGTTGCCTCATATTAGTTGCCTCATATTAGTTGCCTCATATTAGTTGCCTCATATTAGTTGTCTCATATTAGTTGTCTCATATTAGTTGCCTCATATTAGTTGCCTCATATTAGTTGCCTCATATTAGTTGTCTCATATTAGTTCTCATATTAGTTGCCTCATATTAGTTGTCTCATATTAGTTGTCTCATATTAGTTGCCTCATATTAGTTGCCTCATATTAGTTGCCTCATATTAGTTGTCTCATATTAGTTGTCTCATATTAGTTGCCTCATATTAGTTGCCTCATATTAGTTGCCTCATATTAGTTGTCTCATATTAGTTCTCATATTAGTTGTCTCATATTAGTTGTCTCATATTAGTTGTCTCATATTAGTTGCCTCATATTAGTTGCCTCATATTAGTTGTCTCATATTAGTTGTCTCATATTAGTTGTCTCATATTAGTTGCCTCATATTAGTTGCCTCATATTAGTTGCCTCATATTAGTTGTCTCTAATGACATGCTTGAGGGAGCAGCAAGTCTATTCTCTGTCTGTTTGCACATAGACCCCATAAACATCTACGTACAGCAGTCAAAATTTGAGAATGATAAAAGATAAAATCTACATTTTATTTAAATTTTGATAAGAATTATCTTTCAGTTTCATTTATTCATGTATTCAAAGACCTGGAGCACAACAGGGCCATGATGCTATTGCACTGCGGCATAGTTAGATCAGAATAAGTAGAAGAACATGTGAATTAATCAAGGATATTAATATAACTGAACGAACAATGAAGAAAAAAATACTTCATGTATTGAACACCCACTGAAGGTCAAACATTAACAGGTCAAACATTAACAGGTCAAACATTAACAGGTCAAACATTAACAGGTCAAACATTAACAGGTCAAACAAAAAGATATAAGTGGGACTTGTCTACGGAATGAAAGCTAAAAGAGAGATGAGAAAGGCATATATAGTGTTACTGTGTTACATTTACTTCACTGTAACATGAAAATATTGTAAATTTAACCTTTTAACACATTTTTTTTCTGTCCTCCATTCCAAAACCATGAACGTTGAAATTTTCACAATAGTAATAAGCCATTTCACCACTCTTAATGGCCATTTTAACTCGGGAAATATAATTTGATATAAAATTGTTTAAAACAATATATATTAAAGTATGTTTTTTTTAACAACAAATGTTTGATATATTAGCATTAACATTCAACTGGTAGAAGTGGCTCACAAATCTATGGTAGTGTTATGGTTGAAAAGTATGATATACTGTTTTGAAGGATTATCTACTTTCATCAATGTGTCAGACGAAATGAGAGTGATGCGCACTTTGTCCACACTATTACTGATTGGCTGTTCATTTTGATTGCTAACAGCAATCATTTGGTGGGGATTATGTTGTTTGGTGATGGCCACTGACTGCTTTGACGGTCGGCGGCTAAGGATCAAAGAAGAAGAAGAACCAAATTGTAAAAAGGAGTGTTCGTCATATCTCCAGTTCATTGCAAGGTGACCCCGATCTCTAAGTTGGAGGTCCATATAGTGAGCACATTCAAGGCTCAGGACCAGTTACAGCATCAAAGAAAAAGTTCAGCAATGGAAAAGTGAGCCTTAAAGAGCAGGAAATTTGTAATTGGAGAAAGACATCAAACATGAACAAGAATGGAAAGAGATTTTGTTAACAGCAAGTAGGAGCCTTAAGGGCTTAGAAACTAAAGAAGATCTTCTTTCAAACATTTCTGCCATATTCATGTTCTTTGCCCTGAGGAAGATTCTGTTTGCTAACACATAGTGATTTGGTTTATTTTCTGATGTCATAAAACCATCACATCTTGTCAGCAACATACACAAAGTTGGAGGGACGTACATTAATATCATAAATCCATCACATCTTGTCAGCAGCATGCACAGAGTTGGAGGGACATACATTAATATCAAAATAAGAATTCAAAAGGCAAGAAGAACTTTCATTTCATTGAGAAATTTATGGAAATCAAAATGAAATCAAGTCCAACATTAAAATAAGAATCTTCAACTCAGATGTCAGGGCAGTCCTATTGTATGGCAGTGAAACATGAGTACATTCAAAATAACAATAAAAAAGGTACAGACTTTCATAAATGTCTGGATGTAGAGAATAGAAGGATTGAAATGGTTGGACAAAATCACCTATATGGAACGAAATACCAGTGAATAGGTGAAGAAAAGATGCAGACTTTGGATAAGACACCACATTGGTAAAAACTGACTTGAGAATATTACAAGGCAGTCCTAGTTCTAGGATCCCCAAGGTAAGGGAAATAGATGGAGACCAACAAAAACATAGAGAAAGGAATTGAAGACAGACATGAAGGCTTGGCATGACCTTGAACAATGGCACAGAACATGAAGGCTTGGCATGACCTTGAACAATGGCACAGAACATGAAGGCTTGGCATGACCTTGAACAATGGCACAGAACATGAAGGCTTGGCATGACCTTGAACAATGGCACAGAACATGAAGGCTTGGCATGACCTTGAACAATGGCACAGAACATGAAGGCTTGGCATGACCTTGAACAATGGCACAGAACATGAAGGCTTGGCATGACCTTGAACAATGGCACAGAACATGAAGGCTTGGCATGACCTTGAACAATGGCACAGAACATGAAGGCTTGGCATGACCTTGAACAATGGCACAGAACATGAAGGCTTGGCATGACCTTGAACAATGGCACAGAACATGAAGGCTTGGCATGACCTTGAACAATGGCACAGAACATGAAGGCCTATGCCCTATGGGGAGCTCAAAGGTGATGTATGACAAAGACTTCAGGCATTTTTTTTTTTACTGTGTAAAGTTGTAGCATTTTTTTATAACAGTTTTTTTCTGCAGTTGCTCTCATTACTTCCACGTGTAATATATCATCAACTTTGCTTACACTTCTCATTATATCATCAACTTTTCTTACACTTCTCATTATATCATCAACTTTTCTTACACTTCTCATTATATCATCAACTGTTCTTACGCTTCTCATTATATCATCAACTGTTCTTACACTTCTCATTTTATCATCAACTGTTCTTACACTTCTCATTATATCATCAACTGTTCTTACACTTCTCATTATATCATCAACTGTTCTTACACTTCTCATTATATCATCAACTGTTCTTACACTTCTCATTATATCATCAACTTTTCTTGCATTTCTCATTATATCATCAACTTTTCTTATACTTCTCATTATTTCATCAACTGTTCTTACACTTCTCATTATATCATCAACTTTTCTTACACTTCTCATTATAACATCAACTGTTCTTACACTTCTCATTATATCATCAACTGTTCTTACACTTCTCATTATATCATCAACTTTTCTTACACATCTCATTATAACATCGACTGTTCTTACACTTCTCATTATATCATCAACTTTTCTTACACTTCTCATTATATCATCAACTTTTCTTACACTTCTCATTATTTCCCCAACTTTTCTTGCACTTCATTTCTGTGGTTCTAGATGGATTCCAGTGACAGTGAATCAAATCAGGTTGGCCTCATTCTATGAAACTTCATTGTTGTCAGTATAAGCTTTTGTCATGAGTATTGTTAGCTGTTGTAATTGGCTCCTTGAGTCTGGCAATATTTGTCCATTTGCACAAGTTAACACACATGATAGTGGTCTGCCATAAGTTAAGATTTATATACATCCATGTAAGTGGGGCTAACCAGTATGAAACAGATCTCTAACATGGCATGCTGTAAGGCAGAGCTTCCTAGCCTGTTTGTTTTAACACATCAGTGTTTTGTAAGAGACCATGGGATATGTAATAAAATTTTCATTTATCCATTTTTATGAAATACAAAACCAGTAATTTAATCTTAAATGCTGTGTTGTGAAATCACACACGCTTGCTAAAATGTTACCACTCAAAACAGATTGTGACCGGCTTTTTTTAAAGTTATTAGTTTAATTATATTTTATGGAACTTTGTTTATTTATTTCATATGAAGAAAAATGTACAAGAAGAACAAACAATGAAGGCTGCCAATAATAAAATAAGTTTTTCTGAGCCCAATGTGTCAAAGCTAGGAAGGTCAAGGACACTCCATAAGTGAAATTTTTTTTTTTTAACGTACGCCCGCTATTACTCGAGGTGAGAATCTCTGATTAGTTTATCTAACCTGAGACTGATTTTTACGTGAGTATCCCTTTTTTCCCTGTACACTGACAGGTGTCCACTCGCCCCATAAGTGAAATGATAATCACTATAGTCAGTATTTGGTGCAGACATGTTTGCCGATCGGAATGTAATATTAATATGTGGTAGGTATCACAAGATGCTGTAAAACCTAGCTAAATCAATATTCATCAGTTGACCAACAACAATAAAATGTGAGCACTGATTGTGAAGCATGCTAAACTCACTCAGCAAAGCTTTAGATAAAGTACACAACAGCATATTACCACAGTAAAAAAATATGTCAAGAATCTTATCTCATTAATACAAGCATCAATACAGACATATATGACCTTGTTGATAAAGCTTTCCATAAGTATATGAGAGAAATATTGGGGCTGGGTAGATAATACTATACAAAGTGTTATCTTTTCCATAGCTCTATATTTGTTATTACATCTGGCCATCTTATACGGAGGATCCATCGGAGACATCTATTTACAAATGTCTGTAGTTTGAAGGTGATACTCTTTGAGACATGCCATGTCTCTGAGCCATACAGCAAGACTGACTTTACATTTGAGTTAAAGATTCTGAATTTGTTCTCTCTAGATATAGCTGAGGAGTTCCATATTGGTCGAAGGGCATTAATAGCACATTTGGCTTTATTTATCTTAGAACAGACATCACCATCAGTTCCCCCTCCTTTGTCAGTGTTACTCCCAAGATATGTAAAGCTTTCTACTTCTTCAATAACTTGACCATTGATCTTTATTGAGTCCATCTGCCTATTATTTATCGTCATTTCCTTTGTTTTATCTACATTTATGTGTAGTCCCATCTTTGCTGCCTCTGTCACTAATCTATTTGTTTTCTCCTGCATATTTTGCTGTCTGTGTGATAGAAGGCACAAATCATCTACAAAGTCAAGATCCTCCAGCTGTTTGTTAAATGTCCACTGTATTCCTGTTTTCTATCCTTCTGTTGTTTGTCTCGTAACCCAGTCTGTGACCATGAAAAAAATTGTTGGTGATAGCAGACATCCCTGTCTGACCCTGCTGTGTACTGTGAAGGGCTCTGATAGTTTTCCTTTGTGCACTACTTTGCATGAGGCCTCCTGGTAGAAATCTTGGATGATTTTAATGAATTTCTCTGTGATTCCATAATGTCTCAGGATTTTCCATATCACAGTATGGTCTATACTATCGAAAGCTTTTTCGAAGTCCACAAAATTTATATATAAGGGGGTCTGCCACTCATTTGATTGTTCTATGATGATTCTGTGTGTTGCTGTCTGGTCTGTACATGATCTTCCTGCACGAAATCCTGCCTGTTCTTCTCTGAGTTTGTTATCCACCTCTGCCTTAATACGGTCCAACAAAACTCTGGTCAACATTTTTCCAGCCACTGCTAGCAGTGTTATACCCCTACAGTTGCCACATATAGTCAAGTTTCCTTTCTTTGGCAGCTTGATAATGTGGCCTTCCTTCCAGCTCTTTGGGATAGCCTCTTTTTCCCAGATTTTCATGAAGAGCTGGTGTAGCAACTCTGTAGTGTATGGTTGTTACACCCCCCTAAAGATAATAGGAAAATCCGGGAGGTCATTACTGTTGTACCTCCGTCAAGCACGTGAAAGTCAATCATGGCTGTCACTGAAACTGATACAAAGGATTGGTGTATGGTACGGTAAGGGTGTCTTATTGAATTATCTGCTAACGTTGCTGCTGTGTTGTGGATCTGGTAATGTCTACATTTGATACATACATATACGCCACACAGGCAAACACTGTAGAAGTCTACTGGTAAGCGATGCACAAGTTCTCGATACAGATAGACCACGCCCACTCCGGGGCTATTTCTAAATACGTGTTAAGTTCCCTGTCACACTTGTAATATTAAGTGCGTGTGTTGGTTTAGTCGTTTACACCACAGGTACGTACACAAGAGTCATGGATGGTTGTAAACGACTGATGACATTTCATATGGGTTTATTCACGTCACAACACATTGATGAAATACACATAGAATACCGTTCACAGCACAACACAAGATATAAAGTACCACATAATAACTGCGCACTCGGCAGCTACAATGATATCATGATTCATGGCCTAAAGTACTCTTATTAAACTCAGCGCTATAAAGAATCCTCAATAACAATCCTCTCACAGGAGCTAATGATTCATGGCCTAAAGTACTCTTATTAATCAAGACTCCTCACACAGGAGATAATGGCCTTTAAAGACTGCACACTGCAGTTATAAACATTTCCACAATAATCAAAACTGCAGTTTCATACTACGCTGTACCCACAGCGAAAAATCCGTCGACATTTTAAATTCAGCACTGTAAAGAATCCTCAATAACAATCCTCTCACAGGAGCTAATGATTCATGGCCTAAAGTACTCTTATTAATCAAGACTCCTCACACAGGAGATAATGGCCTTTAAAGACTGCACACTGCAGTTATAAACATTTCCACAATAATCAAAAACTGCAGTTTCATACTACGCTGTACCCACAGCGAAAAATCCGTCGACATTTTAAATTCAGCACTGTACAGGCATTTCACACTTCCCAAAAACACTGTCTTCCTACCCGGTCAAAACGCCCGGAACACTCTCCCTAGATAACACACTCGTCCCGCTCAAAAGCAGACACGAGACTTCCTCACGGTCAACACAACTCAGTCAATCAATCATCTGCTCCTAGCCGCGAGCTATTCTCACTCCGCTCAAACATTACAGAATAAATATATCAGCGCTTTTCACGCTGTCTGTAATCTGTCTCTCGAAACTATCACGAGATACTCTCTAAATAATTCGATAGCTAACAAGCAACTAAGTGCTATAACTCAAAATCTATTTCAACTACTGACATACTCCAGTTTACTTCCCCTTACACTAAAACTGTTCGTTACATCTTACCTCACCCCCAGAGAAAAAAATTGATTCTATCAATTTTTTGACAAATACATTCCCCAAAAAATTAAAAGGACAATGAATCTCTAACATATGTGTCTAAGAATTACCTTAAGTTAAGTTAAAATAAGACATCTACAAAATATAAGCATTAAGTGAAATGTAAAAATGAAGTATCCAATGTAATCAACTAAGCATACCAAAAATAATGTATTACAAAACCAAGTTAAGTGAATACAGCACAACTAAATAGGAAACAACCGATAGTACAAGAAAAGACAAGATCAAGCAAACGAAAAAATGATCCGTAATAAAGGTAAGTATGAAATCAGAATATGAGGAAAAAAACAATAATATTACATTCAAACAATTTGTTATATGTAAAATAATTACAAATATCACAAGTAGTTACACTATATTAAGTTATACCATTAAAGTAACAATACATAGAATGAAAGTTTAAGAAGCGAAAGAAGAAGTATACAAGAAAAATGAAGTGAAACGTAAATAAAGCACGAAATGTAAACAAAATATGAAACCATACTGAAAAGACAATAGAAAAGAAGGAATGGAATGAAGGATAATCAACAGAGACAGATAGAAAGCAAAAGGTATGAATATAGAGATCGTTGATAAAAATGTATACAAAGAAGTATTTAGATCAACAACGTATTTCAAAATACATACAAACACGATCGAAAAGCACAAAAGAAAATAACAAAGTATTCCTATACTAATACTACAAAAAAAATAGTTTATAACTAAACAAAACATAATCAGTAATTTAAACAAGTTATACAAGTTATACATAATCAACAATAAATTATCGACACCACACAAAAAAGTGATAGCATTGCTACAAGACCAACGCATAATCAAGCGCTAATACAACATAACATCCAAAAACAAACAAAAAACTTTCTTTAAAGAACTAACATTACTCTACATATCAGACATAGCACATAGTCAAACGCTAGGCATACACAAAAACAAAAATAAAAAATTACAATGTCTGGGAAAAAAAATATTTTCCAAAAAAATACAGTACAAAAATATTTCGTAATGCTAAGTTACATAAAAATAGTATTTTAATTTAATTAATTCAAATCTATAATTAACAAATTAACAAAAAACTAGCTTTAGCAAAATGAGAGACATATAACAATTCCTGCATCTAAGCAAACACGAAACAACACGTGTAAATTTTTCAAAAAATACATCACAAAGAAACACATAGAAAAACACACTATTACCAACATACAGGTTTACAAATATATGAAAACAACGTAATGTATGTTAAGCAAGTGCTTAAATCAGATCTCTAGATTTCTCAATCCAATAACAATATCAGCAACCGCTGTTAATTTTCTCTATACAGTTCAATTTAAACTTTTAAATATTTCCGGCTGACAATCACGTTCAGCTTAGCTATAGTGTTATTCAGTTATAAATTTATATTTATCTCCATCTGATATATTAAAAATAATTATTGTAACATTACAACTAATGAGTATGTGCATAGGGCTAACAAACTCATCATGTACAAAACTATTCTACCCAACACATCTGTAAAACAAATACCAAAAAAAAAACTGCAAGTTCTACACCAGAGTATAAAAAATAGGCATAAGTTTGTAACCAGTAAGGTTAAATATAAATCTGCTCATTGCATTCATGAATAGTAAACAACACGTCACTACCATCTAACATACTACATATTATCCAAAACACAATAGTATAAAAAATAGCATCGAAATGAACTAATTTATAATCAAAACAGTCATACATATCAAGAAAAACAATAGACATCAAATGATGCGTAAAGATGATGATCATAATATAACAACCTATAATGATCTATGCAATAGAATACATTAACATCTACTGTCCTAATAAACAAACAACAACAAAAAATCAAACGCAAACAAAAATCTCCATAGGTCTTGCCGACATCTCATAAACACTAGGGGTAAAACGTCGAATCATGGTTAGCACGCTGATATGTTCTGCTTGAGAAAACACTCACTCGGGCACAATCTTGGCCTATATTCTTGTCGCTACCGTAAACAGCCGTTAACGTAAACAGGAGCGCTGACCCATATCAAGAAGTCGCCTCTGTTCAAAAAATACAAATGAAAATTCCATTTTAATGAATGGTGAAATTTACTACGAACAACGGAGAGGTTAAACAAACAATTACCCCGCACTGTGGTTCGTGTGGAAATCTGGTCACCCCACGCTGTCATCGACTCTTCTCTTAAGTTCACAACAGCGTGCTGCTCTTTCAAAATCAGAAACATAACAAGCAGTAGTATTTGTGACATCATTATCATTGCTACTTTGCTTAATAACAATGCTTCTAGGCTCATGTCGAGCAAAATTAGCATAATTGCACTTATTCGTCGTTCGATCAAAATATTTATCATCATTTCCTCTTTGTTTGAGACTATTATTATGTCTATAATCCCAGTTAGGCTTGTTATGATTAACGTTTCTACTCCGCACAAAAAATCTGTCAGAAAATTATTGCACGATTGAAAACTCTTCTTGTATTTGTCTGTACCATTATTTTCAAAATTCTGAGAATTAAACTGTTGAGATACATTAACTTGTCTCTTATCTCTCTGAGAAGGAAAATTATTATCATATGAATTTCCTTGGTACTTTCTAACCTTAGAAACATCTCTCCTACAAAAACTCTTTCCATTCTTTTCTTTGACAATATGCTTGTTTACAGTATCATCTGCAGATCTATAAGTATCTTTATCGTTACGCCTATAATGGGTTTCATCCTTGGAACCACTACTTATAACTTTATCCCTTGCTATCATCTTCTGAGAACTTCCAAAATCAGTTACTCGTTTAATCTTTAGGCTTTTAGCTTGAAATCTCTCAGGACTGACTGTTACCTTATCATTCTCTCTATTACACTTCCGCCAAGATTCGTTGCTATTGGAAGCAGAATCAAAAGATCTTCGAAAGTTATATTTTCCCCGAAAAGATATTTGTCTATCACATTTAACTTTTCTATCCGCAAAGATTGTATAGGGCTGGATCTTTTTAACCTGTTGGCAAACAACTTTCTGTCTAGTATTGTCAACATTGACAGTAGACCATATTCCGCTGTTTAAAATAACATCGAGTAGACCCTCTACCCTTTTTGTACTTTCTGCAATTTCAACATTTTTTTGTGAAATTTCTTCACTTAATTTCCTATTTAATTTGTCAAATGTCAAAACTTTACTTCTCTCCTCTGTTAACAATCTCTCAATCTTAATCATCTTCTCTCTCTCAGTCGTTAACTCTTCTAATTTGTCTTTCTCATCCTTTTCTTCATTTACACTTAGTTGTCGTGTTTCATTCTCACTATCCTCATCATTCATTAGTTCTTCAACTTCATTTGGAAATACAGTATAATTCTCTTCTTCAATACCAGAATTTACTTTATTCAACAAATCAAGAAGTGTGTTTGTATACGACCTATCACGGTCAGTTGTCTCAGCTTCCAATTTACTACACCTCTCTTTGTTTTCCTGAAGTTGTTGCTTGAGATCACTTACTTCACCATCTCTATAATGCACTTGATCTTCCAAATCTTTAACTTTGCCCAATGCAGCATCTAACGCCGCTTGCACTTTAGTAAGTTCCGTGTTTGACTTATCTAGATCATGTGTTAGTCTCGACACTGTTTCTCTTAATTCCTTCTTTTCGGCAATATCCTGTAGAAAATTGGCTCTTTCCTGTAGAGCATTTTGTTTGTTGATTTTTAAATTGATTCTCATTTCCTAATTCCTTTTTCTGCTCATCAGGATTACCGTTGTGGATTATTTTGAATATCCTTTGAACTACATGTCCGTGCTCAAGCTCAATATACTGTTTCAAAAACACACGAAGGTGCTGTAACAAATCAATCAAATCCTTAGCCATTATTGAATTACAAAGAAGCTTAAAGTTATGTTCAGCAAATAACTTTAGGGATACTGACACATTAACCAACAAATCGTCCATGATCCATACTCCAAGTCTTGGACCTCTCAATCCCTTTTCATCTCTACCTATTAACAATGCACTTTCCAACATAGGCCTTATATCTGCAGGATTATTATCAAAATCCATGGTGATTCAATCACTCAGTTAACTATATATCTATATCAGTATAATTATTAATGTCGCAAGTTTATGTTTCAAGAAGTTCTGACAATTACCCTTCCATTTCACACAGTTCAGTATGTATACCAAAAATATTATTCATAACTTTGTATCATCAATTCCTCTTCCATCTGAGGGAAGTCATCCTATATCATACAACCATCAATACTTAGCATCAATACTAAATCCTAATAATATGTCTATATAGAATTAGACAACAAAAACAACAGATTTCAACAGTATAGGAGATGCAAAGCACAGGAAGGCTCGTTGACATAGTTAAGGTGACACAGTTCACATAACAAAAAATAACCACTTATCTTGAATGAAAACTCTTCTGTTCCTTTCCGTTAACACCCTGGATATCACAAAGTTCAATGGTAAAACAATCGACAACAGAAAGGCATTGGAACTTGACACCTTGATTCCGCTCAGGTCCTCGATTCAGCACGCTACGTGCTAACACACCGCACAGGAAAGCAGGAAATGGGTCACCGTCTGTCAATTTCGTTGAAAGAAGGTACACCACTCGTTCATACTGCCAGATGATTACTTGTACTGGTATACAGACGCCACTGTATATCATGACATCTCATAATCTTGAGTAATAAATTTCTTGACTTGCGAGTTGCGACTTGCGACTTGAGTTAACAGTTCCCAGTTTAACTGATACTGAATAAGTTTTTCTTGGGCCTGGATACAGCTCTCAAATGTGATGTCTGTCTTTCATATACTAACGCCACTCAGGCTACATGCTAACACTTGTGAATTAATATCACGCGAATTTCGCGGGTGTCTGATCCTATAAAACTAGCACACCACTGTTACACCCCCCTAAAGATAATAGGAAAATCCGGGAGGTCATTACTGTTGTACCTCCGTCAAGCACGTGAAAGTCAATCATGGCTGTCACTGAAACTGATACAAAGGATTGGTGTATGGTACGGTAAGGGTGTCTTATTGATTATCTGCTAACGTTGCTGCTGTGTTGTGGATCTGGTAATGTCTACATTTGATACATACATATACGCCACACAGGCAAACACTGTAGAAGTCTACTGGTAAGCGATGCACAAGTTCTCGATACAGATAGACCACGCCCACTCCGGGGCTATTTCTAAATACGTGTTAAGTTCCCTGTCACACTTGTAATATTAAGTGCGTGTGTTGGTTTAGTCGTTTACACCACAGGTACGTACACAAGAGTCATGGATGGTTGTAAACGACTGATGACATTTCATATGGGTTTATTCACGTCACAACACATTGATGAAATACACATAGAATACCGTTCACAGCACAACACAAGATATAAAGTACCACATAATAACTGCGCACTCGGCAGCTACAATGATATCATGATTCATGGCCTAAAGTACTCTTATTAAACTCAGCGCTATAAAGAATCCTCAATAACAATCCTCTCACAGGAGCTAATGATTCATGGCCTAAAGTACTCTTATTAATCAAGACTCCTCACACAGGAGATAATGGCCTTTAAAGACTGCACACTGCAGTTATAAACATTTCCACAATAATCAAAACTGCAGTTTCATACTACGCTGTACCCACAGCGAAAAATCCGTCGACATTTTAAATTCAGCACTGTAAAGAATCCTCAATAACAATCCTCTCACAGGAGCTAATGATTCATGGCCCAAAGTACTCTTATTAATCAAGACTCCTCACACAGGAGATAATGGCCTTTAAAGACTGCACACTGCAGTTATAAACATTTCCACAATAATCAAAAACTGCAGTTTCATACTACGCTGTACCCACAGCGAAAAATCCGTCGACATTTTAAATTCAGCACTGTACAGGCATTTCACACTTCCCAAAAACACTGTCTTCCTACCCGGTCAAAACGCCCGGAACACTCTCCCTAGATAACACACTCGTCCCGCTCAAAAGCAGACACGAGACTTCCTCACGGTCAACACAACTCAGTCAATCAATCATCTGCTCCTAGCCGCGAGCTATTCTCACTCCGCTCAAACATTACAGAATAAATATATCAGCGCTTTTCACGCTGTCTGTAATCTGTCTCTCGAAACTATCACGAGATACTCTCTAAATAATTCGATAGCTAACAAGCAACTAAGTGCTATAACTCAAAATCTATTTCAACTACTGACATACTCCAGTTTACTTCCCCTTACACTAAAACTGTTCGTACGAGAAATGGGCAGTAAACAGATTTGTTGTTGTTTAACTAGGGCTGTTGAGCTTTTTGCTCTTTTACAGTCTCTCTACAAGTCTTAGAGTCCTTGGTATTATCTACACTGTAGATCTAGGCTTTTCCTGTGTCTTTTTTTGCCATTCCGAAATGTGTTGAGTTCAAGTCATGAGCTCAAGTTTTTCCAACTTGGCTTACATTTAAAGAATCGTCACATCTGGTCCCAAGCTAGGAGTAAGAAGCATGTGGCATACTGTGCATCCCCAGCCATCCAAGGGTGCTCTCCTAATATGCAGAGCTAAAATACTGAGCTCTGGTTCTGGGCTGTCCCAAGGAATCGTCACGTCCTACACAGAGCCACTTCTCAGCTCCCCTTGCCTATCACTGAGTCCATAGTGAGATCATCCTGCATGCAGACAACCAGGTAAAAGCCAGAGTTATGTCTGGAGCTCAAGTGGCTCTTCCAAGCTTAGTGTGCAATGCTGGGTTCTCAACATATTTCACCACAGGGGGGGAATCCCTGGAATTGTATGGATGATTTTAAGAATCAATAAGGGTGTAATTAGTCTCACAGACAGAGGTTCACATCAAAATTTACATACTATAGCATTGTGCATAGCTGGTGGTCATATAAGGATGACTCCAGATATGCCTCCATGCACACAGTAAACAGATAAACAAATTATAGGCAACAAAAAACAGAAAATAAAATGGTGTGAGAATGCAGTCAAATCTATTACCATGACCAGACTTTGGCGGCAGACTATCTTTCTATAGAGACAACACATAAAACAGAAGTGTATTGACAGTTTTAAAGAAATTAAGAAATATATGACGCTGATAAAAGCAATGCACCTTGCACAGAGATAAAAGCTGATTCTCCCCATGACAGTATTAAGTGGAAAGAAAAAAAATAAAAGTACTCAGTAAATAAAGTAGAGGCAAGGGAGATATGATTCCCCTGGACAGGCATAAATCAAGTATGGGCATCCTGACAGTGAAAAAAGCCATAAAATGAAATGACCAAGAACAGTTTATCCCAGCATGCTTGCATGTAGATCTCGTCTTGGTTGAATCATAATGAGCTTCTAGTGCTAGCATGTTCCTGCCTCATATCAAGAAGGAAAAGGTTCACTGCTTCCACTCTATCATGGTGTAAGTGGTGACAAAGGTGGAGGTCATGTGTAGGGTTGGCAACCTCACCATGGTAAACAAACTGCTTTGGGAATTATCACAGCAAGAGCACATGAAGTGCTTTAGCAGAAGTTTGTACAAGGGGGTAAAATTCAGTGGTAGTCCTTTGCTTTATAATTAGCAAACAATGACCGTGATTAATTCATAATGAAAAGCTATGGCTGATGCATCAGCAGTTGTTTGATTTGAAGAAACAGCATAGTAAGGACTCAATGGATTTCCCAGCACATTGAAATTGAGAACAGTAGGTTGGCTGTGGGAGTTGTTATCCTAGCAAAATTGTGTTAAAAAATGAACTCATGAGAAGTCAAGAAGTCTTGAATATTGTCAATGAATGTCAACTACTGAGATAAAAATTATGCAGCAGTAATGAATGTCACTTGATTGGGTCCACAGAGCAGCCATACTGGATTTTTTAATGCATAACTTGAGCATTATTTGCAGCCATATTGGTGTGGAAAGACAGATGTACTTTTGGAGAAAAAAAATGTAAATGTATTTATAATGTGTGTGTACTTCCAAAGAACTCCGCCTAGGCCGGTCCCAAGCCCAGCTGAAAAAGTAGGAGGGCGGCCTGCATGGAGGCCGTAAGGAGGCAGCCCCTCCACCATGCAAAGGCACAACAGGCCAATCACCTGTTTGCTTTAAACTATGATTACAAGTAATATAAGAGAGAAAACCGGTCTGATTCTAAAGGCGACGAACTGGAACGGACTACGGACTACGACTTATGGAACTTGGAACACAAGAAGTATAAATGGGAAAGAAGAGGAGCTGGTGGAAGAGATGAGGAAAGCAAAACTAGAAATCCTGGCTATTACGGAAACAAAGAAAAAGGGACAAGGAGTCATGGATCTCTATGGCAACACGCTGCTATACAGTGGTGTACCCACATCTGAAAGAGCTAAAGGGGGTGTGGGTTGCATTGTGGCCAAAAACCAGAAAGATAGTATCAAGGGATGGAACTTTGTCTCGGAGCGCATTATGGTTGTAAAACTAAAAGAAGGAGAAACCATAGTCAACCTGGTCATAGTGTATGGGCCAAATGAGGATGAGAGAGCAGAGGTCAAGGAGGAATTCTTTGAGCTGCTTCAAAGGACAGTGGATGACTGCCTAGATGAAATTATCATGCTCTGAGATTTCAATGCCAGAGTTGGAAATGACCATGCTAGATGGGGTGCAGTTATCGGAAGATATGGAGAAGATACTCTCAATGACAATGGAAAGCGACTCCTTAGATTCTGCAGTGAGCAGAATCTGATCATTACCAACACAAAGTTCCCCCATAAGCGCATACATGCATATACTAGGTGTGAACCAACAAAGAATGAGTCAGTGATCGACTATGCCATTGTTAGGAGGAACTCATTCAAATATGTCCGGGATGCTAGGGTCTGGAGGGGGCCAGAGATTGGAAGTGATCACTACCTGTTTACAATCAAAAGAACAACTGAAAGAGTTGCTCAGCCTAGGAACTGCCCAGCATCACGCAAGAAACCAAGTAAACAAACTGAAGAAATGAGCATTAAGACCTACAAACTGAGAGAGCCAGAAATTAAGACCAGATATCAGGGGCTTATTGCTACAGCGGTGAGAAACACAGAAGAACAACCTGATGACTTGGAAACCCTGTGGCTTAAATTCAAGGACATCATAAAGACAGCTGCTGCAGAAGCATGTGGTGAAGTCTGACTTGGGAACAAGAGAAAGAGGACACCTTGGTGGACAGAGGAAGTCAAAGAGAAAATAAGAGAGAAGAAAATGGCATGGAAACAATACTTAGGAGCTAAAAACACAGCAGGACAAATAGAGAAATATAGAGAATATGTGATACTCAGAACAGAAGCAAAGAACAAGGTGCTAGCAGCAAAACAGAAGTCCTGGGAAGAATTTGGAGAAAAGCTAGAAAAAGATGTGCAAGAAAACCAGAAATTGTTCTATAAGACCCTAAAAAACATGAGGAAGGAAAAACAATGCCCTCTCAAATTTATAAAGGACAAGCAAGGCAAATTGCTTACTGCCCCGAAGGAAGTAATGGAAAGAATATTTCTCAGAACTCCTTGATGGTGAGCAAGGTCAAGCATCAGAAATGATAACCACTAGCACAGAAGAGGAAACAAATGGTGATGAAGATGACATAAAGATGGAAGAACTGAAGGCAGCTCTGGAGAAAATCAAGATGGGCAAAGCAGCAGGGCATGATGGTATAACACCAGAAATGGTTAAGTACATGGGAGCATCAGGCGACCTATTACTCTTAAGGGTCCTACAGGCAGCGTGGTGCAACAAGACCATACCAAAGGACTGGGAGATTGCCATCATAACACCAATTTTCAAAAATTTCAAGGGTGACAATCAACTATGTGGAAACCATAGAGGCATATCCCTTCTCAGTGTCCATGGTAAAGTCTACTCTAGAATCCTAGAGCAGAGACTCCAACGCCTAGCTGAGCCACAATTGGATGAGGTCCAGTGCGGATTCCGAGCAAACCGAAGTACTCAAGGCCTAATCTTCACACTCAGCTGAGTGAAAAGGCCCTTGAGTATAAGAGTGAGATCCATCTTTGTTTCATAGATCTGGAAAAGGCATTTGACAGGGTCCCCTGGAGCAAACTTTGGGACTGTTTGGCAAGGAAGAACATTCCAGCACTTCTGATTCATGCTATACAGAGCTTCTACAAGTCTTGCAGAAATTATGTGAGGACAGCAAACCATAAGTCAGAAGAGTTCAGGACCACCACTGGTGTAAGACAAGGTGATATCCTGTTACCTTATCTTTTCATACTCCTCATGGACGATGTTATCAAGTCATGTAAGGAGATAACAAGAAAGTATTCAGTGGGGTACTGGATGATGAGACAGGTATGTATTTCAGAGCTGGCATTTGCTGATGATGTTGCCCTGATTGCTAAATCAGAGGCACATCTCCAATCCAACCTGCAAGTCTGGAAGGAAGAGCTGGAGAAGAGAGGGATGGCCATAAGTAGCTCTAAAACAAAATCCATGGTGATATCACGAGAAGAAAGAAGACATCAGATTAAGCTGGGAGAACTTCTTCTTCGTTCGCCCTGAAAAGGACGGTGGTTGCGTTGTGTCTGTTTACAACGTAGCTGTGATATCTGCACCTTTCGGTCAACACATCCGACTTTTGCACGGCATTTTTTAGGACCGGGTTTGCCTTCCCATTTCGATCCACACTCGCTCAGCCAGCCTGCACAGCTGCAGACTGTTTCCAGGACCACCACGTGGAGGTGGAGTGCGGTCTTGACCAGCTCTGGTTCGCTGGTCCTGACGCAGGCAGTCAAGCTATGAGTCGCTGACTGCGGTCTCTATTGCTGCGTCTTGAGGTCCCAGCTGGGAGAACAGGTCCTGGAGCAGGTCGACCACTTTAAATATCTCGGAGCTATTATAGACCGAAAGGGAGGCATCAAAGAAGAGTTGGCCACTCGAAAAGCAGCAGCTGGGAGACTTTTTCAGGCCATAAATCGAGGATTCCTCAGCAAGAGAGAGGTTGGTAAGAAAACGAAGATGGCTGTATACCGCTCCACCTATGTCCCTGTCTTGACATATGGATGCAAGTCATGGGCAATGACTACAACCCATAAAAGCCAGATCCAAACCTCAGAAATGAGGCATCTGAGGAAGGTGGTTGAAGTAACAAGAAGAGACATGGTCCGCAACCAGACGATACGTCAAGGCCTAAAATCCCACCCCCTGCAGACCCAAGTAGAACAGTCCCAACTAAGATGGTTTGGCCATGTCTGCAGAATGGGAGAAGATCGGCTACCACGACAAGCATGGGAAACAAAGAGCCAGGGATCCAGACCCCCAGGACGACCCAGAGTCCGCTGGGAGGACAACATTAGACAATCTTTGAAGGACCGAGGACTAGAATGGAACCAGGCCAGGAGGAAGACAGCCAATAGGATAGTCTGGCGCTCTCTCTTCCAAACCTCTACACCTCACGGTAGAAGAGGAACGACTAAGTAAGTAAGTGTACTTTCAAAGGATCTTTGTGGCGCTGAAAAGTAGTAGGCTTAGCCACTGTAAATAATATAATCTGGGATCAACACATTCATTTGTTTACAGCAGAACAGGATGTAACAGTAGAACAGGACATAACAGCAGAACAAAATTACATGCATCAGAACAAAACCTAACAACCACAATGATCCATTATTGTTTGTCTGTACCCCCTCCTCCACAGCTACTAACACTCCACATAATTGTAAATTTATAATATGTATGAATGTTTTCAGTTGTTGCTATTAATTGTTGTATTGTGAAACTGTTGCTTACCTTCCTTTTGGTCATAACCCAGTTTGTTTTGTGTTCCCCATCTTATTTATTGATTCTTTCATGTTTCCTTGACATAGTTTATCTCCAGTTTGTAACTGGTAGAGTCAGTTGTTAATGTTAAATTTGATAGACAATATGATTTGAGATTTTAATGAGTGAGACGTATTATTGTTCTTGTATGCTTCCTTTCACAGAGTTAGATGAGTGCCGTCATTGTTGGTTGTCTTTTCTTGGACTTGACAGAACAATTAGTTTTCATTTAATTGAATAAAATAGTCTCTGTCTTTCTCTCTCTGTCTGTCTATCTCTCTCTCTCCTTTACTCTGCCTGTCTATCTGTCTCTCTTTTCCTCACTCTCTGTCTCATATTTTTTGCCAAAATGTCACTTTTGAACTCGAGTGAAAGTTTTATCAAAGTGACACTAAGTATCAACAGTTTAGCTAAAATAACCCCATTCTAAACTACAGTATATATATATATTTTTTTTTGTGTTCTCCAGATAACACCATTCTGAACAAAAGTATACATTTTCCCTTCAAATTAACACGATTAGGTTTTCCCCAAAAATAACACCATTCTGAGCGACAGTATAGGTTTTCCTCCCTAAATAACACCATAGCAGTTAACCCCCATGCAATAGTATAAATCTTTTCTCAAAATAACAGTATTCTGAGCGACAGTATAGGTTTTCCTCCCAAAATAACACCATAACATTTACCCTCCATGAAAAGTATAATTTTTTTTCTTCAAAATAACACCATTCTGGACCATAGTGTAAGTTTTGTTAAAATGGCACCATTGTGAACAATAGTGTAAAGTTTGTCCAAATAACACTTTGTTAGAATGTAGGAATAATTTGTTTAAAATTTTTAACATTTTTATTACAATTACAACTTTGTTCATTGGAATGTAGGAGTAGTTCATTCTTGCAAGACTTTTAAAGGTTAAAGTTCATCTTGAATTTCGTAATTTTATTGTTTAACTTTCTACTTTTTCATTTTCCATACAGCCCACATTACGAAGTCAAGTAGTAGACCTAGTACAAACTGTGAGAATACTGTATCATGAAGCAAGCATTTTCTTGACCGAGAAGGCAACCTCTAACGTGGTCAGTATATCAGTTAAACATTACAGCTATGCTTCGCTTAACGTCCACGATACGTTCTGTGAAAAAGGATGTTATGTGATTTGGATGTTGTGCGAACAGCATACTATATACTTAGGTTTGATGCTGCTTCCTACGATTTGAAGCATACACTGTTATACGGCAAACTTTTTTTTTGTAAGTAGGGAAAGTTCACATTAAAATAACGATAGAAAGTACAGTACAGTACATACATAGGCCAGTAACATAGGCGTTTATTATGACTATTAAGACATATGTACTGTACCATTATACGCCTGGCATCGCAATCGCTTTGTACTGTATACAAGAGACATGAGATACATGTGTTGCGTGCGGGAAGCTGTTGCTTTCGCTACGTTCGCTACATCCCGTTCTGTTCGCTATGTCCCGTTCTCTGATCGGGATTTATGAACTCGATTATTATAACCTTATGGGATCACGGACGTATATGCGGTCGGACGTTGCCCGAACGGGCTTTATGCGGTACATAGCTGTACTGTTTACAGAATTTCAGTTTCTGGTTTACCCATCATTTCTGTACCATTCATATTCCTCTACAATTTGCTAGATTCAGTATTAAGATCATTGTCGTATATTGATTTGGCCTATACTGGTGAATAGAAAAGTTACTGGGGTGATTGAGTCTTCTATAAGAAGTCTGGATCATTTCTGGGACCAACATTCCATAGTCACTTATAGTTTCATGACAATAACCACCCCCAAAAAGGCACCTGGGGGGGGGGGGGGGGGGGGGGGGCTGGGGTGCGCTGACTTAGGCGTATTTCCTTTTACAATTCATGCCTATAGTGATGGTGCTGTTCAAATGGTACATGGTTTGCTTCCCTCTTGAGCCTATCACTTCTGTTACTTTTCTGTTGTCTAGTGTTTGTCTTTCCTTCTTACAAGTATCTGACACAAACCTATTTTCTATGCAAGCATCCATTTATGAAAGTCTTTAACCTTTTAGTTGTTGTTTTTTGTTGATGTCTTTGTTCCAGAGCCATACCGTAATAACTGACTTGACATTTGAGTTCAAAATTCAGATTTTTGTGTTGGACTTGAATTCTTTTGATCTCTATATATTTCCAAGTGCAATGACAACTCTTATGTATCCGTATCTTGAATCACTAAATGTCCCTCCAGCATTGTCTACACAACTGCCAAGATTTATTTTTGATTATACACCGTGTAGGGTTCTGCCTTCAGGTGCAATCTTGTTATCATTTCCTGCATTTATTCTCATTAACTTTGTCTTTTCCTTGTGTATTTTCAGACCCTCAAACTGAGAATCATCAAATGCCATATATAATCTTCACAACTGTATGATGAAGAAACATGTACAATGAACAAGCAATTAGAAGAAAGAATTGAGGCTTTTGAGATGTAGATA
This sequence comes from Oreohelix idahoensis, assembly GCA_024509875.1. Classification (NCBI taxonomy): domain Eukaryota; kingdom Metazoa; phylum Mollusca; class Gastropoda; order Stylommatophora; family Oreohelicidae; genus Oreohelix; species Oreohelix idahoensis. The sequence continues at coordinate 117,594 of JAMPIV010003381.1, read as the reverse complement.
TATAGATGAATGATGCACGTCTCACGGAAAGAGAAAACAAATATAGAGCTCCTAGAAAAACTAGGAATGAAAAGAGAACTAATGATAGAGATCAAAATTAGACAGCTAAAATATTTTTGCCATGTAAAAAGACACAAACCCAGCCACTGCAGACTCAAGTAGAACAGTCCCAACTACGATGGTTTGGCCATGTCTTCAGAATGGAAGAAGATCGGCTACAAGTATGGGAAACTAGTAGCCAGAGATCCAGACCTCCAGGACGACCCAGAGTCCGTTGGGAGGACAACATTAGACAGTCTCTGAAGAGCCGAGGACTAGATTGGAACCAGGCCAGAAGGAAGACAGCTGATAGGATAGTATGGCGCTCCCTCCTCCAAACTTCTACACATCATCATAGAAGAGGGATGATAAAGTAAGTAAAAAGACAGAAGACCTTGCAGAAGACCACAATAGAAGGCCACAACAGAAGACCACAGCAGAAGACCACAATAGAAGGCCACAACAGAAGACCACAGCAGAAGACCACTATAGAAGGCAGAGCTGAAAGCAAATGTGCAAGAGGAAGACAGCGCTATAAGTAGGAAGATAACATCAAGAGACAGACAGGAGTCTATCAGAGCTCACCATCAAGACAAGAGACAGACAGGAGACTGTCAGAGTGTACCATCAAGACAAGAGACAGACAAGAGTCTATCAGAGTGTACCATCAAGACAAGAGACAGACAGGAGTCTATCAGAGTGTACCATCAAGACAAGAGACAGACAAGAGTCTATCAGAGTGTACCATCAAGACAAGAGACAGACAAGAGTCTATCAGAGTGTACCATCAAGACAAGAGACAGAAGACGTTGGAGATCCATTGCAGCCGACCTTCATTGTGAAAATGGCACCTGATGATGATGATTTTCAGACCCACTTAGTGTGACCCTTTTTCATTCTGTCTTACACCTGGTTGTGGTTATGAGACAGAAAAGCTGTGGCATCAGCAAACTGTAGATTTGATATGACCTTTAATTTTATAAAAACATACTTGAATATAATAGACCTTCAATAAATATAATAATTAAAATGCACTTTCTACTGCCTCCTGTGCCTGGCAAATAAAAATATTTTAATGTGTCATTTACATTTGATTATTTGTTGATTTTTTTAAAAGTTGTTACATTTTTCCTCCCTGCAGTTGTCTGAAAGTTTAGAAGATCGCCTCATGTCGTCACTCATCACTCTTGAGTCAGAAATGAAGAGGATAATTGAGATGATTGGCTTGGTCAATCTAGAGGTTATAGATGAGGTAAGGGATGAGATATTGAGGGAGAGATAAAACGCATATAATAAGATGAGTTACTGGGGCAGGTATTGAAGGAAAGATAAGAATGCAGATAATAAGATGAGTTAATGGGTGAGGTATTGGGGTAGAGACATTTAATAAGATGAGATAAGGGATGAGCTTTTGAGGGAAGAGAGGAACACATAAAATAAGATACATGGGATAAGCTATTGAGGGAGAGACAAGAACACAGACAATAAGGTTGGTAAAGGATGAAACATTGAAGGAGAGAGGAGAACTTGATTGATAAGATGAGGTAAGGGATGAGATATTGAGGAGAGATGAGAACACACAAAATAAGAAGAGGTAAAGAGTGAGGTATTGAAGGATACTGTTTTTGTGAACCGCTGTAATAAGAAATAAAGCCATAGTAATAATGCATTCTTGAAATATTAGTTAAGGTATATCCGTTATGAGAGGCGATGAAAATGAGGTTGTGCGTGAGGCTGGCAACCTCATCATGTCAAACAAATAGCTACAGAAACCACCGCTACAAGAACACATGAAAGTTTTGGTGGTGCAGGGTTTGTGCCTAATGACACGCGACAGTGGTGATTCTGTGCTTCTTAAGGGGAGAGAGAGGAGGTAATGATGATGTTTCAGTTATAGAAATATTAAAACTGGTTCATAAATGTAGACTTCAGTGTTTCTTTTTGTCTTTTCCGTTCCTTAAGGTTAGTCCATTTTGTCATACCTAAGGACTACTTATGCTCATGCATTTTATGTAATAAGTCATTTTACTTTATGAGGCTGCAAGCCCATATTGCAACCTTGCATTTTGTTTACACAGTACAGAGAAGTTAAACATTACATTTTTCAAGATTTATGATGGACTATATCACATGGTTGGCTCTTGTGCCCCATATCTGTAAGCAGATGCAAGACACAGTGAAAATACTCGATGAGAGGTCACAGCAAGTGGGTCTAAAAATACAGGCAGAAAACTAAGATAATGAGAATAAATGCAGGAAAAACGATAACCAGATTGCACTTTAAGAAACACTAGTACAAGATGTAGAATCATACATATACTTGTATCTTGGCAGCAATATGTGCACTGTTGGAGAGGGAGACAGTGATGTCAAAATAAGAATACAAAAGGCTAGAGAAGCTTTCATGGCATTGGGAAATATACGGAGATCAGAAGAAATCAAGTCCAACTCAAAAATCAGAATATTCAGCTCAAATCAAGTCAGTACTATTGTATGGCTCTGAAACATGGAGAGCACCAAAGAAACAACATCCAAGAAGTCACAAACTTTAACCAATGGATGCTTGGGTAGATCAGAAGGATTGAAGTGGTATGACAAGATCACCAATGTGGAAATGATGATAAGGTCACCAATGTGGAACTGATGATAAGGTCACCAATGTGGACCTGATGACAAGATCACCAATGTGGACCTGATGACAAGATCACCAATTTGGAACTGATGACAAGATCACCAATGTGGAACTGATGACAAGGTCACTAATGTGGAACTGATGACAAGGTCACCAATGTGGAACTGATGACAAGGTCACCAACGTGGAACTGATGTCAAGATCACCAATGTGGAACTGATGACAAGAACCAGACAAGTGCCAGTGGAACTAGAGATGAGAAAATACTGACAAAGGATAGGACCCACACTGAAGAAACCTGTTGATATCATTACCAGGCAGTCTTTTTTTCTGGAATCCGCAGGGTAAGACGGGGTAAGACAGGGCAGACGGAGACAAGAACTGGAGACAGACGTGAACATGGTGAGGAAGATGTGGAAAGACCTTGACCTCAGGTCACGGCAACAGAAAATACTTGGCAGAAGTTTATTGAAGGCCTATGCACCATGGGGAGCTTGTCGCAGGTTGTTTCCCCTGCTCTTCAGTAGTGGTCCAGTGATGGCCAAATTCCAAGTAAAAGGATGAGAGTTTTCAAAGGTATCAACCTTCACTCAAGATATAAATAGAAGAATGGTGCTTCTATATCAGGGAGTCTCACAGCAATTTATAGAAAGGAAAGTATAACAACTGAGTCATCTTAATTGCTATAAACTTACTAGTCTCCACTCCTTCTGTGAGAAACTTTTTTGATTCGTATATTAAGAGCTCCCAGCTGAAGGTGATTCAGCAAAATATTACTTTAGTAGCTCTGTGTATGTACGTGTTTATGTATGGTCATTTCATTTATACTTACTATACTGTCATCTGTCTGTGGAGCACAGGCTTCTTTTTCCTGTTCTGTCAGCTCCCAGTGGAGCACTGGCTTCTTCTTCCTTTTCTGTCAGCTCCCAGTGGAGTATAGACTTGTTCTTGTCCTGTCAGCTCCCAGTGCAGTATAGACTTGTTCTTGTTCTGTCAGCTTCTCTCCTGTAGAGTATAAACTTGTTCTTGTCCTGTCAACTCCCAGTGGAGTATAGACTTGTTCTTGTCCTGTCAGCTCCCAGTGGAGTATAGACTTGTTCTTGTCCTGTCAGCTCCCAGTGGAGTATAGGCTTGTTCTTGTCCTGTCAACTCCCAGTGGAGTATAGACTTGTTCTTGTTCTGTCAGCTCCTCTCCTGTGGAGTATAGACTTGTTCTTGTCCTGTCAACTCCCAGTGGAGTATAGACTTGTTCTTGTCCTGTCAACTCCCAGTGGAGTATAGACTTGTTCTTGTTCTGTCAGCTCCTCTCCTGTGGAGTATAGGTTTGTTCTTGTCCTGTCAACTCCCTTGGAGTATAGACTTGTTCTTGTTCTGTCAACTCCCAGTGGAGTATAGACTTGTTCTTGTCCTGTCAGCTCCCAGTGGAGTATAGACTTATTCTTGTCCCATCAGCTCCCAGTGGAGTATAGACTTGTTCTGTCAGCTCCTCGCCTGTGGAGTATAGGCTTGTTCTTGTCCTGTCAACTCCCAGTGGAGTATAGACTTGTTCTTGCCCTGTCAGCTCCCAGTGTGGCATAGGGCTTGTAAATTCTTCCCTCAGTTCTCATCCATGTGTTTTGTTGTCAATTTGTTTCATGAGTTGCATGAACACATTGGTCATTTGTTCCTTACGTGAGAAATATACAATAAAAAATTTTTTGTTTATTTTTGCAGATAAATTTGTTGGAGCATCAAAAACACAAGCAGGGCAGGTTGAAACAAGTTTACAGTAAATTGAAAGGACGAGGCAAAGAAAAGCAGAGAAATACTCTCCCTCCTGGTAAGATAGACATGATTGTTTCTTTCATTCTTTTTGTCTACTTTATACTGTCTCTTGTCTGTTACTTTCTCTGAGTCTTCCTTTCACTCTCCAGTTTGTTACATTCTTTGTTTGCGTATCTGCCTTACCCTCTCACTGACTGATGTTTCTGCCTTACTCTCTCACTGACTGGCATGTCTGCCTTACCCTCCCACTGACTGGCATGTCTGCCTTATCCTCTTACTGACTGGCATATCTGCCTTACCCTCCCACTGACTGGCATGTCTGCCTTACCCTCTCTCACTGGCTGACATGTCTGCCTTATCCTCTCACTGACTGATATGTCTACCTTACCCTCTCACTGACTAAACATGTCTGCCTTACCCTCTCACTGACTGACATGTCTGCCTTACCCTCTCACTGACTAACGTGTCTGCCTTACACTCTCACTGACTGACATGTCTGCCTTACACTCTCACTGACTGACATGTCTGCCTTACTCTCTCACTAACTGACCTGTCTGCATTACCCTCTCACTGATGTGTCTGCCTTACTCTCTCACTAACTGACGTGTCTGCATTACCCTCTCACTAACTGACATGTCTGCCTTACTCTCTCACTAACTGATGTGTCTGCCTTACTCTCTCACTGACTAACGTGTCTGCCTTACACTCTCACTGACTGACATGTCTGCCTTACTCTCTCACTCACTGACGTGTCTGCCTTACACTCTCACTGACTGACGTGTCTGCCTTACCCTCTCACTAACTGACATGTCTGCCTTACTCTCTCACTCACTAAAGTGTCTGCCTTACCCTCTCACTAACTGATGTGTCTGCCTTACTCTCTCATTCAATGACGTGTCTGCCTTACACTCTCACTGACTGACATGTCTGCCTTACACTCTCACTGACTGATGTGTCTGCCTTACCCTCTTACTAACTGCTGTTTCTTACACTCTGCCTTACTTTCTTACCGAGTGCTGTTTACTTACACTGTCAGCCGTACTCTGTCTCCTGTCTGCCGTACTCTATTTCCTGTCTGCCGTACTCTGTCTCCTGTCTGCCCTACTTTCCCAGTGTCCGCTACTCTCTGAAAAAATGTAAAGGTAGTCACATAGCAGATACTACCATAGGGGAGTGAAGTGTTAGAAATTTCACTTTACTACTTCCAGCCTTATGAGTTCCCTTTCAGAGCTGCCTTTGCCTTCCCTAACTCAAAAGCAGAGTTAGATACCAATTTACAACTGGGTAGACTGGAGTATGACACTATCAGGTTTCAATCCCAGAATTCTGTAACTATGCTGTAAGAGGCAAGTGCTCTGACTGCTTAGCCAATGAAGTTAAGTTTATGAAATAGCTCTCCAACAACAGAAAGTGTTTCCAGTGGTCATAAAAGCCAATAGAAACACCACTGAATAAAAGTATGAACATAACATCACATATAGACCTAAAAAACAACAGAAGAGTGAGAGAAGGTCAGGACGCAAAAATGAGAAGTCATGGACAAGTATACAGCCATCCAATGGCATCAATTGAATAAAACGATGCTGACATTCAGTCCATCAGAAGAAAGACACATACCTGTCAACCTGTACGAATTTTTCGTACATTGTACGTATTTTTGATACTTTTAGCAGTGTACGGCCGTACAGACTCGTTGTACGGATCCCCCCCCCCCCCAAAAAAAAAAATTGAATAAAAAATTATTTTTTTTAATTTTAATTTTTTAAAAAATTCTAAAAATATTTTCCAACCCAATTTTTTTTTTAATTTTAAATCAGAAAATATTTTCTAGCCCAGGTTTTTCTTAAACCAATTTTATATTGTTAATTCCGGGAATCTCGGCGTATGTTTTTAAACTGAGGTCTCTCAGCAACCAATCAAATCCTTTTATACCCAACCATTCGGCCAAAACTTTGAATTCGGCCTCAAACACTTTCGGTTTTCAGCGTGACATGACGTATTTTTAAAGTTACCTGTTATCAGCCATGCTTGCCTCCACACTTCGACGCCATTTTGTTTAGAAAAAGCTAAGTACTTATAACTTGGTTAAATATTGCTGTTGTTTTGCTTTGTGGCAATTTAATCGCTGTCTTAATCTTTTCAGTTATATCTTGCCCTTCAATATATTTCCGATAAACTGTCATAATATTCTGTGTAGGCCCTACATAACTAGAAAAAAAAAGTTTGTTTGCGTTGAGTTGGCCTACTTTATTCCAGCGGTTGAGATTCGCTGCTTTATTTTTTAATAAAGTGGCGATCTATTACACTGACAAACAACATTTTTCTTTCTTATATAAGAATAAGTGTTCTTAGGTCAGTTTCTTGCGCTGATTTCAAATCTGAAATCCGTTTATCTCTATCACGTCAAGTTCTTAAGATATTTGTGAATAAATATATTTTTGGGAAACCGTTATTTGCTCCATTTCATTTTTACTCTATAACTTATTAAAAATTAATAAAAAGCAACATAATTCTACTTTTTATACTGCTAAAAGATGCATGACATATGTTACGCGATTTTTCTAATAGTTACTGTATTTTGAAATAATTCTGAGCAAAATATGGCTTCTAGAAGTTGTAGAAATTCGGCTGATCTGTTCTGTTACGTGTGCGGATATTTTACCGATCGTGTTGACCAGAAAAACTTTACACCATTACTAAAGAAAGCATACGAACTTTATTTCGATTTGAAAGTTGATGATGCAAATAAATCTTGAAAGCCAAATGCAGTTTGTTCGATACATTGGCAGGTTGGTTACGAAAATCGCCGAAGCATAAGTCGATGCCTTTTGGAGTGCCAGTAATATGGCGTGAACATACAAATCACACTACTGATTGTTACTTCTGCTTGACAAATATCCATGGTTTCACTTTTAAAACTAGAAAGTCTGTGGTTTATTCAAATATTGAATTGGTTTTGAAACCAGTGCCTCATGATCCAATCACGTGTCCGATCCAAGTACCACCAGAACAATATCCGTTGGACGTGAATGAACCATAAGAAAGTGATAGTTTACCTGCTTTAGAAACTAATTCTGACTCAGATTACATACCGGTGAATGATGGTGTTTACTTAATTAACCATTCAGAACTTTCAGATCTAATACGTGATCTCGCTCTTACCAAAGGACAAGCGGAATTACTCGGTTCGCGACTCAAAGAATGGAATCTTTTAGCGCCCAATACTCCGATATCTAAATTTCGTCATAGACACAGAGAACTTGTTCAATACTTTGAGATGGATGATGACATTTGCTATTGCAAAGATGTAAACGGTCATGAGCACATAGTCAACGAATGGCGATTTTTCATCGATTCTTCCAAGACTAGTCTAAAAGCCGTGTTATTGCATAACAGAAATTTATTTTCATCAATTCCAGTCGCCTACTCTGTTCATATGAAAGAAACTTATGACAATATGGCTATACGTTTGGAAAAAATAAAGTACAATGACTACCAATGGCGGATTTGTGGAGACCTAAAGGTCATTGCAATTCTCACGGGCATGCAGACTGGGTATACTAAATTTTTGTTGCTTCCGATGTGAATGGGACAGCCGCAACAGACAGGAACATTATGCAAGAAAGGTGTGGCCTATCCGGGATCGTATGCAGCTCGGGCATAAAAATGTAATACACGAGCCTTTAGTTAACAAAGACAGCTTCATTTTACCACTGTTACATATAAAGTTGGGGCTCATGAAGAATTTTGTAAAAGCGTTAGATAAAACGAGCAAAGCTTTCACTTATCTTCGAGAAAAGTTTCCGCAAGTTAGCGATGCAAAGATAAAGGAAGGTATCTTTGTAGGACCTCAGATTAGGAAAGTTATTGCAGACAAACAATTCGAGAACTTGTTACATGGTAGTGAACTTCGCGCATGGATGGCATTCAAATCGATCGTCGATAACTTTCTGGGAAATCACAAATCTGTCGACTATGTTGCATATTGTTAAGCAGTGTATAGATGCATACAGAATTATGGGCTGTAACATGTCCCTCAAAATCCATTTGCTCGATTCGCATCTTGACTTTTTCCCTGACAACCTTGGCGAAGTCAGCGATGAACATGGAGAACGATTCCATCAAGATATCGCCGTAATGGAGTCACGTTATCAAGGACGGTGGAGTGTGACCATGCTTGCCGATTATTGTTGGATGCTTCATCGCGATGTACCACATGCCATTCACCGACGAAAGTCGACTGCAAAGAAATTCAAGCCTACATAACTGTTATACTTCTTGTACGAATGATGTTGTAATACTGTATGCGTTGTTAAAAAACTTCAATTGCGTATTTCTAGAGATCCCGACCTGATAGAGAAAAACGGTTTGCAGATTTAAAAACAGCGCATTAAAATTGACCAGAAAAACATAGAAATGTTAGAGAAAGAAAAAAAAAGTTTTTTTTTGTTAGTCAGTGTTATCACTGGTCTAGGCTACCAACTTTTAAATAATAATTATGTAAATTTTTAGTAGTACGTTTTTTCTTCCCAGATTTGATATTCTGTTCATAATTTGGTAAATTTTTTTTTTTTTGCTGTTAGCTGTTTGCTTTGCTTCGTTGTATTTTTTTTTTTCGTTCTCTTAATCTTTCCAGTTATATTTTGATCATTTAAATATTTCCAATAAATTAATGTCATAATATTCTGTGTCGGCCCTACATAGCTAGAAAAAAAGTTTGTTTGCGTAAACTTTGCTGCTTTATTTTTCAATAAAAAAGTCCACACAGACTGCAGGAGGTCCATAACTGCAGACACACTCACTACTTTTTTACAGTGTAAGATTAACATTGATACATGCTGTGCAGACTTTAAGCCCACAAATGCAATTCTGCAAAGTGCTAAAGGTGCATGTGTTGATTATAATACAAAACACTGTGCATCGAAAGAATAGTACCTCACAATCACTACGTTTTTTTATATGTAAAGAACAGCATGAGACTATTAGCATGTTTTATATCACACTAATTCAAATGCTAATAGATTTTTATGTGTCAATTCTCGTTTTAAAACTGTATTGTGTATAATTTATTAATATATTTTTTGGGTGTTTGTAAGGATTTTTTTGGTCCGGCGTACAGGTTTTTGTCTCAGAAGGTTGACAGGTATGAAGACAGCCTATTTGAAAAAAGCAGCGATTCTCTGAAGAAGTTCTGTCATCAACATGGCATGACCAGATCACAATGACTTAAATGTCAGAAGTCCCAGTATCATCATGACTTTTAAAGTGAACACCAACGGGTTTATTAGCCCTGTGAGATATGTCTGTCCGATGTTCTCAGAATCTATCAGATAAACATCTGCATGCTTCCCCAATGTAAATGTTATTTATCCTTTGTCTCCTGATTGTGACTATTGCTGATAAAGGTATATCCTGAAGCATTCCTTCTTTCTAGTGTATTGTTCATTTGTAAAACTGACACAGTACCATTTTTATACTTGTAAATAATAGACAGGGAGTTAACAGTGCCGGAGTCTAGAACCCAAACATGAAGTACTTCAGTAATGGCATTAACTGTGAAGATTCATAAGTATTAGTGCGACAATATTACTTGCCAAACAGACTTTCATGGGTGGGTGCTTGCATGGAGTAGAGGGATTGTAGTAGTATGGCGGGATCACTAATGTGGAACTGACGACAAGAACCAGACAAGTGCTAGTGGAGCAAGAGATAAGAAGACGCTGGAGATGGATAGCACACACGTTGAGGAAACCTGTTGATAGCATTACTAGGTAGTCCTTGTTCTGGAATCCCCAGGGTAAGTGAGGTAAAGGGAGACTAAGGAACACATGGAGAAGACATGGAACAACCTTGAGCTGATGGCAAGGGACAGGCCTATGCTCCTTGGGCAGCTGAAGGGTGATAATGATGATTACATAACAAGTTTGGGTGACCTTTGCCGCCTCACATCGCATTTAGGGAAACTCCAAACTCACAACAAAGAGCAAAGCTGCGGTATATAACGTCTGCGTCACCAGCACACTTCTGTGTGGCAGCGAGACCTGGACAACCAATGCTAAGCAAAAAGAAGGCTCAATACCTTACATCTACAGTGTCTACGCCACATCCTCAGCATCTCGTGGAAAGATAAAGTGACAAATGTCGAGGTGTTGTCACATGCTGGCCTTCAAAGCATGTATACACTGCTTAGACAGCGCAGACTACACTGGCTTGGCCATGTCCGCATGGAAGATGGTTGCATCCCGAAGGATATCTTCTACGGACAATTAGCAGATGGCAAGAGAATAGTTGGGCGACCGCAGCTGAGGTTCAAAGTTGTGTGCAAGAGAGACATGAGGGCACTGGACATAAATCCAGCAACCTGGGAGGATGAAGCTGCTGATCGGACCAAGTGGCGATGCTATCTACGATGCCACCTCAGATTGGGCGAATAGAAGCTCACACAACAAGCAGAAGAGAGGAGAAAACATCGAAAGGAACAACAAGAAAATAAGCAGCCGAGGGCTGTCACCTCAGGGGCGCATTCCTATAGTCAGTTATAACTGAAGGGGCTATTATTATTGGGTGATAATCTCAGCATGAAGGATGATGATTACTTACCAAGTTTGGCTGATAATCTCAGCATGAACGATAATGATTACTTACCAAGTTTGGCTGATAATCTCAGCATGAAGGATGATGATTACTTACCAAGTTTGGCTGATAATTTCAGCATGAAAGATGATGATTACTTACCAAGTTTGGCTGATAATCTCAGCATGAAGGATGATGATTACTACGAAGTTTGGCTGATGATTTGAGCACTTTCAGAATGTGGAGTTATCATATCAATATTTCAGACATATGGAAATTGAGAAAATCTAGAAAATAAACGTTCATCCTATTTGTGCTAATTGCTTGTAATCAGCAATGAAAAATCCTGCCAGCTTTTCAGGACAATATTGAAAAGGCATGCAATTCACTGTAAAAGATAAATTGAACACCCATTAAAAGAGCATGCAGACCTTTCAATTTTCTCATGCTACATTGACCAGTCATGATAAGATTGACTACAAAAATCCAATGAAGTTGAAATGGAATAGATATGAATGCAATAATCACAGGAGAATTAGTGACGTCATCAGCAGGACATTGCAGCAGGACATTGCAGCAGGACATTGCAGCAGGACATGCAGCAGAAAGAGAGCAACATAATTATTTTGTGTAATATTTTGGCGGGTTACTTGGTCGTATTTTTAAAAATTCCATCCATGACCACGGAAAGTAATTCTGGCATATAATTTTGGCATGATAGCTGCAGGACATGTTCAAACTGACAGAAAGGATTGTATCCCAAGCATGAATGTATCAGACAACATTCAAGTTTGACTCACAACTTGTTATTTCATACATTTTCAAACTTGCACACACACACAAAAAAAAAAAACTACACTAATAATCCGACTTCTGAATTTGCCTTTTTGTACAGCTAGATTTACCACAGGATAATCAGTTACATTATCTGACGTTTCATTTTCCATCACAATATTACATTTTTTTTTTTATTTATTTATTTTAGTTTCATTAATTCTTTGGGTTGACATTTCTTTCTTTCAGGTTCTGTATTTTCCCTTGCTTATTTAGTGTTACTTTTCCCCCTTCACATTACCTGTTTCTTCTTTATTTAAATCTTTCTGTATTGCTCATCTTGTTTTTTTTTTTCAATGTGTAATTTGCAGTATCCTTTGTCCCTTTCTTTTAACCTGTCTGTATTTCTAATCGTTGTCTCCTATTTTTACTGTATCGTTAAAAATGACAATACCAATGTTTTTTTCCCTTTAAAACAACCAAACTATCAAATATTAAATCTTCACTATTGTGGTTTTTTTTTTTTTTCAAAGTATACTGTTCAAAAAAAGAAACGCATAGCTATCCGAGGCGCGTTTTTATGAGTTTGTAAGTAAAATTTGGTGCTAGGGTATATAAAAACCAGCCTCAAATGTTCTTTACAGTGTCAAATGCACGTTGGTGGCGTTTGATCCACTTTGCTCGGTCGGCGGCCATGGCCAAAAGTATTCGATTGCTGATGGTGTTTGGCCAAAAGATTCGGAGAATTTTCCTTAGGCAGATTGTGTGGAAGGAGGACAGTTTCGACATTTCCTTCTCTGTTACTCTCCAACATTCCGCACCATAGAGAAGCACAGAAAGTACACAGCTCTCATACAGTCTTAATTTAGTGTTTGTGCTGTACTGGGAAGACTTCCAAATGTTGTTGAGAACAGCAAAGGCTGTTCTCGCTTTATTCTTCTTCTTCTTCTTTGATCCATAACCGCCAACCGTCAAAGCAGTCAGCGGCCATCACGCCTGGTGGCGTCTTGTAGGGCAGCAACAAATTGATTCCACTTTGCTCGGTCGGCGGCCATCCTTCGTACAGTGCCCCAACTGTGGTTCATTCTTTGCATCTCAGCTTCCACAGTTCTCCGCCAAGTTGTTTTTGGTCGGCCTCTCTTTCGCTTTCCCTCGGGGGTCCATAGCATAGCTGTTCTTGCGATGGTATCAGGGTCCCTTCTGAGGACATGGCCAACCCAACTCCAGCGTCTGCCAGCTATGATGGTGTGCATGTCCTCCTGGTTACTCCGAATAAGTAGTTCTTGGTTGCTGATGGTGTTTGGCCAAAAGATTCGGAGAATTTTCCTTAGGCAGATTGTGTGGAAGGAGGACAGTTTCGACATTTCCTTCTCTGTTACTCTCCAACATTCCGCACCATAGAGAAGCACAGAAAGTACGCAGCTCTCATACAGTCTTAATTTGGTGTTTGTGCTGTACTGGGAAGACTTCCAAATGTTGTTGAGAATAGCAAAGGCTGTTCTCGCTTTATTCATTCTGTTGTTAATGTCCTTGCTTGTTCCGCCGTCAGGTGTTACTATGCTTACCTAGGTAAGTAAATGTGTCTGTCTGTTCTAACTTCTGGTTCCTTACTGTTATTGGCTCAGGATTGCCCACATTTAGTGTCATGACCTCCGTCTTCTTCAGATTGATGTTCAGGCCAACCTGCTGGCCATACTTATTCAGTCTATCAGTTTTGTCTTGAATGTGTTGGTGTGAATGCGCGAGCAGTGCAATGTCATCTGCATATTCCAAATCTTCCAGTGTAGAAAACATTGTCCATCTAATTCCTCTTGGACTGCCCTCTGTTGTCTGGCGCATCACCCAATCTATGACTGTCAAAAATAATGTTGTTGATAAGGGGCATCCCTGTCGTACTCCTGTTTTCACTTCGAAAGTTACATTACTCGATCCAACACTGCACGTAAAGTTAGAATAGAGGCTTTTTATAATGGAAACAATGCGGCTGGGAATTCCATAAGCCCTCAGAATTTTCCATAGGCTGTCCCTGTGTATGCTGTCGAAAGCCTTTTCAAAATCAACAAAGTTAATGTACAGCTGTCTCTGCCATTCTGAGCACTGCTCTATAATGTTCCTGAGGGCAAATATATGATCTGCACATCTTCTGTTCTTTCTGAAACCCCGCTTGTTCTTTCCTCAGTTTATGGTCAACTGCTTTTGAAATTCTCTGGATGATTATCCTGCCTAGTATTTTGCTGGGAACTGAGAGGAGGGTAATTCCTCTCCAGTTGTTGCAGTCTGCAAGGTCGCCCTTCTTGGGCAATTTGACAATTGTTCCTTTACTCCACTCTGTTGGTGTTGTCTCAGTTTCCCAGACTTGTGCAAATAGTGGTTCTAATAGTTCTGCTGCTAGTTCAGGGTCTGTCTTGAATAGCTCAGCATTCAGATTGTCGTGACCAGGCGCTTTTCCATTTTTTAGCCCTTTGATAGCTGTGATAATTTCTTCTTTTCGTGGAATGTCTGTATTTACGTCTAAGTCACTTTCAGCCTCAGGAACATTCAGCTGAGTCTCTGGTGGTTCCTTATTCAGTGTTTCTCTGAAGTGCTCTGCCCACCTTGTTTCCTGCCCCTGTGCTGTGGTGATGAGATTTCCTTGCTTGTCTCTTACTAACGTTATGTTGTTTGCACCTCGTTTTCCACTGATAGCTTTAGTTATTTTATAAAACTGTGCTTTGTTCATTTTCTCAGTGCTGCCTCTTCTGCCTGTCTTGCAAGGTCATCCAGAAATGTCCTTTTGTTAGCACGGGTTTGACGTTTTACTTCCTTGTCCAGCTGACTGTACTGTTCACTATATATTGCCTTTAACCTGGGAGACTTAGCTTCTGTTTTCTTCCTTTTCATTTCCTTTCTCTTCGCTATGGTGTTTAGCGTTTCTGGTGTTATCCAGTCTTGGCTCTTTCTTTCCTGGAATCCCAAGCATGACTTGCTGCTTTCTTTATATATTGTTGAGATGGTGTTGAATTTCTGGTCCACATCGTCGGTCTCTGTTCTTTCCTGGCTTTTGGTAATCAGATATCGTCTCTTTACGTCGACCACAAACGCTTTTCTGGTGAGGGGGTCCTTAAGTTTCGTGATGTTGTATCTTTTCTGTTTGACTGCAACTGGTCCAGCAGCTCTGAGTTTCACCTTCAGTCTTGCTACTACTAGGTGATGATCACTTCCCACATCTGCGCCTCTTCTTACTTTCACGTCTTGTAGTGCATGTCTCCATCTGCCATTGATCATTATGTGATCTATCTGGTTTTTGTCTCGTCCGTTTGGTGATTCCCATGTTAACTTGTGCACTTCTTTGTGTTGAAAAAGTGTTCCTCCGATGACCAGGTTGTTAATACTGCAGAAGCTTATTAATTTGTCCCCATTCTCATTTACTGTTCCACTGCCGCATTTCCCCATTACTCTTTCGTTATAATTATTGTGTGTTCCAACTTTCGCATTTAGGTCTCCCATTACTATAATAAGATCGTACCTGGGTACAGTTTCCATTTCCTTTTGTATCTGTTGATAGAACTCGTCCTTGATCTCTTCGTCGCTGTCATTTGTTGGTGCATAACATTGTATAATTGTGGTGTTGGTGAATCTCCCTCTCAGTCTTGCTCTTATTAGTCTGTTGTTAATGGGTTTCCATTCCAGTAGAGACCTTTCCATTCCTTTCTTAAGGATAATGGCTACACCTTCGTTGTGCTGACCGTCCTCTCTACCAGAATAAAGTACTGTTTCCCCTGTAGCTGTTTTTATTCTCCCCATCCCTGTCCATCTGCTCTCGCTTATTCCCAGGATATGTAGTTTGTAATTCCTCATCTCTGCTGTAATCTGTCTCAGCTTTCCTGCCTCGTTCATAGTTCTGACATTCCAAAAACCAATTCTGGTTTCGTGTTTTGCGGTCTGGGCATCCGTTTTCATGCCAGTGGCTTCCTTTCGGCTTTCACCACTGTCAGTCATACGAGCCTGAGACTCCGGATGTCCGTCCCGCATCAAAGTATTTCCATTTATTGCTGTTTCCGTAACGTGTGTGATTTTTTACACAGACAGGGGTGTCGGCCCTGTGCTAAAACCCCCAACCTGGAGGACCAGGGTACCAGCTTTTGTCTGACCCCTACCCACGCAGACCAGTCCAGCATGGTTGAACCTACCAGGAGTAAAACTCCCACTGGCATAGCTCTGGGGATTGTCAGGGTACACAAGCTGCCATACCGCTACAAGGTATAGGTACCATTGATGGCAGTCGCTTTATTCATTCTGTTGTTAATGTCCTTGCTTGTTCCGCCGTCAGGTTCAAATGCACGTGTTGACCTGAATTGCATTCGTTTTTGTAATCGTTACAACGCAGTGGTCAATAGTGTTTATGACGCAATTTTTTACCACAACTCATGTTGCGCGCATGTGAAAGCAACAAAATTTGGGGTGAACACTATTCACTGACTACGCACCTGAAACCCTATAAAAGGATAACGCTACACACACAAAATTCATTTCATTTTCAAGCAGACATTTATGGTGTCTCTATCGATAAATTTAAGGAACATTGCTATTGGCCGACTGCATGCAGGTGAAAGTCAAAGTCAGGTTGCCAGGCATCTAAACGTGCATCAGAGTTCCATCAGTCGACTTTGGCACCGATTCCAAGCCACTGGCTCATTTGAAGACCGGCATCGCAGTGGACAACCCAGAGTGACAACAGCAGCGGAGGATCGCTTTATTCGGCTTCGTCACCACAGAGACAGGTTTACAACAGCTTCATCAACTGCCCAGTCATTGCCTGCAGGACGTCATGTGTCTGATCAAACTGTCCGGAATAGACTGCATGACGCTGGACTTTGGGTACAATGACCTCACCGAGGACCTGTCCTTACGTGCCGCCATCACCAAAATCGACTTCTTTGGGCCAACCAGCATCGTCCCTGGGCAGCTGACAATCAGTGGAGATGTGTCTGGTTTAGTGACGAATCTTTCTTTTTGTTGCAGCGTCACGATAAACGGCGTAGGGTCTACCGTAGACGAAATGAACGTTTTGCCCAAAATTGCGTTGATGAAGCTCCGCCGCACGGTGGTGAAGGTGCAATGGTGTGGGGAATGATCAGTTACAACGGAAGGAGTCAATTGGTGCACATTGAAGGAGGCTTGAATGCGCAATGATACGTCAGTGAAATTCTTCGACCCCATGTCCTTCCACTTTTGGCTGCCCAAAGGTCTGTGTTTCAACAGGACAACACCAGACCCCATTGTGCACGGTTGACCACGCAGTTCCTGACTGCCAACAACATTCTCAAACTTCCCTGGCCATCCCTGTCTCCAGACATGAGTCCGATTGAGCACCTGTGGGATGAGCTGCATAGACGTGTTTGTCGCCGAGACGTTGCTCCAGCCAATCGTCGTGATCTGTTCCAGGCACTCCAGGAAGAGTGGGCAGCCATCCTACAGGCCCACATCAGACGGCTGATCGCATCCATGCCCAGGAGATGCCAGTCGCTGATCGATGCAAAAGGAGGCCACACACCATACTAACGGGAAAGCCCATACGCCAAAAAACTCTCGTGACCTAGATGCAAAACAACTGTCAATTGATTGGTTGAACCCTAAGGTATTCTTGTGTGCAATTTGAACAATTAACTCATTAAATTAAAAAAGTTATTGAATGTCAAAATTATGGCTATGTGTGTGCCTTCAGTAGCAATGCGTTACTTTTTTTGAACAGTATATTTTTGTATATCATAAATTCTCAACACCTCAGACATAGGACAAGTAATTGATTCGATTGTTACGATTGTTAAGCACAGCCATATTTAGATGTTTAGTGATTTATTATATGCTGTACCTATGTTTACAATGCTAATTTTCAATCTACTTTATTCTGTTTTTACCCCGGCAGCTTTTGAGATTCGAAGTTGGACATTAGAAGAAGTGGGCCAATGGCTGGATAGCCTTTCGTTGGGTGAATACAAAGAGAGCTTCAAAGCACATGAGATAACAGGAGCTGAGCTCTTCAATTTGGAGAGGAGGGATTTGAAGGTTGGTAGAATTAAGAGCTTGTTAAACAAGAGATTCACCTGGCTAAGTAATTATTAGGCAGACTTTGGTGGCTCTTTATGTCATTGTGAATTTATCATGATGTAAATAGTACAACTCTTAAAAGATATGGGGGTTGTCCCTTGTGTGACACAAGGAATTTTTCTGTGACTTTGAGTTTTCATATACTGTATTGTTAAATTTTTAGGGTAGATTCTTTCCAAGTTTTTTAACAGAATGAATCGACTTCGGTGGTAATGATATATTGAGGTAATGATATATTGTAGTAATGATTGAGGTAATGATTGATATATTGAGGTAATGATATATTGTGATAATGATATATTGAGCAAACCTGTTGATAGCGTCACCAGGCAGTTCTTGAACTCCCAGGGTAGAGAGAGACCAAAGAACACACGGAGAAGAGAACTGGAGACAGACATGAAGAAGACATAGAAAGACCTTGAGATGACGGCACGGGACAAGAAGTTTGTTGTTGAAGGTCGTATGTTCCTTCTGGTGGTCAATAAATGTTATAGATAATTGTAAAGGAAGCTGAATGAGAATGAATAAAATATAAAATCAAACTAAACGAAACAAAAACTGTGTTAAAATATCATTTTACTGTGTGTTGCTCCTCGTGCAGCATAGAATCATAGTTGCAGCTGGTCCCCTGGCTGGAGACCCATACCTAGGTCGATATGCTCCTGCAGCGTTGATCCTTGTAGCAATTAGTTTTACGTGATGAAGTTTCCAGCCTCGTTCACAAACTCATTTCAGTCACCTTGTATAACATGCGAGAGGACAAAGTAGCCCTATTTTTTCCTTGTCTCATCAGAGAGACCCCCCCCCCCAATACTACACGGACAGTTCAAATATACCAGCCCCAAAAACTAGCCTCCCATGACGAGCATCTGGGAGAATTTTCCCTTTTCTGCTCGAGAACTGACCACTGCAGATTACTAGGCCACCCCAATCACCTGAGAGTATCTAACAGTAATGAATGTCTGTTTGAAACTGGAATAGACCCCTGAAAACATTCTCTAAAATTGCCCAGCCCATGATGACCTATGATGCCAGACCTGGCCAGAGGGTGCTGAGCTCAGGCAGTAGTTGTGAGGCTGCTGCATGGACCTGGAAAAGACTCAACTTCATCCTGGCAACAGGTCTGCAGATTTAGCTTGACTAAGAAACAACACAAAAGGCCCAAAATACTGGCCTCTCATCTTTTAAGGTCAGAAGTTTCTTTTACACTAAATATTTTTTCCATAAAAGAGCATTTGTATTCAAATCTAACCATTGTCATTTTATACAATTATTTCAGGACCTAGGAGTGACAAAAGTGGGTCACCTTAAGAGAATACAACAAGGCATTAAAGAGTTGCATCACCGGGAAGCAGCTTATGATCGACCCAGTTCATGACACAGGTCCCAGGCCTAAATGGGCTTGAAAACATGTGGACTAAGCAGTGCATCTGACTATCACACAGGCAGTCGGACAATTGATGTTGTCCTGGACTAAGATGTGATGAGTTCCATCCTCCACTCACTGGTGGCTGTTCTGTGGCCTGTACCTTCGGAGATTTGTGTACAGCTGGTAGCGACACTGGTGGCAACTGTTTTTATACCTCATTCACAGACTTTTCCATTATGCAGTAATGATTCCATGCAAACATTTCAATCATCAGTTTCAAGTGCTATGCACCGTCTCGGACTTTAAACACAATGAGAGATCATTCAGAGTATAATAGGACTTTGAGAATGAATTTGATGTGACTGACTTGGCAGTCATGATTAAGAAAGGCTTGAATTTGACATGACTGACTGGCAGTCATTAAAAATGACCCTGAGTTTGACTGGTAGCTATTGAAAATGACTTGAATTTGACATGTACAACCTGGTGGCCATTTAAAATGATCGATCAAGTCTGATATGACTGGCTGGCTACCATTGAGAAAGATTGTGTTACACAGCCTCTCACAGGCATTTGTGGAAACCACCTGTAAATTCTACAAAATGCATTGGATTCCTACTGGCGGGCACGATGTATGGATGAAAGATAGCAGATAGACTCGCGAGAAGAGACAGCTAAATTGAAACTGAAGACACACCAATTTGTGAAGAGATTAAAGCACTAATCAAAAATAGCTTCAAATAAAAGGTCAGATATAACAAACATGTGACTTCTTACCAAAAGGTGACAAATTTTTAGATTTGAGAACCAGCCATTGCATACTGTGTTAATACAAATTAAAAATCTGACAGACATGCATGTTCTGAAGTAATGTTGGCTTAAACAAGCAGCAGATTGGCAGCATGATGTCCCCCAACACATCTGAGGGGGAAACTATATAACAATGCAAGAAGCCTGAGAGTGAGACAGACTGCCATATGGATGAGGGTATATATGGTTTGTATGAAGGTGAACAACAGAAAAAAGTATGACTCAGTGTGGTATGAGCAGAGAGAATAACTGACTTTGCCTCGACCACTTAACCTTTTCTGAAAAATCAGCGCGACAAGACTACAAAATTTTCCAGAAATGTAATACTTAGAACAAGCCTGCAGAACGAAACAAAGAAAATTGAAACAAAAAAAATGAATAATGCAATGAGCTGTCAGTTGACCATTCATAAATAACTCATTGTTACTACGCTGACTTGATTCCACTAAATGATTGTTGTTCTGTGTCTGTTTGAATCAGATGGTCTTTCAAGAGAGAATTTCTCATATTCCATGGGCAAACTTTCAAGTATAATTGATAATCAGTTCATTCTTGATCTTCCCTTTTTTGTTGTTATTGTTTGGTTATGTAAAAAATGGTAAATTTATCTTATGCCCGGGATGATAAATTTGTAAAGATGTCTGGGGGGGGGGGGGGGGGGGGGGGGGGGAGGGAGAGAGAGAGAGAGAGAGAGAGAGAGAATTATAGTGTTGATGTGACAGAACTATGGAAGGATGATTGATAAAGTGATGGATTACAGACAAAAACACAAATTATAGTCTTGATGTGACAGAGCTATTGTGGAAATTGGTGTCACTGTGAAAGGATGATTGATAGAAGTGGATTCATTCATCTCAGCCCGTAACCCGTCATGGGTCGTAGGGGTGCCATGGTGGAAGCATCAGCAGACAGGGTCCTCCACTGCTCTCTATTCTCAGCAATGCGTACAAGTGTGGAAAAACCGTGTCCTGCCCATTCTTTGATGTTATCAGCCCAGGATTTTCTCTGCCTTCCTCTTCTCCGTTTACCTTCGACTGTTCCCTGAAGGATCGTTTTCGAAAGGGAGTCATGACGAGTTACATGCCCAAACCAGGCAAGCTTTCGACGTTTCACTATTGACAAAAGTGGTTCTTGGTGGCCTGCATAAGTGTTTATCTTCTCTCTAACATAGACATTTGTTTTGTGCTCTTTATAGCAAATGCGCAAAATTCTTCTATAACATTTATGCTCGAAAGCCTGAATCCTTCGCTCCGTATCTGCAGTGAGTGTCCAGCCCTCACACCCATACAAGAGAATAGATAATACAAGTGATTTGTATAATTTGATCTTCACAGGAAAACTGATGTTACTTTTCCAGATCACATTCAACCTAGAAGTGGATTACAGACAAAAAAAGAAAAATTATAGATATACTTTCTACAGGGTCATTAAAAAAGGCACTTCCGATTTTTAAATTATTTCTTCACTTCTGTCCAACTAATTTAAATCAAGCAAATGTCAAAATAAAAACAGTTAACTTGCACTGAATATAAAAAGGCAGCGTCACATTAATATTACAGCACAGCATGAGAGCGTACCTCATTTTAGATTTAATTGTATTTAGTTTCTGGAAATCAAAAAATAAAATTTATACTATATCCGATACAGATGAGGATATAGAAATGTCAAAATGGGAAGTCACCTTTTCAATCACCCCATGTCTAAGTAGTAGTAGAACGGTTTACAAGTATCATGTTATAACTTCATTGTAATATATGATATATATACCAGACCACAAGGTCTAATATATTTGAACTTGTGCCCTAATATAACCAGCAGACATTGTGTCTAGGTTGAACAAGGTGTGCCTCACCAAAACTCCTATTTTTTTTTAAAAACAGGATTGTAGATATCATGTAACCAGTTTTAAAGAAATAAGGCGTTTTCGTTGAAGATACAAGATTTTTTACAAGCAAAGGATTTCAACAATGGCTTACTTACTTACTTAGTCGTTCCCCTTCTACCGTGACGTGTAGAGGTTTGGAAGAGAGAGCGCCAGACTATCCTATCGGCTGTCTTCCTCCTGGCCTGGTTCCATTCTAGTCCTCGGTCCTTCAAAGATTGTCTAATGTTGTCCTCCCAGCGGACTCTGGGTCGTCCTCGGGGTCTGGATGCTTGGCTCTTTGTTTCCCATGCTTGTCGTGGTATCCGATCTTCTCCCATTCTGCAGACATGGCCAAACCATCTTAGTTGGGACTGTTCTACTTGGGTCTGCAGGGGGTGGGATTTAACTCATTCATTCCAGAGTTATTTTGCACGCTGTGCCAGACTTTTTTTGTGGGCAGAATTTTATAGAGTGAAGTGTTCATCTTTCAGTCTAAATTTGTTTGTGAATTTTCCTTTGAACATGTACTTATTATATACCAAACTGTAGGGAAATGGATAGAGAATTCAAATATATAATGTCTGTGGTAGTATTAACACAAGTATGTTCGGTATAATTTAATCATTTTGCATGTAAAATTGAAAAACGCTAAAAAGTTGACTGTAGAATACGATCTTACGAAAGACAAATTACTGTCGTAGACAATAAAACTTTCTTTTTAGTCTTCAAACGTCAAGTAAATCCATATACAAAGTAAAAAAAACATGCTTATGGCCAAAATTAGTAGATTTAGTGTTCTTCGCACCAGTTTGTCCGTGGTTCTTTGTAAGAAAAAAATAAATTATGCAATCGTGCATTACATAATTTTCAAACAAATAAATAAGAATAACGTCATATAAATACTTTTTTACTCTTGTTTAATGTTTTAATAGTATCCCTAGCTTCATCTTCTACCAAGAACTAGTGATTAGATGTTACGGTAGGTCTAGTTTTGTTGCTTTTTGATCGGCCAGAATATGACTACGCCCACTCATCAACTAAATCTAGTGTGTCTAGCTTTTCAGCATATATTCCGTATTTTGACAACAAACTGTGACTACCAAACAATCATCATCAATGTCAGCAATGTTTCAAAGTAGTTTGACACAATTATTTGCTTAGGAGACCTAGAAAATGTAAATATAAAGCGTGACATATTTCTCTAGCAAAAACAACGAAATACGTAAACACGCGAATCTTCACAAAAATTGTGATAATAACATCAAAACACGCACATGTGCTGATTAACTAAAGTCAAATTAGTTGTTTAAATAGTAGCGGAAGTCATTCTACGAGTTTTAATATATGAACTGCATGAAGCGGACGATTTTTAGGGATTTATTCGTGATAAACTAAAAACCACGCTATGAGCGTTGCTGGGGCATGGCGTGTTGAATTTTGCAACGCTCAGAGCGTTGCTGTGGAGTCAAAGAGTTAAGGCCTTGACGTATCGTCTGGTTGCGTACCATGTCTCTTCTTGTTACTTCAACCACCTTCCTCAGATACCTCATTTCTGAGGTTTGGATCTGGCTTTTGTGGGTTGTAGTCATTGCCCATGACTCGCATCCATATGTCAAGACTGGGACATAGGTGGAGCGGTATACAGCCATCTTCGTTTTCTTACCAACCTCTCTCTTGCTGAGGAATCCTCGATTTATGGCCTGAAAAAGTCTCCCAGCTGCTACTTTTCGAGTGGCCAACTCTTCTTTGATGCCTCCCTTTCGGTCAATAATAGCTCCGAGGTATTTAAAGTGGTCTACCTGCTCCAGGACCTGTTCTCCCAGCTTAATCTGATTTCTTTCTTCTCATGATATCACCATGGATTTTGTTTTAGAGCTGCTTATGACCATCCCTCTCCTCTCCAGCTCTTCCTTCCAGACTTGCAGGTTGAATTGGAGATGTGCCTCTGATTTAGCAATCAGGGCAACATCATCAGCAAATGCCAGCTCCGAAATACAGACCTGTCTCATCTTCCAGTACCCCACTGAATACTTTCTTGTTCTCTCCTTACATGCCTTAATGACATCGTCCATGAATAGTATGAAAAGGTAAGGTGACAGGATATCACCTTGACTTACACCAGTGGTGGTCCTGAACTCTTCTGACTTATGGTTTGCTGTCCTCACATAATTTCTGCAAGACTTGTAGAAGCTCTGTATAGCATGAATCAGAGGTGCTGGAATGTTCTTCCTTGCCAAACAATCCCAAAGTTTGCTCCAGGGGACCCTGTCAAACGCCTTTTCCAGATCTATGAAACAAAGATGGATCTCACTCTTATACTCAAGGGCCTTTTCACTCAGCTGTCTGAGTGTGAAGATTAGGTCTTGAGTACTTCGGTTCGCTCGGAATCCGCACTGGACCTCATCCAATTGTGGCTCAGCTAGGCGTCGGAGTCTCTGCTCTAGGATTCTAGAGTAGATTTTACCAGGGACACTGAGAAGAGATATGCCTCTATGGTTTCCACACTGTCGATTGTCACCCTTTTTGAAAATTGATGTTATTATGGCTTCATCAATGGCATCAAGATTTAACAAGAAAAGGTTTCAGAAAATAAAATTGTTTGCCAAAATAAAAAAAGGTGTCAAAAATAAAATTTTTGAAGAAAAAATTCAGAAATAAGATTTTTACAAGAAAAAATGTCAGAAATAAGATTTTTTTCTTACCCGAACAGGTTTCAGAAACAATTTTTTGGAAAAAAAAAAATATTTTTGGGAAAAGATTTTTAGAACAAGTTTGAGAAATAAAATGTTTACAAGATTTCAGAGATATTATGTCTGTAACAAGAGGCTGCAAAATTATGATGTGACTTCCAGAAATACTGTGATTTTTACAAAAGAAATAATGAATGTTAACATCTGTTGCTTGACCAAATCACATGCCTAGTTGTGTTGGACCATATCAACGTGTGAAATGTTCATTTTCCATGACAGGATAATAGTATACTGAGCTGTATGTTAATATTCATATTATTTCATCTTTAGTGACATGACACATACATTTTTACAAAGACACTGAGGGCATTTGTGAAGGAAGAACCATATACTATTGTCTTACAGTCAGCTGTGGGACGTAAGCTCTCCTACCTTGCCTTTCTGGGTTTTTTCCCCCACATATTCTTTAGCCTTCTTAGTTAAATCTTGAACTCTTCTTCGCACGCTTCGGTCTTTCCCTCTTTTGTCTGGGAATTTCAGAGCAAGATTCCTCACTGAACCTTGTTCACTGCCAGTGTGGTTTCCTCACTGTACCTTGTTCACTGCCAGTGTGGTTTCCTCACTGTACCTTGTTCACTGCCAGTGTGGTTTCCTCACTGTACCTTGTTCACTGCCAGTGTGGTTTCCTCACTGTACCTTGTTCACTGCCAGTGTGGTTTCCTCACTGAACCTTGTTCACTGCCAGTGTGGTTTCCTCACTGTACCTTGTTCACTACCAGTGTGGTTTCCTCACTGTACCTTGTTCACTGCCAGTGTGGTTTCCTCACTGAACCTTGTTCACTGCCAGTGTGGTTTCCTCACTGTACCTTGTTCACTACCAGTGTGGTTTCCTCACTGTACCTTGTTCACTGCCAGTGTGGTTTCCTCACTGAACCTTGTTCACTACCAGTGTGGTTTCCTCACTGTACCTTGTTCACTACCAGTGTGGTTTCCTCACTTCTTGTTTCATTTACAGCAAATTCCACATTGATGATTCTGCCAAACAATTTAACACTCCAGTTCAATACAAGCAACCTGTGAAAGTTTGTAACTTTTTTATGTTCTCCATGTTTTAGACCTGCACTAAAGTTTCTGAGTTTAAAATTCTTATTTTTATGCTGAACTTTGAATTTCATGCATGTTCCAAAGTAGTGAAAACTTCTTTTTAAAAAAAAAAATCACTTGACATTTCTCTAATCTGTTGCTGCCAAGCTATAAATGTACAAGTCCACCTCTAGTTTCTACAAGTGCCAACTGACCATGTTATTTGAATGCTAGTTTTTGACGTAGTTGTCCATGGCTGAACGAAGCTCCAGAGACTATTGTAATATTACAGGCAAATGTATTTGTGACATGGATATTAAGTTTACTCTGTTGAACTCACAGGGTCTTCCATCAATGGTTATGTGTCAGAGTTGTTGCCGTTTGCTTTATTGTTGCCACAGATCTGGAGATATTTCATGTCTCTTATACGAACACAATTGTTGTAGACCTGGCAGTGTATGACGTTGGTCAGCTACAAACTCTTACGTCAGTTTCGTGGAATGACTTCAAGAATGGCCTCTGTTGATGTTTGCCTTTCTTTTTCGCCAACTTTTGATCCAGCTAAAAAGGCCCTCAACAGAGTCAAAATATGTCAAATGCAGTATTTTCTGACCATTTATACACTAGTGCCATCTTCTTTTGTCTAAGTACCACGCTGGCTAAAATCATCTTGCCCATTATGATTTGGTAAGCATCACAGGTTCCTTTAAGGCGATCTTTGTCCTCTCAAGGTTGTGTGTGGTCCCGGTTGCCGGGTCCTCCCAGCGCAGTAGAGGCAGTGAGTGGGAACTGTGCCTGTGCCAGACTGCCCTTTTTCGAGGACCTTCGGTCCCGAATGGATTTTGGCTGGACGGGCGTCTGGGAGGCATGGCGAAATGGTTTTATAGCGACAGGAGTAGAGTACACATGGGGGCAAGTTCGGGGCACAGCGGACTGATCTACCGCTTGCTTGTCACATTGATCACAGAAACAACAATTAAAAGTCTGTTGTACCAATATACGCCGTTAGGTGTGACGGAACAACGGACGATTTCTTGTTGCCCTAATGACGCCGCAAGGTGTTATGGCCGAAGACTGCTTAGTCGGTCGGCGGTCAAAGGAATAATAATAATAAATAATAATAATAAGCATCACAGGTTGGGATTGCATTAAATGTGACACATCTAAACAAAATTGAAGGCGGCCGGCATTGTGCTGACCAAATCACCCCTAGTGTGCCACGGTCAAGAAAATATGGGCTTAACACCATATTCCCAATATACCTCAGTGGGCATGTAGGGATCCTTTACCTTTGTAAACATAGTTAGAATTATGTTACCGCTCTGAGATGTTTGTATCACAAGAGTGGCCTTTCAGAGGACAGAAAAATGTATCAAAACTGAAAATGATGGTGAAATATTGTGCATGCGTGAAGAAGATACGTCTAAATAAGCAAAAATCAAGTGCCATGTATCTCCATCATCTGTCTCTTGTCTTGATGATAGTGTGGCAGGCTTTCTTGTCAATCTCTTGATGTTAACTTCCCAATTATTGCGTTGTCTTCCTCTTGCCCACAACTCTTTCTTCCAATATGGTTTTTAACAAGGTGTTGTCTCATTTGTTACCCAAAATATTTTTATCTCGTAAGTAGAGTGCAATGTATTCAAGATAGTTTTTGCTACATTGATTTACAATTTGACCGTGAATAACAAAAATGAAATGGAACTTTAATATATCGACATTTTTAACCTAAATAACAGTTTTTGTTTTTGTGTGTAAATCAAATATGTCAAAATGATTTCACGAGGTTAGGTTGGATCACAAATGATTCCATTCTTGATGTGACACATCAGATCTTGTTTGAAACGTTTTTTTTTCTGTGTGACAAAATAGGATTGGATTATGATTAGCAGACATGTCTTGTTGCATTGGTAAGACCTAGTTTTGTTCAAGAGATTAAACTGTCAATGACATGAACTGGTATTGATCAGTTTACCAAAATTATCTGTGCTGTTTATTAAATTACTTATGTGTGTATTTTATATAAATGAGGGCACATAACAAACTGTTTTAGTAGTGGCTACAAAGAGTAGTCAGTTGTTTTGTTTTAGTTGTGGCTATGTCAGCAGTCAGTTGTTTTAGCTGTGGCTACAATAGTAGTCAGTTGTTTTCTGTTTTAACTGTGGCTACAATAGTAGCCAGTTGTATACTGTTTTAGTTGTGGCTACGACAGTAGTCAAGTTGTTTTCTACTTTACGTTTTTAAAATCTCCGAATATGGACAAACAAAATGTTATAGTTGAACAATGCAACCTTGTGTACAGATAGATTTCACATGTGAAAATAGACCCAAAGATGGACTCATTAAGATAGAGAACGGTGAACATGTTCACTTCATGCCACGAGTACTGTATGTAAACATGTAAAACAATGAACGAAAAAAATTAGGGGAATGAGATAAAGGCTCTTCTGTGTGGCAATAGTAGGTGTAAATTCTGATGTACCTGGCAGCGCATTTATACTCTTTGCTGCTTTTATTATGTCAGATCAATCATCTGAAAGTGAAGCCTTCACACGATGGTTTGCTACAAATACACACACTGTTATGTTGTAGTCTACTTGAGCCTAGCATACTGTGTTAAACATAGTTTAAATTTAATTAGATACTTTATATTTTACCAGTTTTTATCTTGATAGTCCATGATTGTACCAGATGTGCTGGTAGAACAGCTAGTACAAGTACTCTTGTTAAATATATATTCCATACAGTTATGCCTGGATTTATCCGTCATGTTAGCGTATAAACATTGCTGCCGGCCAGCTTGATAAAATGTTTTGGTTGTTTTTTTTATTTCACATTCAAATATTTGTATATATTTTTTTATATTTTCCTAACATGTTGATGTATAAAAAGAATTGGCCCGTGTTTATATACAGGAGAATTAATTATGTATATCTGACAGTTCAGTAAAGTGAACACGCAATGTGCCCAACTTCTGACAGAATCAGTGAAGATTACAATCATTTTATGTAGTGTTTTTTGTATGTCGTAAACCCCATCATGTATTGTTTTCACATGCACTTTGGACTTTTGAAAAATCATTGTAACATTACTCATTTCTCACTTCTTCACATTCCATTAAGAGTTTACGAAAAAAATCTGTGAATCAAAAATGTCCCAACTGTCAAGCAGACACTAGAACATTGCAGTTACAAATCAGCGGCCTTATCCGCCAGAATTAATCATAAGTAAAAGCTTTAAAATACAAAACTAATAAAAACTCGGGGAGATATCTTGCACATCAGAAAGGTTGATATTAATATGTAACTGTTAATAACACACAGCCACATGCCAGGACATGAAGAGAGTCAAGATAATACTGGCACACTCACAACTTGCATATACACAATCACTTTATACACAAATCAATGAGGCATACACCACCCATAAACCTCTCAAGAGCTGGGGATACCCAGCATGCCTTACAAATATCTGAACTTCCACTGAAGTGGCAGATCTATCGCAGTTCTCAATGATATCAACAAATTTACACTTTAGATACATCTGACAATTTGATCATGTATGGGAATATAACAAATAGTACACTTTTAACACAATGTCATAATGGGGCTCAGCAACAACAAACAGGCTGCTATGACAACTGAAGAGATAAGGTATTTGCCAACGCTGAAGTGGTCAATGGGACAATACATCATTACCTAATAAACAAGGCTCACCATGATGACTTGTTCCAAACATCACCTCAAATGTTTTGATTCAATCTCAAATGGTGAAAAGCAAACATACATGAATCAACAATCAGCACAATATCTACTGAAAACGAGGGACACCACACAGACAGCAGCCAAGAGAAGGAAACAAATGATATGAAATATCACGACTTAACTTTTTTAAGGCAAAACTTTGACTGTTAAAAATGTAATCGACAATAAAAGAAGGATGGCAATAAAAATGATGACAATAAATATGATCAACAACAATGTCATCTGATGTACATTACAAATAAAAATAGGAGAAATCAAAGAAAAATGTACAATCACACCCAAACAGGCAGCCAATCAAATTTCAGTGTCTGTAACCCTTCTGTTCTTGTACCCTTTTTTTTTAAAGAAACCAGAGTCTGGCACATCCTGATAGCATAAATCAATCATTAATCCAAAAGTTGATAGCAGAAATTATTGTCCACCACGATACTAACAGAAGATCTAAAGTAAATCAGCAACATCCATTGGCATTTCCTCAATGGTAGTATTGTAAAACTGCTCAATGTCTCGCAAGGTGCGGATATCATCAGATGTAACAAAGTTTATGGCAACTCCCTTTCGTCCAAAACGTCCTCCACGCCCAATTCTGCAACAAGGCAAGAGTAAAAACAGAATTATGTAAACATTGCATGGAAACCTCGTTGG
>JAMPIV010003381.1:25000-80000 GCA_024509875.1 Oreohelix idahoensis | reverse complement strand
AATGCATGAATCAACATATCATGGCAGAGACCAACATATCATGGCAGAGACCGGCATATCATGGCAGAGACCAGCATATTATGGCAGAGAAAGACATATCATGGCAGAGACCAACATATCATGGCAGAGACAGACATATCATGGCAGAGACAGATATCATGACAGAGACAGACATATCATGACAGAGACAGACATATCATGGCAGAGACCAACATACCATGGCAGAGACAGACATATCATGGCAGAGACCCACATATCATGGCAGAGACAGACATATCATGGCAGAGACCAACATATCATGGCAGAGACAGACATATCATGGCAGAGACAGACATATCATGGCAGAGACCAACATATCATGGCAGAGACCAGCATATCATGGCAGAGACCAACATATCATGGCAGAGACAGACATTTCTAACACAAGAAATGTTATTAACTATAAAAAGATCTCTCTGGTTTCCCAAGACTTCAAAATTCACTGATATTCCAGAAGGAAGATAGATGTATGGTTAAATATTGAGATGGGAGATACACACAATCTACCACCTCACCCAAATTGAACCAAGTTTAATGTGCTTCCACTTGACGGCTGCCACAGCTACAGAAACTGTACAGTGCTTTTGGGAAGGCATATAGGACAGTAGGTTCATTACGTTCATATAACAGCAATGTGTGATAAAACACAAATATATTCAAGTACAGGATCTGGGTTACAAACTACTCACAAATAAATCGAATGAGAAGTGACATACAACCTATAAATAAATTCAAATAAGAGATGCCGAGTGAAATACAAATTATTACAAATATTGAAAGAATGGTGTCAGTCAGAGCTTAATTCCTGTACACAATAGGCATGCTACGTCTGTGTTACTGGGGCCCAAAACAGGAGAACAGTAACACCCCACCCTGCAGCAACTTTAAGCAAACAAAAAAATAATTAATCATCCATAGAAAAAGTTTTTAGGAGTTAAGGAAGTTATGGGAGTTCACTGCAGGTACAGCAAACAGACAGAGTAATGAACGAATAAACATACCATGGTAGAGATGGGGAAATTCCTGTTGTTGAATAACCTATACAAAGATAACTCATTTCCCTAGATTTCCAATGTTGCTGGTATTCCAGAAAGAAAATGTTTCATTCAATATTGAGATGGAAGATATGAAAAAATCTACCACCTCACCCAAATTGAACCAAGTGTAATGTACTTCCTCTTGACGACTGCCACAGTTACAGAAACTGTACAGTGCTTGTGGGAAGGCATGTCTGACAGGTCACACATTTGTTGTATACTTCACCTATTTTGTAAGCTACACACAGCAGAAAGGAATAAAATTATAATGCAAATGGTAGATAATTTTTCAACATCAAACGACCTGGTTAAATGATGTACCAGCACACCACACAGCATTAAAAAGATGACAAAAGTGCTAGACAACATGCATACACACTTAAATAAGATGCATTACATTTGTGTATTTTGTAACCTGAGGCAACAACTATTCAAACCACTCTCAAATATGTGACTGACCAAAAATAAAATTCAATAAGGGTTCTGAGTAACAAATAAACTGTCACAAGTATTGACAGAATGGTGCCTGTCACAAGTATTGACAGAATGGTGCCTGTCACTATATTAGTTATTGTACCTTTCAGTATCAGCTATGGAACTATTTTTACTTTGTAACGGTGAGTGTTACACCTGTGTAGTATTACCATGGCATGAAAGGGGAGAAAACCATAGAACTCTGCCACTACCCATAGAAACTAGGCCAAATAATGTCACCATGAACTATTCATTTAAAGTAGAGGCAAGAGGGGGATAAGGAAAACATGAAAGTACAGGGCAGGAAACTCTGGTGCACATTTGATGGCAGGCTGTGCTCCATAGAAAACAGAATGGTAATGATTGATTGAATCATGGCAGACTGGGAAAAAACCTATTGTTTCGTTAGCCATAAACAGATTCACCCTTCACTAAAATATCACTGGTATTCCAGAAAGAAAATGTATGGTTAAATATTGAGATGGGAGATATATATAAATCTACCACCTCACCCAAATTGAACCAAGTTTAATGTGCTTCCACTTGACGGCTGCCACAGATACAAAAACTGTAGTGCTTTTGGGAAGGCGTATATGACAATAGGTTATAACTATTCATACCACACATGATGTTAAGATAGTAAAATCATCCAAGTGTGTTATCCCTGCCTGAAATAGGTGAACATAATATTAACACACACCCTGCCATGTTATGTCGAAGAATACGATCAAGGAGGTCTGGACACTGAGCCAGCTGCCTCATCTTGTAAAACATTTTAAGCCATAAATACATTATCAACACGGACAAGAGGGAGCTGCGCTGGTGTATTGGTTACCACACTGCGCTTGCGATTGGGTGATCCAGGTCGACATTTGAAGCAGTGTTGTCGATCAGGACTGGAATAACCTGGACGGCCCAAGCCAACCCAGCTCTAATGGGTACCACCGAAATCGGTGAGTATCTGCCTGAATAGCGAGAGGACCCCTGTCATTGTACAGGAAAAAAATGGATACTCACGTAAAGTCAGTCTCAGGTTAGACATATTAACCTGAGATTTCGCCTCGAGTAAGGACAATTTATACAAAGGATAGACAAGAAGGGGACTTGGCATGAGTTTGTTAATGATCTGTTCTACACTGGAAGAATGATTGAACATACCATAATTGAGACAGAAATCCGGGGTGTAACAAATACTGAATAAATGGTGCTGGTCGCTATAAAGTACATACCATGGCAGAGACAGTGAAATCCCTGGAGCTCATTTTCTCAGTCAACCAGTCCACCTTCCTACGAGTGTTACAGAAGATGACAGCTTGAGTTATGGTAAGTGTCTCATAAAGGTCACACAAGGTGTCCAGTTTCCACTCCTAAAACACAGAAATGAAGTCTGATGATGTATACTCAGCATTGACACAGAGACCATCACACTTTAATGACGTCACAGGTCACATTAAAACACATACAAAAAAAACATTTAAGAAATTTGCAGAATCAGAAACAACTAACTTTAGGGGGGGGGGGGGGAGAAATAAAAGATGAAACAATGTAAGGCAAAATATGAATGTGCACGCTGCATAAAAATCCCGGAAATTTGCCCCGCAGCTGCATTCTTTTTCACAACACCCCGTTTTTATAGTGGGCGACATGTAATGTCTATAGTTTCTGTGTTTCTTGGTCAATTGCTATCATTTTTGGAATTTATATAAATAAATGAATGATGAATCTGATGCTATAAAATTTGTTTGTGTACATGTTAGATGTGATAGGAAGAGAGGAATGGAAAGTTGAAAAAAAAATTGTAAAAAAATATTTTTAAAAATTTTTAAATGTTAAAAAATATAACCAACAAACGAAGAGTCCATATCCCTTGCATCTCAATGAAAGTCATTTGACCAATACAAATCAAATGACGATCTTTTCGATACACCCATCATCAGTAGCAAAGCAACAAACGCCCTCGTCAGCAGTGACATTCGGCCATAACCCTAAACCTTTCCCATAAACCTTTTCCCATACGTCGCATCAGTCAGAATCCATTAAAATTTGAGCGAAAATGGCCGCGTGTTCAATGCTGATTGATTTTGATTTTAAAAATTCACAGAAAATAAACGCGATTACACCCATCACTAAATAAAGATCGGAAACGGAAGCTAACTCTCTCCCAGATAAGATTAAAACCTAACATCCGGGGGTGATATCACGTGTACACAATTCCTAATGCTAGACAACGAAGATGGTTTCTATGGGCGACTTAAGTCGGCCGCATCGTGCTAAAGGTTAATAATAGCAATATATTATTTTCACATGAAAGTGATGTTGAGAACCCTCTAGAAGTGGCAATTAATTTGACAACAAAGTAAAAGATCTGAAACCGTCATATCTTAGATGTGAAAGACTAACCTCCCTCTCAACTTGTACATAAAACTGTCTGATACCCTCCAGAGTCAACTCTTCCTTTTTGACGAGGATTCTGACAGGATCACGCATGAATCGCTGTGTCACTTCCAACACATCAGATGGCATGGTGGCTGACAACAGTATCACCTATATTTAAAGAAAAAACAGGTAGTACAGTATTATATCTCCAACTGCCTGTTTTTCTTGGAAATACAACATAATGATCAATAAAGCACAAAACCTAATTGAACATTAAAAGTCATTAAAATAGAAAGTTACCAGGAAATTAAAAGAAAATAATTGCAGTAACTAAGCCCTACATCAAACAGAGAGACAGAAAAAAGTGGTTTTGTATTTTATCAGAATGGAGCTTGATCAGCTACTACAAATGCCTACAACAGAAGGTCTAGTTTTAAAGCATAAGGAAGACCAAGAAACTGATTAGAACGCCTACATCAACTTGGGCTAATCAGTCAATGCGACACAATGGCTCAAGAAAGAAAACGTCAGCTCCCTGCAACACTTCATGACAAACGTGAACCAAAAAAAAAAAAACAGACACAGCACAGATTCTTATACAAACGAGCTGAATGTCTTGGACATTCATATTTTCTTGAAACAGGAATACTGGATGAAAGTTCATCAACTAAGAATTCAGAACTGGATACAAAAAGCTTAACAATTCCTGACAAATTTATACAGAACATGTTTAATTGGTTAAGAGAATATTCAAAACAACTATGTGAAATTCACTTCAACGTAAAATATAAGACAAAGTGTCCATGCTGACCTGAATCTCATTTGGCATGAATCGAAACACATCGTAGATTTGATCTTTGAAACCACGAGACAGCATTTCATCAGCCTCATCAAGGACAAACATCTTAATGTCTTTGGTGTTGAGAGCTCTGCGGTTGATCATATCATACACACGACCAGGTGTGCCCACAACAACATGGGCTCCACTTTCCAGCTTGCGCATGTCCTCACGTACAAGTGTACCTCCAATGCAGGCATGGCACTGTGCTCCAAGATAATCCCCCAATGCAAGAACCACTTTCTGGATCTGTAAGTCATTTGGAATTTAGAATCAGAAAAGCAGTACTTTGGAAACACAAATCCACAGAATAATGACATGCAGTCTAAAAATAACCTGCAATGGTGAACACAAAATTAACTGTCAGGGACTGTCTGGCAGAATATGTTTTATATGATGACTTACAACCTTACAAGTCACAACGTATGACCGAGGGAACTATAGTTCTATTCTATGCCACCAACTGACCCTAGAAACCATAAGGGGTGTTAAACCACTAACTCATAATTACCCTCAGGATGTTTTGCTTCTTATACATGAGCAAGCCCATTAAGCATTTAATACAATTTACAAATTTTACTGGTCCACCAAAAAAAAAAGTATAAAACAAAATAAAAATTTTGTCAATGTGTATTTATTTGTTCACATGCTAATTTAATTGCACCGTATAAAAATGTGACCCAGATTCTTTGTTTATTATGTTATCTCTAAGCTTGGCTGTAAGTGGCTTATTATAAAAGCAATATTTTAATTGGATAATGACAGGTCTTAGGCTGCAATGCTTCTGTGTCTTAGATCAAGATTTGTATATTTAAAAAAATTAAGCCTTCCAAAATGGATCCTCGACGTCAGCAACATCATGTGTATGAGCTCCTCTACAATGTTGGACCATAAGATAAATGTGAGTTTAGCAGCTCTGAAAGACTTAACAAAATGGATCCTCAGACATCAGTGTGTACATGAGCTCTTCAGCAGATGATGGATGGCAAGATAAATGTGAGTTCTGAAAGACTGTTAACAAAATGGATCAATTATTTCTTTATCCTTTAGCACGCTGCATTCTTTGGCGAAAATTTTCGCCTGCAGCTGCATTCTTTTTCACAGCGTCCCGTTTCTATAGTGGGTGACCCTTAATGTCTATAGTTTTTGTGTTTCTTGGTCAATTGCTATCATTTTTGGAATTTATATAAATAAATGAATGGTGAATCTGATGATATAAAATTTGTTTGTGTACATATTAGATGTGATAGGAAGAGAGGAAAGGAAAGATGAAAAAAACGAAAAAAAAATTTAAAATAATAAAAAAATATTTTTTTTTAATTTTAAAATTTAAAAAAAAATTTTTTTAAATAACAGCAAACGAAGGGTCCATATCCCTTGCATCTCAATGAAATTCATTTGACCAATAGACCAATACAAATCAAATGACGATCTTTTCGTTACACCCATCATCAGTAGCAAAGCAACAAACGCTCTCGTCAGCTGTGACATTCGGCCGAAATTCTAAATCTTTCCGATATTCCTAGTCCTAACCCCTAACATTATACATACTTGAAAGGCCATTTTACTTTCGTTTCCATCTCAGCCATCAAACATATTCTGAGAAACGATATCAGCGCTTATAAAGACAAAAATCTTATCCCCACCGCATGGCGTCAGAATCCAATAAAATTAGAGCAAAATGGCTGCATGTTGATGCCGATTCATTTCGATTTAAAAAATTTACAAAAAATAAATGCGGATACACCCATCGCTTTTTTAAGATCGGAAACGGAAGCTAGCTCTCTTGAAAATAACATTAGAACTTAACATCCGGGGCTGAAATCACGTGTACACAAGTCCTCATGCTAGAAACGATGAAATCCGTAAGGCGACACACGGTGCCTCCAGCTGTCAGAACAATGTTTTTTTTGGCGACACATGTCGCCCGCAGCGTGCTAAAGGTTATGGAAGAAGTTATCCATTACCCTTCAGCTTGCCAAGAAGCACTGCCATCCAACAAACGTTTGCCAAGTTGTCATGTCACGGTGACTTCAGCTCAAAATCTCCTAATGTCTTTGTCATTATTTTCATTTGCTTCCAGTTCTCTCCATGTGCCTCTAAGTCTACCTCTGCTGTTCATGATGGTGACCCCCAAAATAGGAATGCCTGGTAATGTTATCAGGATTCCTCAATGCATGTCATCCATCACCAGCATTTTATCTCTTATTCCAGTCGCACTTGTCTTCAGTTCCAAAGTGGTGACTTTTGTACAATTTCAACCCCAGCAAGCATTCATGTAAGTCTGTAACTTGGTTGTTGATTCTGTCATTCTCCATGATACACAGCCATACAAAAAGACCGACTTGAAGGTTAAAAATATTATTCATTTTATGTTCGGCAAGATTTCTTTTGATTTCCATATATTTTCCAATGCAATAAAACATCCTCCTTTGTATTTTGAAACAAGTTTACTTGGGCTTATCCAAAAGCTACCACTAAAACAACTTTATTATTAGTTCCTAACAATTTCTGCATTCTTTCTGAGGACATTCTGACGACCGACTACATATAAAAGGATTTTGTTTAAACAGAAATAGAATTAAATCAATTATTTGTACCTTTCTACTGAAGGTAAGTAACTAGGCAAGTCTGCATATAAATGTTTTTTATCTTATTATATTAAGATTAAATAGAAACAATTTTATTACGCCATGACTTCTTTAAGTTATGTACTTTAAAAGCGCTAAATAATAAACAGGCTTATTAAGGTCAAAGTTACAAATTCATTAATTAGATGTTTATTGGTATTAATATACTGCCTGTCTAACCTGCTGAGCCAGCTCCCTGGTAGGAGCAAGAACAAGGGCCTGGGTGTTGTTGTTACTCAAGTCTAGCTTCTCTAGGATGGCGATGGAGAAGGTTGCAGTCTTCCCTGTACCAGACTGAGCCTGGGCAATCACATCCCGCCCTGATTAGATAAAACTATTAGCATTAGCCGTGTCAACTGCAACAATCACTTCAACAGTAAGACTTGAGGAAAAAAACCATGATTTGATCATTATAAGTAGCCATAAAAAGTAAATGATAGCCAGAAAGACTGCCTTTTAAACGAAATAATATGCAGTGAAAGCTAATAAAATTTAGAAAAACCAAAGATCATAACTAATCTATGCAGTACCTCCAATACATGGTAAAATAGCTCTCTGTTGAATTGCAGATGGTTTTTCAAACCCATACGCGTAAATGCCTCGGAGAAGGTCCTCCTTGAGGTTCATGTCATCAAAGGCATCCACAACTCCATCATAGTTGCTCTGTTGGAAGTATCTTAGTCATTAATAACAATATAAAAAAAACTGTAAATAATAAAGTGCAAATGATATATTTTTTTAAGTGTGTGTGGCTGTCCTTATTTCAGATCACGTTTTTCAGAGAACACTTAAGTAAGATTAGCTTCTAATACGCATGCTACAAGATAACTTATCATTCTACATAAAGTAATCAAGACACACAAAATAAAACAATCATAATTGCAGTTTATAAAAAATGAAAG
Source organism: Oreohelix idahoensis (assembly GCA_024509875.1). NCBI lineage: Eukaryota > Metazoa > Mollusca > Gastropoda > Stylommatophora > Oreohelicidae > Oreohelix > Oreohelix idahoensis. Next base: position 71,704 of record JAMPIV010003381.1, on the reverse strand, counting down.
TAAATCAACCTCTGATGTGTTTTCATCAATTATTCTCCTGACTATAATAAACGACAATAGAATGTCACCAGAACTACAACTGACCTCAATTATACCGTCAGCCACAGGGATGTAGTCTTCAGCTGGCCCCTTAGTCTGAGACCTGTCTCTGATAAAAGAAGAAAAAAAAAAATCTACAATGCCAACCAACTAGGAGTGATTTTGATTGTCCTAAATCAGGCATGTGCTATGTTGCGCGATATGACTAACCAGAAATTGTATGATACGCGCAGTCCCTGACTAAGGAAGACCATGGGCATGAGACAGTTGTGTGTGTGTGTGTGTGTGTAAAAGAATCAGGAACTGTTGAACAGAGGGATGAAGCAAGAGTAAAACAAGGTTCCAGACATTGTGAGACTGAACCAGAGTTGAAACAAAAGACAAAGGCGGGAGAACAGATCTAGCATTGTCATCTCTAGAAAGAGGAATGTGAATCTGGGTGGATAACTAAGCAAGAAGCGTCTGATTAACAGAGTGGTTAGAGCGCTGGCCTCTCACGGCAAAGGTTCTGCGTTCAATTCACGGCATTGACATGCTCCAGTCTACCCAGCTGTAAACGGGTACCTGACTTTGCTTTTAAATAAGGGAAGGAAAAAGCAGCAAGGAATGGAACTGGTCACCCCCACCTCTCAATGCTAGACCTAGTTTAGTGGTCGTCACGGCAATATCTGCTATGGGACTACCTTTATCTTTTTTTATTACTAAGAAGGAAGGCTGAAAGCTAGAGATGACAGAAACCATTTGCACAATCTCAGCAACAGCAGGAAATCACCCACCTGCTGCTTAGGAATTTACATCAGACAATTCCATTATATTACTGTTTTGTACTTTCGAAATATATATATAGAGTGCAGTCCCGATATGACTTGCTTACGCCCAACACCACTGCCTACGTAAAAAAAACAATCACGTTATGGGAACAGCAACAGATGAAAAGAGCTTTGATGCAGGACGGACATTCGCACACCATCATAGCTGGCAGATGCTGGAATTGGGTTGGCCACGTCCTCAGAAGAGACCAGTGTCATCACAAGAACAGCTAGGCTACGGACCCCTGAAGGAAAGCAATAGAGGCTGATCAAAAACAACTTTGCAGAGAATTGTGTAGGCCGATATGCAAAGAATGAACCAGAGCTAGGGCACTGCACGAAGGATGGCCATCGACCAAGCACAGTGGGAACAGTTTGTTGCTGCCCTATAAAACGCCACCAAGTGTGATGGCCACAGACTGTTTTGACAGTTGGCTATGGATCAAAGAAGATGTCTAAGAAAACTGTCCTGCTCAATCTTTGATGGGTTATAAGTAGGACATATAGTGTTTCAAATTCCTGTGTTCAATTACCAATAAGTCAAAGTGGCATCATCCATCCATATAGTCTCTGTCTTTTTCTTCTTCGTTCATCCTGAAAAGGATGTTTTGTTACCCTGTGTCGCCGTTTACAGTGAGGCTAAGATATGTACGCCTTTCGGCCTGACACATCCGATTTCAGCATGGCATTTTTGGGACTGGGTCTGCCTTCCCTTTTCGATCCCTACTCTCTCAGCCAGACTGCAGTCATGCAGCCTGTTTCCAGGACTGCCACTTGGAGGTGAAGTAGGGTCTTGGTCAGCTCTGGTTCGCTGATCCTGACGCAGTCAAGCTATGGGCCGCTGACTGCATTCATCTCATTTGCTGCGTCTTCGGTCCCTCTGTCATTTTAATTTCCGTCGTCTTAAAATAGTAGTCTTCTATAGGCTCTACTTTTGATGATCACATGGTACAAACTGAAATAGCTTGGTCTCAGTAGTAGTCTTAAGTTATTTCTTACTTCTGAGAATTTTAAATTCACTTGATACTATAGGCTATGCCCTAGCCTACTCTTGTTGGATCTTTCAACAGTTGCATCTCTTCCTTAGATTTATATCAATGTTACTGCATTCAACAGTGAAGCATACATTTTGTGACAAAGTTTAAAACTTTGTTATCTTTTGGGGGAGTAAAAAGGCTAGTTAAGTTCAGATCGAAATGTGCCGATACAAAGCCATTAAAAGAGAGACATGATGCACAGCACGTGCTACTCCGCCATAAGTTAAATGGCGAAGCAGACACCATTTTCAGTCACCAGTGTTCGCATGCACCGTTTACCGGCCAAATTAATTAATCAGAAATACTTGTGAACATACTCAACAATATTTTACCCATATCAAAGTACAATACTCTCAAACAAACACGAGACAATTCTTACCGATCTTGTTCAGTAGAATTATATGACATGTTCTTCTTTCTCACTCTACAGTAAAAGTGTGTAGGTTGTAGTTCTGATCCGACCGGATCAGGATGCGTATAAATACTTTAAACCAAAGAGCCCTCGTTTCAACAAAAATATAAACGAAAATAGAACAATACATCAGTACATTTTATTTTAAGTTTAAGGTGCTTAAGCACAGCATGTATCTCCAAAAAATGTTTGCGTTTTAAACATTCACTAATGTCAGCCTTTTTAAAATATAGGATTACGGATTATATGTGCGGATAATTTTTCTACGAATTGATCTATTGTTTGCCCACCTCCATTTCTGGCACTGACGTCATGAAATGGGGAGTGCCTTGAGCGCGTTTTATTATTATCTAAAATTGTATTACTATTTTTGACGGGTCACGAAATGGCAAAAATTGTTCACTATTATTTAGTTATACTTTATTAAATTTTCATGTTCATTATAACGCAGTTATACTCATGTATGTTAGAGACGATGTATTACTTGTTAAGTACTGTACTTTAATTTACGTTCTTGTCCGGTTGGGGGGGGGGGGGGGGGGGGGGGGAGAATCATGACCGCCTCCTTTCAATTCTTCTTTGATCCTTAGCCGCCGACCGTCAAAGCAGTCAGTGGCCATCACGCCTAGTGGCGTCTTGTAGGGCAACAACAAATTGATTCCACTTTGCTCGGTCGGCGGCCATCCTTCGTACAGTGCCCCAACTCTGGTTCATTCTTTGCATCTCAGCCTCCACAGTCCTCCGCCAGGTTGTTTTTGGTCGGCCTCTCTTTCGTTTTCCTTCAGGGGTCCAAAGCGTAGCTGTTCTTGTGATGGCAATTACTATACCTTATTGATTAACACCAGTGCCGGCTTTACCATTAGGCGAACTAGTCAGTAGCCTAGGGCGGCACATAGGCGAACTAGGCAGTCGCCTAGGGCGGCACAATGGAGTGAAGTTAAAAATTGGTATAAGGGAGAAAAAACGTATTGTCTGTCAGCCTTCTACAACATTGTAAATAAGCTTGTATACATATAATTGATTTTCCACGATTAGTGTGATCTGTTTTTCCATCAGTTCCACTGTTGTGATTTTTTTCATACCAATGTCAGACCTCTATTCCACGCATGAACGAATTAATGAAAAAGTTCTTTAATTGCTATTCATCATATTTCAGAGCCATAGAATATTATGCCTTGATAGTTGAGTTGGAGTTTCTGACTTACAAAAAAACAACAAGAAATGCAAAACAGTTTGTATAGACGATTTTTACCCCAGATTTCGCATCACTAAGAATATTTATTCTTCCTCGCTCTTTTTCTCTTCTGTTTTCATTCTCACAAACAGACACCTGCTGTATCTCTCTCTCTGTCTCTCTCTCGATTTCTTTCTTTTTTTTCTCTCTCTCTCTCTTCCTTTCAGAGCCATTAATCTTAAACGCAAGTGATGTAAAACAACAAGAACAAATTAAAATTCAAACAAATAACAACAACATCAAATTACTATATAAAAAATAAATCACTATATATTAATTTTTGTTCGCATTAAATATCATTTGCCTATATTGTGCAGTCCCCTCGGTCTGTTCAATCTTAGCATTTCGTGGGTAAACTGGATGTCTGTAAGTAATCTATTGTTGTGATTCTCTGTTGTTCACACCTCTCTGGATGTCTGTAAGTAATCTATTGTTGTGATTCTCTGTTGTTCACACCTCTCTGGATGTCTGTAAGTAATCTATTGTTGTGATTCTCTGTTGTTCACACCTCTCTGGATGTCTGTAAGTAATCTATTGTTGTGATTCTCTGTTGTTCATATCTCTCTGGATGTCTGTAAGTAATCTATTGTTGTGATTCTCTGTTGTTCACACCTCTTCCAATAATAACTGTGGCACTTATATGGATCTACATCAAGGGTGCCTAACGTATGAGAAGCAGAGAGGACTCGTATGGCTATCACCGGTGCCATTTCTGGAAAAACTCAGCGAGAATACCAACGGACTCATGCTTTCTTTGAACAGATTCAAGTCGACGTCTGAAAGCGAACGAAGAAGAAGCAGATACCTCTTACGTTAATAAAAAACGCTCTATTATATTGTCCTGAAGACCTGCACAGTAAGTTTCTACAGTCCTTTACCACAAATGAAACTGTGTTTAACTTAATTTAATATACGATAGTATCATTAGGTGTGCACATTTTCATGAGAACAGCTCATATAAAATAGGCGCAGCCTGCGAAAGTTACTAAATTTCACTACAATAAAACGGAACTTTACACAAGCGCGATTTGTGTTATTCCGGCGATCTTGTAAACACCAATGGCCGCACAATCTGTCTTATGCTCTTCCCCATCGTGAAGTGATCATAATTATGTAGTTTATTATTTAAAAAAAAAAACATAGGCAGCTGGAAACTTCAGAGTTGGTAAAGATGGTACATAGACTTTGTTTTCGTTGTACGCACTCACATAACCGCATCCACTCTGCAATAAGTATGGCGGACTATCTTTCTCTCATCGTCATACAGTTTCTCCTTCGAATGGGTTTGTGAAGGCAGTGCTGTCAGTGGGCTCCTTACGTGAAGCCTACACTCTTGCAGGACACATTCTAATGTTTTCTTGTTTTACCCACATGTGAAAATGTCTGCCTGTCCGACTGTCAGTTTGTTGAACAGCTGGTATATGAGTCTGCACTGACCGGTTCTCAGTCTGACAATTATTACTATACGTCTGTTTTGTAAGGAATAGTATGCTTCGGTTATAATCTATGAATAAAGGTGTTTTCTATGGCTTTTTTTATAAATTAATGAAGAAAAATATCCCGTTCAACCTCTGATGGGTTATAATTAGGATATATATTGTTTTCAATTCCAAATAATATGAACAACTGCCGATATGAGAAAGTGGCATCACATTTGTCAAATCATTGTAAATAGGGACAATCACAATTGTGCTTATACGTTAAATAAATAAAAAAATAAACCAAAAAAAAAACCAAACAAAATCAAGAAGAAACTCTGAACAAGAATAATATTAAAATGAAGGGGTGTGAAGGCCTGGTGGTTCCAGTTATATAACTGACTTTAACAGATATTTAATTGACTTTCATCTGTTAAAAGTCATAAGCATTAGAATAACAGCATCAGACTTTCACATTCCCAGCCACTATATATTAACATTTGTTCGTGTTAAATATTGTTTGACTATATTATGCAGTTCCCTAGGTCTGTCTATTCTTAACACCTCTTCTGTATTTATAAGTAAGTTGGATGCTTGCAAATAATCTAATATTGGTATTCTCATTTGTTCATACCTCTTACATTTTAACAATAAATGTTCTATATTATTGTCTTGAAGACATCCTGCGCAGTAAGATTCTTCTATTCTGAAATAGCCTTTTCCCAGCTGTAGTCTGAGAAGTTTCTTATTACTGGGAATTTTCAAATCCCTAGATATCTGACATTTTCTTGTTGGAGCCTTGAACATCTTATATGCATGTCTTCCTTTCGGAAGCCATTTTGCGTATTCATTGCACGATGCTGGATTCGCGTCATTCACAGGTTGAAATTATTTTCTCATGTTTCTAACTTAGTTCTCACTTTCTTCCCTTTCCCTTACGAAGGCCTAGTGGCCGCAACGTAGAAAATTTTCTTTGTCTTTCATCCTAGTACAACGCATTACTTTCCTGTTTTTTTTTTTAAATACCCAATCTTCACCACATCTTACCGCAGTCCTACTTTTTTCTTACTTACCGGTACTTAGTCGTTCCTCTTCTACCTTGGGGTGTAGAGGTTTGTCAGAGAGAGCGCCAGACTATACTACCGGCTGTCTTCCGTTTGCCTGGTTCCAGTCCAGCCCGTAAGGGATTTCATCTTCCCTTTTCATTAACATTATCTCTGTTCATCACTTAAGTTTTTAATTTCATGTTCATTCTGTAGTTTTGCTTCCCCACACGCTGGAATCCACAACCATGGAACATAGATCTAGCTTGATTCAGAGTCGAGTCTCAAGTCCTTAGCCGTAGCTTTCAAATCCCAAGTCGATTTTAAAATGTTTGTAGTCACGATCGCTTTTATTCGAACAATCAGATTAATAGCTATAAATAACAAAGAAAAATAATACAAGGGGCTTGACATAAGTCTTGGGCCTGACCATGAAGGAGTCACAGTAGGAAGAAGAAACTTGGCACATTTAAAGTTCATCATATTTGCACTGAATGTGTGAAGTAGGCGTTTGTTTCTTCAATGGGTTTTCACGCTACGGTGCACGGCGCAATGTACCCTATTGACCGGATCTGCTGCTCCAAAGATTTGACAAAACAATGGAAAAGAAGGAGGCTAGAGCTGTGATAAAATTTCTGATGTTTCAGGGAAAAACACCTACAGAAATACACAGGGAGATAGAACCAGTGTTTCGTGATTTTCTGTCCTTATATACTTCGGTTAAAACTGGTGTCAACAGTTTAAGTGCGGCCGGTCAAATGATGCTGATCTGCCAAGATCTGGTAGACCAGCCTCAGAGTGCAACGATGAAAATGCAACAAGAGTGAAGAAAATCATTGACCAGGATCGAAAAATGACAATTGTGGAGATAGCTAGTAGAGTAAAACTGAATGAAAGAACAGTTTATAGAATTTTACACAACAGACTGAACATGAGAAAAGTGTGTGCACGCTGGGTTCCGCGACTGTTGACACGTGAACAGAAGCAAACGAGGGTAAATTGCTGTCAACAGTTGCTCAAAAAGTGTCAGTCAAAAAACTTTTTGGAGACCATGGTGACAGTAGATGAGACTTGGGTACACCATTATGACCCCGAATCCAAAATTGCCAGCATGCAATGGAAAACCCCGGGCTCCCCAACACCTGTCAAGTCGAGAGCGCAGAAATCTGCAGCAAAAGTGATGCTGACTGTTTTTTGGGACGCCAAAGGTGTCCTCTTGAAAGATTATCTGCCTCGTGGCAACACAGTTAATGGACAGTACTATGCAGATCTTCTCACCAAACTAAGAAAGGTTGTGACCAGGAAACGAGGGATAACGCGCACTCAAAATCTTCCTTTGCTTCAAGACAACGCGCCCTCTCACAAAGCACGGCTTGTGCAGCTAGCAGCCAACGATTTGAATATTGAAATTCTTCCACACCCACCATATTCTCCAGATTTGGCTCCATCAGACTTTTTTCTATTCCCAAATCTTAAAAAACAGCTAAAAGGAAATCATTTTGACAGCGATGAAGAAAAATAGGGTGTTTTACTCCCAAGGTCTTTTCAAGGTCAAGCAGAGATGGCAGAAGTGTGTCAATTCAGACGGTGTCTATATTGAAAAGGAATAAACACTATACAAAATTTCAGCTCTCTGTGACATGTCCTTCATGGTCAGGCCCAAGACTTATGTCAAGCCCCTTGTAACTCTCTATTTTCAATATTTTTTTTAACTGATTGCTTTCATTAGACCAAACTCGGTTGGCACAAATATTTTATAGATAAAAACAAAACCATTTTCGGTTTCTCAGCATGAGTGCGTTATGAATGAGGAACACGAAGTTGATTCGGTAATAGTGGCAAGTCCTGAGTCGAGTCGCTAATTTAAAAAAAAAAAAACTAACTCAAGTAGAATCTTGCAGTGGCGATTTAAGTCCGACTTGAGTTCGGGTCCATTGGCTCGAGTCGACAACGCTGGCCATTTTGCCACACTGTTTAGCGTGTCTTCTTCTTGCAAGTTCGAAAATCCTGGCGGCCTATTATGTTTCTTTCCATTCTGCTGCCAGATGTCTTGTGTTTCTTCCTAGTGCTTACAAAACAGCTGAGTGTAGTTATCATCATCAATAATGTCCAGTTTCCGACAGAGCACGGGTCCTCAACAAAAACATGCCAAGTATTCTTGTCCTGTGTCAAGTCTTCCTGTCCTGTGTCAAGTCTTCCTGTCCTGTGTCAAGTCTTCTCTTTCTTCGCGTGTTTGGTTCTTTCCGTCTGTTCCACGTGAGCGACATTGTTATATCATTTCAATCGTTTTATTGTGCGCAAGCCCCAGTTTCAATCTTTCTATTGAGCCGAAGCCCCCATTTCAGTCGTTGTACGCAAGTTCCAATTTTAGTCCTTCTGTTGTGCGCAAGCCACCATTTCAATCCTTCTGTTGTGCGCAAGCCCCTATTTCAACCCTTCTACTGTTCGCAAGCCCCCATTTCAATCCTTCTATTGTGCACAAGCCCCCATTTCAATCCTCCCATTGTGCAGAAGCCCTCATTTCAATCCTTCTATTGTGCGCAAGCCCCCATTTCAATGGATGTCGCAGTGTGTATCCTATCCGTATATAGCGGAACCCTTTGAAAATAAAGTTCGTTCGTTCATTCTCATCTAATCTCGTGAATGTACTGTCAATGTTTCCTATGACCCTTCTGTAAGGAACAGTACGGACAGCTAAAAATAGTAATGAGGATGTCCTGAAAGATTCAAGGACTCATGGGTAGGGCTGAAAAAGAAGGCCACGGCATAGAAATCAGTGGCGAGCAACGATCACAAGCATGTGCTTCATTTGAAACGAAAAGATGCGAGTAATCGATGTTGATTTGCGTAATTATGTTTTTCTTTTTAAAGTGACGCTAAATATAAAGATTATCTATTTTTGCAAACTCACAAAACGACTTTACGTCTTCTAAATTTTTGGCCAAATTTATCAAATTTCATTCCATTAGATTTATATTACTTCTCCCTAATTTTTGAAAGGTTGCCTCATGGATCATATTGAATGCATCCAGAAAATTGTTACTACAAAGATCTAATGACGGTGACCTGTAATGTCAATGTATTAAATGACCAAAAATAGTGATGTCTTTAGGTTATGTAACAGAAAAGGCACACTATAATTAAAAACCCCTCAATTTTAACGGGTTACTTACTAGTTATCAAATATTTTTTGCAGAAGATACAAATGATTCTCAAGCTTGGCATGGTCCCACTCAAATAACTACACCTGCAGACAAAGCTGATCACTAGCTTCCTCCCAAATTAATGAGAAGATGAAGAAACAAAAGAAAAGATAAGAAATCATGGCGCAAAATGATCCAGCTCTGAACTCAAAACTCGCCATTAAACTAAATTATTGAGAAACGTCAGTTGCAAGGGAAATAACCACAAAAATGTGATTCAAAAATTCGGCCGGGGTTATCTGTAATGTCACAAGTTAAATACCCCAAGACTCAGGGCAGTCGAGAAGACAGGCAGCAAAGTCCAAGAGGTTCTAACCAGATACCTTCACCTTCTTCCGGGACTGTGGAATACATATGCCGCATCCTTAACATTATTGGTAACTTTTGTTTTTGTTTGTTTGTGTGTGTTGGAGCTGCTGTGCGGTGCATAGCAGATTACATTTAGTAATCACGGTTTTGGTCTTGCACCGAGAGCACACCCATAAAAGATAATGAAAACGTGAGATGCGTTGTGAGGTATGACGTGACAGGCGTTACCCTGGGTTCTTTTCCATAGTGTTGGCCTAGAAGGCAGATGTATGTGTTAATCGTCTGAGGACTGTGTCCTGTATTATTAGCCATAGTGGCTGATGGATGTGTTCCAATTCGGAAATTGCTATTAATTATGCAAGCCTTTATAGGTAAAGTATTATGTGCACCGTGAGAGAACGGGATGTTTTCTGTGTTTGCCGTTGAGGCAGTTTGATGTATTTCTGACTAGTGTGATTGCTAGTCGTTCGTGTCCTGTAGTCAACTGACTGTATGTGTTTAAGGGCCAAGAACCGACTGTACGTGTCTAGGGGCCATGGTGAAAATGGGCCTAGTTTAAACGTCCCGATAGAAATGAAGTTTGACTGGAAACTGCGTGCCTGCATCTGATTGTATATCTGAGTATGTTCGTATTAAATATGAAGAACCGTTGGCCAGGCGTTACAGACTGCTCAGTAGAGTTGAATTGAGTTATCACGTTCAAGTTACGTTTACAATCCATTTCGAGTTATCATACGTGAACCCGGAAAAAGCTCAAAGTTTACATCGAATGTATACCACACCCAGAGTAATACTTCGCTTTTGACACACATAGCTCTTAACAGTGTGAATGAGCGATTTCATCTACTGCTGCTTTTCACTTAAATGTATGTGTCGTTCAAATCATTCATTCTTTCATTCGTGGATCGGAGAAATAGCTGAACCACAACTTCATGCACGCATGCATGCACGCATGCATACATACATACATACATACATACATACATACATACATACATACATACATACATACATACATACATACATACATACATACATACATACATACATATCAGAATCTTTATTCTCCATAAAATACATTGATATGTACTGACATGATATAATAACATAACATGGCATATAGGAGAATCATTAGAATTTACATAAGTGTGAAAGACGTCGTAAGTAGTTCAATGTGGGCGTTTTTACATCGAATGTTTGTGTTAAACAAATATAACAATCATTAAGCTTTATAAAAGACATTGGCATGTAATGAAGTGATATGATACAACATACCAAAAAGGAGTATTATTAACATTTATAGAATTTGTGTGGAATACCTTTCAAGTACCGGTAGATCAATATGGGTGTTTTTTACATGGGAGTTTTATCAGAATCTTTGCCATCAAATACATTGACGGCAAGTGGAGTGAGATACTAAATATAGCATCAAATACAATAGTAGTTTGGAATATTAAACAGAGCACAATTGAGACAAGACTTAATAAAAAGTGTGGAAAATATCTCCAGCAATCTAAAATGATTTTTTTTTTACATCGAAGTTTCCATATTGAAAATCGGTGAGTACTGCTGCTGTTGTTCGTTAATTCGTCTATTTGTGATAAGGGGCACGTTCCGAGCGAAAGGTGCATGGGGTAACCTCCCCTGGTGTCAGTGCTGATTACCTTCACATGCCCGTCAGATGTATCCGTCCAATGTCGACAATCAGTTTTCTGAATCACAGTTTAGTGGCACAAATGATCTTGTAGACTCAAACCATGAACTTTAGAGAAAATAAAAAAGAACAAAGGCCTCTGCTAAGTCTTTGTTTTCTTAACATTAGACAGGCGCCTTCCCCGCTGTCCGTCCACCATTTTTTTTTCTCTCTGAAGTTTTATCCTCCCTAAGTATATTGTCACGGGTTGCCTCCCCTTGCTCTGCAGCAGTGGTCCAGAAGTGGCCAAAACCTAGAGTATCTAATGTGGGTCTTCAAAGGTGTCTACCTTCGCAGAAGATTACCCTTGGCAGCGTTGTAGATAGAAGGATAATGATGCATCTACCTAGAGGGAGTGTTCACAAGATATTTCAGAAGTCAAGAACAATGCTGAATTAGGCTGAGCACGTTAACTTTTTATCTGACCCGCCGCCTTTTGTGTGATTTAGCTCGTTCAAGCCCCCAGCTAATTTAATTCAGCGAAATTCCTCTTATTATTATTGTTCTTAATGTCTCGTCATATATATATATATATATATATATATATATATATATATATATATATATATATATATATATATATATATATATATATATATATATATATATATATATGAGAAAATCCGGATTCAGACGTGTGCAGTTCGCTCTGTAATAACTATTTCAACTATGACTTTATCAAAATCAACATATACAAATTTAATTATCAATTACTTTGAAACAAATGTAAATAAATATGACTGGTGATTATGAAAAAATAAGTTTCACCACTGAAACTGGGTTTTAGGACTGGAATACAGTTCTTTGGTTTTGGCCCGTTAAAAATGGGACTTGCCAAAATGTTGAAGTGCCGATCCTTTTTTTCCGTAGATTCGTCTTTGTGGTGAGGGGCACGTTTGCAGATCAGTTCAGGAAGTAACCTCTTCTGGTCAAGGCAAGAATCTTCAAGTGTCGATCTCAAGCTTCGAACCACAAACTAGTAATACAGCAAATGGTTGCTCTGGGTCGTACCGCAAACAGACGGGTCACCTCGTACTGGTACCACAATTCCAAAAGGGATGATAGATTTCGTGCTCAGTAGAATAGTCTTGGCAACTTAACACAGATGCCTCGAACACACGTGTGGTGTATTATTTATATTTCAGAATCCCTCTGTGACTTGTGAGTGGTCCTGTAGAATTCCGGGTTCCGTATTAATATTGGCGAGTTTTCTACTGATGTACAGAGATGCTCTTAATACTTTTTGTCCGGTCCTATAAATTCAGAATCCAACTCTATTCTTTTCTGTGGCAAGGTCCAAGCTGTCTACGTTGACGATTTCAGGAATGCAGTGCCGTATGTCAAACTTTTTCTACGTTATATCGTAGGTTCCCGGCCCACGCTTCCACCTGCCGCTTTCGACAAAACTCCCAATCAGCGAGATTGTTTATTCGCGCCTCAAATGCCAGCCAATCCCTTCAAAAGTTCATGTTATGAAAACTTTTCATCATGTAGTATTCTGTTTGACTAAGGCGTTTGAAAATTTCAAATAGCCATCCTCCGTATATGGAGTTGCTATTACCGACAATTCTTGGTAATTGTGACGGTATTGCCTCTCCTGCTTTGCAGTAGTGGTCCAACAGGGGCCAAAACTCAAGAGTATCTAATATGGGCCTTCAAAGGTGTCTATCTTCTCACAAGATTACTCTTAGCAGAGATGTAGATAGAAGGGTAACACTTCAATCACAAGGTACTCTTAGCAGAGATGTAGATAGAAGGGTAATGACACTTCAATCACAAGGTAGTTTCCACAAGATATTCAGATAAGCGAACACAATGAATCTTTGGCTGAGCACGTTAATTCTATAATCTGTCGACAACTTTTGTGAAGAATTAAGCAATGATTAATTTAAGCTCGTTAAGCCCCCACCTTTAATCTACTCAGTGGAATTCCTATTATTCTGGTATAGCTCTGTTTAGAGTGAGTGTAGTAAATTAACTGAGACAAACATGCAGTACATTTAAAAGGATTAAATCGAAGTTAAATTAGTAAAATTACAAATAAAAAAATTTAATAATCACGTGAGTTTTAACAGCTTAAAAATAATTTGAATAGTTATGGATCAAGAAAAAGTTATCATCACGGTCGAATTGGGATGAAAATTTTAAAAAGAAGTTCAAGTGGCAGCATATATATTGAACATAGTTGCCAATGACGGTTCTGCTTCTTCTGATGGATTGGATCTTTTTACATTGCTCACGCTCGTCGCTGGTCAAGGTTGTCGGGGGTAGTTCGTTTCCCAGAAATATCAGAAAGAAAGTGCGACAATTGAAATCACACAATAAAAATCAGTACAAAAATGTAACTGATACTGCCGTAGTGAAACAGAGATCGAGAGGGGTCGCCCCATTCTGTCACAGTAATGTTTACAGCTTCTTACATTTATCCTGATCATAACCAGTTTGTCCGGAAGTTTCCTTACATCATTCGTGTCTGTACCTACCATCAGATCGCCAATTGACCGGCATTCTTTGTGTAAACACATACGGAGCCACTCCACGAAAATGACCTCGCCAGCCAAGCTGGGTATCAGCTCTCAGGTAAACAAACACGACACGAAATGAATTAAGGGAGTGTAAAAATTGACACGAAAAATACCAATAATTACCTGTCGGAAGGTAGGGAATAAGAATAATCTAACAATTGAATAATGCATATAATTCAGTACGCACAACAAATGTAGTTCAATACTGCTGGAGAGAAGAAGAGAGCGCACAATTATGTCGCACAAATACAGCATAACTCAGGGAATATGATGCGAAATCACCATCATCTTTTAAGTAATTTAATGGAAAAATGAGACTGGACAGTGGCGAATACAATGGCTTGTGCCTGAATGAACATTGATAAGTTTACATATAACTCACAAAATTATAATATAAATTATGCAAATGCTGATGTAATCATCACTCACTCCCTGCTCCATTCGGAGTCTGGGGTTACTGTTGCAGACTTTCTTTTATTGGCTAAATTATTATGATATAGTGTTCTTCTTCAATCTTTCGATGACTATTATATTCTGCTGCGGGACCTCAAGACGCAGCAATAGAGACCGCAGTCAGCGTCAGGACCAGCGAACCAGAGCTGGTCAAGACCGCACTCCACCTCCACGTGGTGGTCCTGGAAACAGTCTGCAGCTGTGCAGTCTGGCTGAGCGAGTGTGGATCGAAATGGGAAGGCAAACCCGGTCCTAAAAAATGCCGTGCAGAAGTCGGATGTGTCGACCGAAAGGTGCAGATATCACAGCTTAGGCGTAAACAGACACAACGCAACCACCGTCCTTTTCAGGACGAACGAAGAAGAAGAATATTCTGCTGCAACAGTGGGTTCAATTTGAGTTTCATGCATATTAGTGTGAGCGTTTAGTCAATAATCTTCATCTCTTATTCAATATTTCGTTGTGTTCTATTATTACTTTGAATTCTCATTAGTATGGCAGAGTTTTATATTGTGACCAACACGTTGAATGTTAACGGTCCAATCAACACAACAGTCTGAACTATAACTTTATAAACTTCGTCATCGAATAAGTCTCGCGTGGACGACTTGACATATATTTTAATATCTCCAATAACAACATAGCATGAGTTTCTCAATTAACATATTTTCCGCATTGAAAGAAACTTGATACATCACAGTTTGTAGTTTTTCATGCACAAGACATCTTTAACCGTCATAATGTGTGATAAACGAGCGCAAAGGCCTTTTTGCTCCATCTTTTCCTACATTTTTCATATTGTGTTTTCTCCGACATTTGCTCTTTCATCCCATATTTGCGACCCACATTTGCTATTTCATCGTTGTGATTACTCGCGACCGGTATCTAGAGAACCACATTTGATCTTTCATCGGGGGAAATAAAGTCCTTTGATTGAGTCCACATGCCTGACATTATCGTTTGAAGCCCACATTGCATCGTGATAAATCTGGTAAAAATACATCTGGTCATCTTAATCAAACATCTGGGCATGCTGTAATTTCTGTGACACCACATTGGACTCCCAGATTGGCCAGGGGAAAACGTCTCATGCTGTAATGGTGTTATCTTTGGTCGGCCGCGGTTCAGAAAAGCGTTGGTTTACCACATTGGACGCCCACCTTGGCCAGGTGAACAATAAACAATCAGAGGTCAAATTACACCCACGTTTGGACTGACAGGGGACAAGAGCGATCCTGTGAATGAGTGACCAGAGGGGCCATTAAGGATTGGTTGGTATGAGCGGAGCTAGATGTCGGATCCAGAAACCCATATTGGACTGGCAGAAATATAATCTACTGCGTAGCTTGCAAGAGGAAGGAGTCCAGTTTTTTTTTTACCTTGTGAGGAAGAGATTAAACCAAAAAACGCATAGCCTAATACACGTGTTTATTCAGAGTGAATGATAATTCAGTTCTGTTATTAATTGTGTTCTTAAAGGATTTTGCGAAGGGAAAAGAAGTTCATTAGAAGTCTGAGTCTACACGCAACGTGTCTGACGTCTAACCAGAAATAAGTTATCAAAAACGGACATCTCAATTAAAAAGGAATATTGTCTCACCCACAAGTCAGAAGGTGGACGCAGCATTTTTCGTCACCATATACTGCTTGCTCACAAGTTCAATACAGAGTTATCACAAGTTCAATACAGAGTCATCATAAATTCAAATCACTCGAAAGATCATTATTATCTGAAGTCAAGCAAAAGAGCTCAAAAGAGGAATCGCATATTTATAGCAAGTGGAACACCCTCTTAAGCGCATTCTATGAAGCAGACTATATATATATTTTATGAATCACGACTACATATGCAAGGTTATGAGTCTACATATCACTACCGATTCGTGAAGATATCCAGTCTGGCCAGTACCCTCGGGAGATTAGACAACAGACCTTTTGTTCATATGACAGCTATTAACTGTTGATCTACACTACAGAGATATACTCAAACAGTGAAGGAATATACATAGATATCTCGTCAGCGTTCTCCGTACGACAACAGTTCTCATCAGAACGTCCTCAGCTTAGAGGTACCCCACTCGACATAACGTATAACAACTTGGGACATTTTATGCATACATGTGAATCCTCATATCTAGGAGAAGCATTTAGAGACACATGGACTGTGTAGAGTACTCACCATTTTGGTAACACGTATCATATCACATCATCATTTCACTTTGCACCAGTTCATTCTTAATTAACTATTACTTAATTAACTGCAATTGTATTATCTCATCTGTGTGTTTTGTGTGAATCGTCTTTCACCATCATCACGTTCTAACCATTACTAACCCTAAATGTGTGGATATTTCATTAATAAACCCAACGATCGTTTGATCATTATCTAGTTTGTTAATGTATCACTCGTGCTGTCGGTGTTACATATTCACCTATAGGAACCTTTCTCTACTCAGATGAGGTTGGGGGCTTTTTCTTTTACGGGATCTAAGGGCAGAAGCTAAGGTCGTGGGGAAACAGAACTCTTTCCATAATTAATTAGAAAACACTGTCTAGTGGAAAGCATTCGCATTCCTGTCTTCTTGTCCCTATCTCGAATAGGTCTTTTTTTTCTTTCTTAACGAGCCAATTTCTAGAGACCTTATATCTAATATCTCATAGACTATTCCTGGCAAAAGCTACTGTCGTAGTTGCCCCAGTGACTCACCACACGACAATTGGGGGCTCGTCCGGGATTAGTGAACCCGGACTTAGAAGTGTGATAAATCACATTTTCATCCCTGCCATACAATTGCGATAATTGCAAAATTGGTTGGCATTTCGAGGGATTATCTCTTAGACTGACTATTACTATAATTTGTCTATTTCATAGGGGAATAATTTATATCTCTAAAGCACGAGTGATACTTGTTAAATTGAGTATCAAACGGACAGAGTAAACACTTTTTGAGAACAGAGGATACTGTAGGGAACTGAAATTTTTTTTTCAGTAACTGCTGGAGAAATTGTTATCATAAATATTTAGTAAATTTTTCATAGAAAACTTCGAGATAATCTGTTATATAATTTTTCAGAATACGCTGAGTGAGTGATTTTTAAGAACTATTTGAACTTGATTACTAATTTAAACCTAGCTGGTTTTAAAGAGATAATTACTTGGGCGAGTCTATTAAATTTGATTAGGAGGTCACTGCCAATTTTTCCCTTCGCAAACCCGTACTGCATATCATGGCAGATGCTGCAAAAATTAGAACTAGTTTAATGGAGGCAGGGCGTGAATACGGGTTAAGTGGAAAAGACCTGATGAAATATGTAAGCGAGGAGACTGATAAACTCCATGCAAGAGAGATGGAAATGCAGAAACTTACAATGGAGAAAGCCGCAGCAGAAGCAGCGGAGCGGAAAGAAGCAGCAGAAGCAGCGGAGCGGAAAGCCGCAGCAGAAGCAGTGGAGCGGAAAGAAGCAGCAGAAGCAGCGGAGCGTAAAGAGAAAGCCGCAGCAGAGCATGCACTTAACATGAAGCAACTGGAAATCCAGGGACAGACCAATCAGATATAGCTGGCAAAAAGTGCAGCGGCTTCCAACTTTGATGGAGGGTACTCACCCCGCTCAGATGGTGTGCCTACTTTGCAACCTACACCACCCAATGCCATGAACTTTCCGCTGGAACCTTTTTCAGAAAGGAACGATACCATGGACGCCTTTTTAGACCGCTTCGAACGCTTTGCAACAGGGTTTGGACTTGAAGAACGGAAGTGGAACTTGAAACTTTCCCAGGGCCTAAGAGGAGCCGCCTACAAAGTTTTTAATAAACTTCCGGCCGGAGAGCAAGATGACTATCAGGCATTGAAAAAAGCTCTCTTGGTGAGGTACGAGCTTCATTCAGAGGCTTACCGAAAAAAATTTCGAGGTTCTAGGAAGGAGGCCGGAGAGACTTTCTCACAGTTCGCAGCCCGTATTGAAGACTACCTAGTGAAGTGGTGTACACTGGGAAACTTTACCGAGAACTATGACGGGTTGAAAGAGCTGATTGTGATAGAGCAACTAAAAGAAACTATGTCTGTGGAAATGCGTAGATTTCTCACTGAAAACGGCGCTGACCAGTTAGAAAATATTCTTACACTGGCAGAGCGATTCCAAAATGCTCTTATGGAGTCTCAAGGAGCCAGAAAAAAGTTTTCGGATCAGGCGCCAAAGCAACCTGCTCGCCCTCAACCAGACCAACAAAGCAAAGGACCACACATCTCGTAGAAGGGAGGGACAACGATTACATCAGTTACGTCTGCCCAAACCTAGGATCGACCTGTTCAAAAAGAGTCTAGCCTACTCTGGTGCCTACTTATGGAACAGCCTTCCACACCACCTAAAAAGCCTACCTACACAATATTCTTTTAACAAAGCACTTTTCAAACACTTCCTCAACACTGATTATCTACCCCCATAGAAACAGTATTTGCCTGTCAACATCTCATCCATAGGTCAACATTTCTTTTCCTCTTCCGCTCATTTTTGTGTGTGAATAATTTGTTTTATATCCATGTAATATCATTATTATATTCACTTTAAAATATTATTATATAATGTAATGTATGTGTGAATGTACCCACATAATACTGTACTTTAGAAATGTGAGTCGTGAGAATGTACCCGCATACCAAAAATACAGATTAATTGTAGACGGATTGACCGCATGAGTGAGTGTCGGTATACAGAATTTATTTATTTTTATTTATTGTTTTATTTATTTTATTTTATTATTATTTTTTTCCCCCATTTACTAGCTTGTTTGTTTCAAAAAAAAACCCTACTCATTTTTTTATTATTATGCTTGCATACTGTAAATGAATGCTGTTATGGTAACTTTATAATGTTGCATGCCTTTAAATTAATGCTTAAAGCATCATGTGGGAATGAAAGGATATAGTATGCAAGATTAATGAGAGTGGAAGGGCAGAATGTTAGACGGGCCTGCGCGCCCAATTCTTTACCCTTCGAAAATAAAGTTCGTTCGTTCGTTCGTTCGTTCATAAACAGCACGGAAAACAAGATAACTACAAAGAGCAAAACAAGAAAAATGATGCGCCACACCAGAGACAGGGAGATAAATGGTGCAAGTACTGTCGCTTGAACAATCACAACACTAATGAGTGCAAGCGCAGACCTCCTCCCCAACATGCTGCCTGTCTGCAGACAAAATCGTCACCCCGGAAGGAGCAGAGGACCGGAAACGTTTCTCATCCTCCTGTCATCGAATCAGTCCTCGTAAACGGACAATCTGTGGAGTGCCTTTATGACACAGGACTTGCTTTCGATGCGGTGGTCAAGGCATCTCTTGTCACCCCTGACCAGATAACAGAAGAGAGTGTCGACATCCAAGGTCCGACGAAGGATGTTGAACCCATGACACTGCCAATTGCACTTATCAGAGTGGAATCTCGTTATGTGACAGGAGAGATTCGTGCAGCTATAATGGAAGAACCAATCTACTCTTTAATCTTGGGATGTAGATATGTGTTCCTTGGAGAACCTACTCAACCACTAGTCATGGCGGCCGTACAGACTAGAGGACAGTCAAGAAAAGACGCAGAGCAGGAACCTCCTACCAATATCCTCCCCGAGGAATTGAAGAGGGCCCAAATGGAAGATTCCTCACTGGCGCCCTGTTTTAAAAAATTACCTAGGACACACAACCCACCTACCAAGGGAGACTTCTTTATGAAAAATGGATTGATGTATCGCCGAGCTGGAAATGAAGGAAGGAACACAACCAATTAGTAGTTCCTGCAACCTATAGGAACCAGGTGCTTGAGATGGGCCACTCTATCCCATTTAGTGGACACATGGGAATGAGCGCCACGACTCAAAGGATCGCCTGCCACTATTATTGGCCAGGGATCACGGCGACATTGAACGTTTCGTCAAGTCTTGTCCTCAGTGCCAGAAAGTTGCACCAAAACACTGGACGGCACCCGCGACCCTTGGGGAGATGCCAATCTTGGGCACCCCATTTGAAAGAGTGGCCGTGGATATAATTGGACCTCTGCTGAGAACTAAGAAGAGGAACTCCCATATCCTTACCTTAGTGGACACCTGTTCCATGTGGGGCGAAGCCATAGCCATGCCAGCATGCGACTCAGTGCATGTAGCTGACGCTTTACTGAATATCTTTACTAGATTGGGCTTCCCGCATGAAATTCTCACAGACAACGGGTCACAATTTAGAGGCAAGTTGACAGAGGAGGTGCTTAGAATATTCAAGACTAGGTATATCCATACTTCGCCCTATCACCCCCAAAGTAACGGGCAAGTAGAGCGGTTTAACGGTACGCTCACCTCTATTCTTCGGAAGTTGGCACAGGAGAAGCCAGAAACTTGGGATCAGTATCTTCCTGCCGCATTATTTGCTTATAGGGAAGTACCGCATGCGTCAACTGGAGTTCCTCCGGCCACATTACTCTTCGGAAGACCTATTAAAGGTCCATTAGAAGCATTACTAAGAAGATGGACAGATGCCAAGGCAGACGACACTGTCACATCAGCCTTCCAGTACGTCACAGACTTGAAACAACGCCTGAAGACTGGCTGAGAATTAGCCACAGCGAAAGTACGGGACGCTAGGCGGAAACATGCCAAATATTACAATCGCAATGCGAAGGACCGAGAACTAGCAGTAGGAGAGAAGGTGCTACTTCTTCTGCCAAGTAGCAGTAATAAATTGCAGATTTGCTGGAGGGGACCCTACAAAGTGGTGGAAAAGATTTCTCGCACCAACTATAAAATCGCCGTGAACGGAAAGCAGAAAATTTATCACCTAAATCTGCTTAAGAAGTTTTATGAGCGAGCCCCTGCCCAACCAGCGCACCTCGTGACTATGGCCATTGCTATGCAAATGGAAGAAGAGCCGTTATCATCCGTAGAGTACCCGGTGATACAGGAGGAATCACATTTAGATGTGAAAATAAGCTCCACCTTAACGGAAGCCCAGCAAGAAAAAGTAAGGAGATTGATGGAAAACCACGCCGACTCTCTGACAGACAAACCGGGCCGGACAAACCTGATGGAGTTTGACATGGAAGTCACGGATCCGACGCCCGTCCGAATGAGAACCTATCCGATTCCGTATGCCAAGGCGACGGCATTAAAGCAAGAAATTGATTACTCACTTAAGGAAGGCATAATTTCGAAGTCGGAGTCCCCTTACAGTGCGGGAGTGGTGCTGTTACGCAAACCCAGTGGAGAACACCGCCTGTGCATCGACTACCGACAGCTGAATGCGTTAACACAGTTCCAGCCAGAACCATTACCGGACCAGAACCAGCTATTTACTAAGCTGAGCAGGGCTCGCTATTTTTCAAAGATCGACCTCAGTAAAGGGTACTATCAAATACCGGTAAAAGCTGAGGTGAGGAACCTGTTAGTCTTCAGTACTCCAGATGGACACTTCGAGTTTAATGTGATGCCATTTGGACTGAACATCGCTCCTAGTGTCTTCACAAGGATGATGCGAAAGTTATTGGATCCTTTGAATCACCCCGCCATCAGCAATTTTATGGATGATATCTTAGTAGCTACTGAATCGTTTGAAGAACATATATCAGCGCTATCCTATCTGTTTAACAGACTCAGAGAAGCGGGACTAACCGCCCGCCCAACCAAATGTCAAATTTGGTGTGAACAGCTAGAGTTCCTAGGACATACTATATCCCATGGGACCATGTTCCCCGAGACTCAAAACGTTGAGAAGCTGAGAAATGCACCGAGACCGTCCACAAAAAGGGATGTCCGGTCATTTGTATCTCTCTGTGGATTCTACCAGAGATATATAAAGGATTTTAATAGCCTCTGTGCGCCGCTTACATCGCTAACCAAGAAAGGAAACCCAGATAAAGTGACATGGTCAGCAGAATGTGAACATGCATATGCACTCTTAAAAGAGAAACTCACAACAAAACCTATTTTACGGCTTCCGGATTTAACTAGAAAATTCATCTTGCGCACAGATGCCAGTAACATTGGAATCGGGGCTACATTACTACAGCCAGACGACAGAAGCCCACCAAATCTATTTCCGGTCGCATATGCGAGTCGGAAGTTAAACCGAGCAGAACAAAACTATTCCACAATCGAAAAGGAATGTTTGTCCCTCGTCTGGGGAATACAAAAATTTC
Source organism: Oreohelix idahoensis (assembly GCA_024509875.1). NCBI lineage: Eukaryota > Metazoa > Mollusca > Gastropoda > Stylommatophora > Oreohelicidae > Oreohelix > Oreohelix idahoensis. Next base: position 49,361 of record JAMPIV010003381.1, on the reverse strand, counting down.
AAGCATACCTGTACGGAAGGAAATTTACAATCCAGAGAGATAACCAACCTCTGACCTTCCTCGCCAATTCAAAGAATTTGAATGCTAGACTGATGAGGTGGTCGCTTGTTCTACAACCTTACACGTTCCAAGTGGACTATATCCAAGGAAAACATAACGCAGGAGCGGATTTTTTAAGCCGTCATCCTATGAGGCAGGACGGAGGGCACAGACAAGTAGAGGAAAGGGTGGAAACCGGAGAGAAAAACGAAGATGAGGAAAAGGATTAAGGAATCCCGAGCAAGAAGGATAAGCTCTCCTGAGTACGATTGACATCACACTTGAGGAAGGGCTATTGTGATAAACGAGCGCAAAGGCCTTTTTGCTCCATCTTTTCCTACATTTTTCATATTGTATTTTCTCCGACATTTGCTCTTTCATCCCATATTTGCGACCCACATTTGCTATTTCATCGTTGTGATTACTCGCGACCGGTATCTAGAGAACCACATTTGATCTTTCATCGGGGGAAATAAAGTCCTTTGATTGAGTCCACATGCCTGACATTATCGTTTGAAGCCCACATTGCATCGTGATAAATCTGGTAAAAACACATCTGGTCATCCTAATCAAACATCTGGGCATGTTGTAATTTCTGTGACACCACAATGGACTCCCAGATTGGCCAGGGGAAAACGTCTCATGCTGTAATGGTGTTATCTTTGGTCGGCCGCGGTTCAGAAAAGCGTTGGTTTACCACATTGGACGCCCACCTTGGCCAGGTGAACAATAAACAATCAGAGGTCAAATTACACCCACGTTTGGACTGACAGGGGACAAGAGCGATCCTGTGAATGAGTGACCAGAGGGGCCATTAAGGATTGGTTGGTATGGGCGGAGCTAGATGTCGGATCCAGAAACCCATATTGCACTGGCAGAAATATAATCTACTGCGTAGCTTGCAAGAGGAAGGAGTCCAGTTTTTTTTAACCTTGTGAGGAAGAGATTAAACCCAAAAACGCATAGCCTAATACACGTGTTTATTCAGAGTGGATGATAATTCAGTTCTGTGATTAATTGTGTTCTTAAAGGATTTTGCGAAGGGAAAAGAAGTTCATCAGAAGTCTGAGTCTACATGCAACGTGTCTGACGTCTAACCAGAAATAAGTTATCAAAAACGGACATTTGGCTAGCAGAATTCGCCATAGGACATCTTTCATTCCTCAATTAAAAAGGAATATTGTCTCACCCACAAGTCAGAAGGTGGACGCAGCATTTTTCGTCACCATATACTGCTTGCTCACAAGTTCAATACAGAGTTATCACAAGTTCAATACAGAGTCATCATAAATTCAAATCACTCGAAAGATCATTATTATCTGAAGTCAAGCAAAAGAGCTCAAAAGAGGAATCGCATATTTATAGCAAGTGGAACACCCTCTTAAGCGCATTCTATGAAGCAGACTATATATATATTTTATGAATCACGACTACATATGCAAGGTTATGAGTCTACGTATCACTACCGATTCGTGAAGATATCCAGTCTGGCCAGTACCCTCGGGAGATTAGACAACAGACCTTTTGTTCATATGACAGCTATTAACTGTTGATCTACACTACAGAGATATACTCAAACAGTGAAGGAATATACATAGATATCTCGTCAGCGTTCTCCGTACGACAACAGTTCTCATCAGAACGTCCTCAGCTTAGAGGTACCCCACTCGACATAACGTATAACAACTTGGGACATTTTATGCATACATGTGAATCCTCATATCTAGGAGAAGCATTTAGAGACACATGGACTGTGTAGAGTACTCACCATTTTGGTAACACGTATCATATCACATCATCATTTCACTTTGCACCAGTTCATTCTTAATTAACTATTACTTAATTAACTGCAATTGTATTATCTCATCTGTGTGTTTTGTGTGAATCGTCTTTCACCATCATCACGTTCTAACCATTACTAACCCTATATGTATGGATATTTCATTAATAAACCCAACGATCGTTTGATCATTATCTAGTTTGTTAATGTATCACTCGTGCTGTCGGTGTTACATATTCACCTATAGGAACCTTTCTCTACTCAGATGAGGTTGGGGGCTTTTTCTTTACGGGATCTAAGGGCAGAAGCTAAGGTCGTGGGGAAATAGAACTCTTTCCATAATTAATTAGAAAACACTGTCTAGTGGAAAGCATTCGCATTCCTGTCTTCTTGTCCCTATCTCGAATAGGTCTTTTTTTCTTTCTTAACGAGCCAATTTCTAGAGACCTTATATCTAATATCTCATAGACTATTCCTGGCAAAAGCTACTGTCGTAGTTGCCCCAGTGACTCACCACACGACATAATGATTGTTCATTATCCTTATCGAAATATTTGGCACATTACCATGTTTAAGCAGCGTCAATGCATCTCTGCTAATTGTTCCATTATTGCTTAGGATCAATGCCTAACATTCACGTCATAACTTTGTCTGTATAATATTCTCAGTTTGGCATCACTAGCCAAGCTACACTAGTCATGTCGCTTTCATTAGCGTTATACATTAACTTCGCGTTCGTAATTCCGGAATATCGCGTATATAAATCCTTGCGTTTTATCCCTAACGCTTTACACAATTATGGACTCACCGGTCCTTATACACATATTATTATATCAGCTTTAATAGCCCACATATTGACGGTTATATGCATTGGCCAGTGGCTCTGCCACATAATTCTAAAACACTGCCAAATGCCCGAATGCTACACTAAGACTGTGTTTGTTACTAGGCTTCACGCGTCATCCAACGCATTACGCGTACCCTTTGAAGTCTAACTAGTTGAGGTGTTGCAGGATGCGACCATCCAAATCAAGATAAAACCAAAATGCTCGCAAAACCATACAACAATCCTCAACATCTATGCCCCTCGATCCAAAACGTGACACCTGTTGCACGTGTGAGGTCGGTGGAGAATATATATCATATAAAGAATTAATCTAATATATAGAAATAATGCGTAAGCATGAAAAAAGTCAATAAATACGTTAAACTAATGCACTAGTAATAAACTAAACTAATGTCAAAATGTTCATATATGATAACAGAATTATGAACTCCTTGATAATAAATCCGCTAAGTGTTTGTCTGTTCCAGCGATCGGCAGAATAGTGAACGCAAACTCCTGCAACAGAAAGTACCATCTGGGGATTCGTGCATTTCTAAGTGTGCGAGACGTTATGTATGTCAGCGGACTGTGGTCTGTCTGTACATAGAAGTGGGTGCCCAGGAGGTATCTAGAAAGTTTTTCGAGGCACCAGACCACAGCCAGAAGCTCTCGTGCACCCATCGCATACTTCTGTTCTGCAACTGATAATTTCCGTGAGACGTAATAACAGGGATGTGGCATACCCCTGTACCACTGCAGCAAACATCCACCTATGCCACACATGGAAGCATCTGTTCGAAGAATGAATGGAAGCTTTAAATGTGGTAGGTAACAGTAAGATGGGGGGGGGGGGTGTGAAAACAAGTCCTTAAGTTTTATCAAAGCAACGTTACAATCCGGTGTCCATTTAATAACTTTGGGACTACCTTTGGCAATCAATGTAGTCAAAGGAGCAGATATTTGTGCAAAATTAGGAATAAATTTGTGATAAAAATTGATTAAGCCTAAGAGGTTCCTGACTTGTTTCTTTGTGTGAGGAATAGCATTATCCAATATACGTTTAACAGTAGTGTCATCAGGATATAAATGATGGTTACCTATAATAATAAATAATAATAAATTCTTTAAGCACCAAACACGGCGCATAAGGCAGAAACCAGTGCTCTCCAGGTTGTACGTTGTGACGCCACTCCTCTTAGCTCTTGCACATTGTTTAATCCCAACGTTCTTCCTTCTCTTATTATTGTTCTTCTGAGTGTTTCTTTTGGTCTTCCTTTTTTCCTCTTACCCTCAGGAACCCAAGTGAGTGCCTGCAATGGTATTCTGTTGTTTTGCATTCGTAGGACATGACCGATATATGACCATCGTCTTTTCCTTATGTAGTTGGAGACATATTTCTGCCTAGAGTCTTCTCTTATTTGTCGATTAGTCTTGAATTCTTTCCAACTGATGTTCATGAGTTTTCTAAGACATTTGTTCTCGAATGTATTCAGCTTGTTCTCCAATGATTTTGTTATTTTCCAACTCTCACAGCCGTATGTTAACACTGAGATAACATTTGAATTAAACAGACGAAGCTTGGTATGCATATTCAATGATCGTAATTTCCAAATGTTAGATAATCTATACCTATACCTATACGGTGACCTAGAAATGAGATCTCCTGACAACTAATTTGGACCTTGGAAGGTCGCACTGTCAAACCATGTTGGCGTAACGTAAGAAGAAGTGAAGACAACCCACTAATGTGATCTTCCCAAGAATCGTGGAAGAGACAGATGTCATTGATATAAGTGATGACGTCTTTACGATCGCCAAGAAGGTGGCGCATCATGCGCACGAAAGTCGCAGAAGCGTTTACAAGGCCGAAGCACATGTAATGCCATTGGAAAAGTCCAAATGGAGTTGTAAACGCCGTAAGAGGTTTGGCATTTTCAGCAAGGGGAATCTGCCAATATCCTTTCCACAGATCTAATTTACAAAAGTAAGTAGCATGTGAAACATGAGATAGTAGATCTTCTAACAACAGTATTGGTTCAGCATCCGTAAACGTAATGCTGTTCAAACACCGGAAGTCAATACAAATAAGTAACGAATCATCGTTCACAAATCAGTAAAGATAAAGGTGGAGATAGTTCGGTGAAGTAAGCAATTAAAAGATAATGCAAGTAGCAATATGATGACAGACATAACAGATATAATATCTGAAAAGAAAGAAATGCCGATATTACTGAAATAGATTATATCACGTGCAAAGAGATATAGGAAATAGTATAATAGACCATGGATGTATGGAAGAACAAAACATCTGGTAAAGAATGACGAAAAATGCCCTCACAAACGCAACTACAAAGTGCGTGGTGTAGAGTTTTGTACGAGTTGTGCGTCTAAATAATGGTGTGCAAAAAGAGAACCATTCTTGAATTTGACAGCCTTATGAGTATCATAGTACCGAGAAAAGCGAACAAATGCGAGCTGGTGAGAGGAGTGTTGAAGTGCAAATATGCGAACAAATTCAACATCTCCGACATGTGGAAAAAATCTCTTAAGTTCATACCAAGTCGCGCTCGAAGGTAAATTGTGCACCAAGACAGTGCGATGTAGTGAAATATGATCTCGGCCAGATCGGAACGGAGACAGAGAATCAATAAATTTATCATTATTCACTCGGGCCACGTGCGAAGAGAAATTCTCAAGTACATGTAGCTCATTGCATGTCGTAATGGTGTGACAATCATGGTTACACCTGAGATCATCCAGACGAGTATGATTATCAACAACTTCCAAAGGAGCAGATTTCGCATGTCGACGCTCATCTCCATCGGGTGTAGCCTGATGACTCTGAATATGACATGTTGTAATGGTATGACAATCATGATTGTCCACAGAACATACCCTAACAGCAGTTAAGCCAAAAACTGCCAAGTTACTATATTGAGCCTGGTGTACAACCTCACCCTCAGGCGAAACTTGCTGATTGTAGATACCATGAGTTTTATTGTCATTCAAAACCGTTTCATTTATCTGAAGTCTGTTAAAATCATTCTTTCTAACATTTGTATCAGCAACATCAGTTGGTGTGTCCGCACCAATGCCAAGAGATATAACATTATCTATTACTAAGTTAGGTGGTTGAGCCGTATCTTCAGCTTTCTGTTGTGCTCTGGTTACAACAACATTCGCCACCAGTGGGTGCGATTGAACCCACTTTGCAATCTCCTGTGGATATATATATATATATATATATATATATATATATATATATATATATATATATATATATATATATAATTTCAGCAACATGATCTCTTAAGCCGCAGGCGTCTACTGTGCCTGTAAAGAATGGTGTATCAATGTGAACCCGTGCCACCGGGAACCATTCCGTATTACCACCAAAAGTATCACATTTAACAGATTTTCATGTAAAAGCAGAGGCATCAGTTAAAGATTTTCGGATACCAATTGTCGTACATTCGGAATCTCGAAGGACTGTTACTGGTTGAACATATAAGTAAATTTACATATAACTCACAAAATTATAATATAAAATATGCACATGCTGATGTAATCATCACTCACTTCCTGCTCCATTCGGAGTCTGGGGTTACCTCTGCTTTTGGTTCCCTGTGAGAATTAGCATGAAGCAATCACCAGTGCTTGCTGTGGTGGTTTATGAATATACTCTTTTCATATGCTGAGGTTGCCAGCCTCGTATGGGCTTTTACAACCACCAGCAAGGTCAAACATGTCAAATTTAAAGTGTAAAATATATGTTACAACTTACCCCAAACTAGTTGGGAACTCTAGATTTCTTGCGCAGTAGAATAGTCTTGGCAACTTGATATAGATGCCTAAACCACGCGTCACGGGTATTATTTCTTGTTATAGTCCCTCTGTGACTTTTGTGAATAGGTTCTGTATGAGTCCGGTTTCCGTATTATCGGGTAGGTTTTCCTTGATGTAGTGTTCAGAAAGAGTTCCGATATGTGTTTTGTCTGGCCCTATAAGGGCAGAACCCTAACTCTATTCTTTCATGGCTTCAATCCGAGCTGTCTCTTTGACGATTCTGGAATGCAGTGTGTTTTAGCCTCCGAATGTGCTAGGTTATATTGCAGTTTTCCTGCTCACGCTTCCACCTGGCGTTTCCTACAAAATTTCCAATCAGAATAAATGTTTATTTCTGATTCTCATATGATCCAATCCATGAGCAGAATATAGTGGGTCGGGGTGTCACTTATTTTACTTTCCGTCGCGTGTTTTAAAATATCATTTTAAAATTTAAACACATTACCTCTTCTCCAATATATGCCCGACTTCTTCCGCCCCTCTTAGAAAACCTTTCAATTACGATTTGTAACATCGCCTGCAGATAATGTCATCGGTAATTTGTCTACCCAGACGGGGTTTTCTGTAATAATTACACAGACAATGTCTGGACGGAAGTGAGTTAAGCAATTATCACCTGTACTTTCCTGGTCCCCAGAAGTATAAGCTGCAACATATCGTTGCACCGAGACATCTTTGCAGACAATACCTGGTCTTCCTTTTGTATTATCCACCCAAATGTCTGAACGCTTTTGTAGAGAACAATGCCCCCAGACGGGCATGCGTGTCTGGCGGTAAGGATTTCTTAGAATGTCACCAACACTTTCCGTTTACCGAATGAAGTTAATCTGGTTCAACAACTTAAGCGAGTATAATTAATCATTAAGGATGGTCAATTAGCCGTGAAATAACACTATCGCAGTATGAACAGAGGTCAACAAATCTAAGGCGCGGCAATGGGGCAGGTTTATGTCCATAAAATGAAGAAATAAATGGATAAAGTAGGAGGGAAAGAAGGAAAAGTAAACGTACACAACCGAATTCCGTCACAAAGGACTCATGTAGTTGCTGACACACGAGAAGGGAACCACATTTTTAAAACAATAAGTAAATGTTTGAATTTCATTCTCACCTTTTAATGATCGCACAATATTTGTTTGCGGTGCCTGGTCACAATGCAAACGTTGATATGCATTTGTCATTGAAGGGAAGTCATTGAACACAAGACAGGAACATGTTCAATGTGGATTCCATCAACGGAATTTTGCTTCTGCAATATAATTTAAAAGAAGTGTAGTACGGTCAATTATCATGAATCCTTTAAAGAAAATAATGAATTTTTGAAGAGATAATGTCGACAAAACATATATAAATAAATCAAATCAAATAATTTTATCAGTACTTATTAATGTGGAAAGCTAATTTTTTATTTTAAATTATTTAATTTTTGTCTATCCTTTATAAAACTAGAACTAACTATAACCACCACAATCATGTATTATTAGATTAAAATTAATAAGTCCTTTTTTGTTCTATTTTTTGTCTTGTACTGTCCTCTAGTACCCCAAAAAAGTCAGACATTGTCCTCTTATTGTGAAAAACGATATGGTCACCCTCAGAAAAGCGGTTCTTTTATATTGATTGATGATTGTTAAATCACATATACATACAGACATACATACATAAATTTAATTTTTGCAGCTCTGGTGTTCATGCTGGCGATGGCACTTATCCTCAGATGTACCCTAGTAGCCTGTAAGTAGCCGCAGTTGTTAACGGTTGCAACGGCGATAATGATAAGAAAGATAAGAAATAATGGGCGGAGAATGATGGTAATGATTTTCCTTTTCGCCCTTTATGGAGCAAGGTGCTGCCAATGTTGCTGGGACCTTGCAGGAAGTCTACTTAAAGTATTCGCATGATTTTGTAGCGATAGTTTCTGTAGCAATTTGTTTTATAGGATGCGGTTGCCAGCTCCCATACACAACGTCAGATTAGTCGCTTTATAAATTATGCCTGAGGGAGCTGAAATCTTATTCTTTCTTCATCTCGCAAGAGACCCCCCTGCCCCCCATTCCACACGGGGCAACAGTAATTATAGATTTGTTTAATTGATGAACATTTTTCTTTGACACGGGAGCTCGAAGACCGTGCAGTTAAAAATTCAGTTTAGTTAAAAAAAAACTACACCAGGCCACGTATTACCAAGGCCCAAAAGGGGAGCAAAGAATTTTAACGCTGTGACCTATCATGCATGTCGTAGAAGACGGCTAAAGGGTGTTGGACACGGGGCTGGCTACGTATTCTGTAAATACTTGAAACAAATAAAACTTTAGCAACAGTTGTATGACAAGATCGCCATTGTGGAACTGATGACAAGAAACAGACAAGTGCCAGTGGAACGAGAAATGAGAAGAACACGTCGGCAGTATATTGAATAAACATTGAGGACAGTTATTGTGATAGCATTAAGGGCAGTCCTTGTTCTGGAATAACCCATGGGGAGTGAGATAGAGGTAGACCAAAAAAACACATGGAGAAAAGAACTGGAGATATGAAATGGATACAGAAGTTATAGAGAGTAATTGAACACATTGAAAGAATGGCACAGGTTAATGAGGTTTGTCATGAATTCCCTGACGGACTCGCGTAGTCCCCGACGGTCTTTGATGAGGCAATGAAGAAATATGAATACTGCACTCTGAGGCATGTCGTACAAGGCGACTAATATTAAGTTGTTGTTGTTTAAATAGGGCTGCTGAGCTTCTCGCTCGTTTGCAGCCAATAGCAAGTTGAAGACATCTTGATATTATCTAAACTGAAGATACTAATACTAATATGAGGTTGTGCACGGAGCTGGCAGCCTCATCATGTACAAGAAATTGATGCAGAAGCCGCAGCTACAAGAGCACGTGAATGTTTGGTGCAGGCTTTCTGCAGGAGGACAAGCTGTAGTGGTGGTTCCATGCTCTGTAAGACAAAATTATGATGATGATGAATTCACTGGTCGCCTATGTTCCTTAAGGGGTTAAAATGTAATCAATATGTTGTATACAGTATATCTTTAAAAATTACCGCCCTGTTCTATTTAATGTCTTTTTCTTATTTTCTCTCAACACGATATCAGATAGAATATTACGACGTGGTTGGAGAAGTGTTGACACATGATTGGTCACGTCTGCAATATACGTAAGTTCTGTAGTTCAACATTTTTATGGAGATCTCCTTATGTAGTTGGGATCCGCGGTAGCGCGTTGGTTAGTGCACTAGCTTCTTAGCTCGGTGGTCCATGGTTCGATCCCCAGTTGAGGTGGAATTTTTTTAGACCGCAAACGGTTCCGGGGTCGACCCAGCCTCATGAATTGGGTACCAGAACAACTCTGGGAAAGTTAAGGCGGCCGGCGTGATGCTGACCACATCACCCCTAGTGTGCCAATGGTCAAGAAAATATGGGCCTAACACCATATTCCCAATATGCCTCAATGGGCGTGTAACGAGATCCTTTACCTTTTTTACCTTTATGTAGTTGTGTAGTTTTTGTAAACATCATTTTTAGAGATCTTCTTGTGTAGTTTTTGTAAACACCATTTTTAGAGATCTCTTTATGTAGTTGTGTAGTTTTTGTAAACACCATTTTTAGAGATCTCTTTATGTAGTTGTGTAGTTTTTGTAAACATCATTTTTAGAGATCTTCTTGTGTAGTTTTTGTAAACACCATTTTTAGAGATTTCTTTATGTAGTTGTGTAGTTTTTGTAAACATCATTTTTAGAGATCTCTTTATTATGAGAAATAATGTGACAAATGAAATCAGATTCTAAATAAGAACACAAAAGGATAGAGGAGCTTTCGTTGCATTGGGAAATATAAAAATAAATCAAGTCCAACACAAAAATCACAGAATCTTTAAGTCAAATGTCAAGTCAGTCCTATTGTATGGCTCGTAATCACGGAAAACAACAACCATAAAGCTACAGACTTTCATAAATGGGTGCTTCCGTGTTTAGAAGGATTGAAGAGGCCTGGCGAGATGACTAATGTAGAAAACAAGACAAGTGCCAGACAGTCAAAAGATTGGAAGAAGACACTGGCGACGGACAGGACACACATTAAGGAAACCTGTTGATAGTATTACAAGGCAGTCCTTGTTCTAAAATCCCGAAGGTAGGAGACTTAAAGGGCGACCAAAGAACACATAGAGAAAAGGAGAGAATAATTGAAGACAGACATTAAGTTGATGAAGAAGATATGGAAATACCTTGAGAGCTGATGACACGTGACATGAAGATTTGGAAATACCTTGAGAGCTGATGACACGTGACAGGAAGATTTGGCATACGTCTGCTGAAGGCTCATGCTCCCTGGGGCAGCTGAAGGATGATGATAGTGATGATAATGACGATGATGGTGATGATAGCCGGACTGCACTGGAAGAAACATTCCAACAAGACGTGGACTCACACATATGTTTTGACAGCGACATTGACACATTTGGAGCAACGGACAAAGACATGACAATAAGAATGCAAAAGACAGTAGCAGTTTTAGTCTTACTTTTTAAAATCTCTTCTTAAATAAATGACGCGGAAAGAGGAACAGCACCAGATGAGCTTCGTTGGTCTCCACACATGTCCACCATTTTGGCAATTATTCAGTGCTAACGTTATTTTAAATCTGTGTTTTATTCACATTATAATATTATTTACACCTGTGTCACGGATTGTCTCCCCTGCTTTGCAGTAGTGGTCCAACAGTGGCCAAAACTCAAGAGTATCTAAAATGGGTCGTCGAAAGTGGCTACCTTCTCACAAGATTACTCTTGGCAGAGATGTAGATAGAAGTGCAATGAAGCTTCTATCCTAATGGGAGTCTTCACAAGATAATTCAGAAGTCAAGAACCATGGGCATAGGGCTGAGCAATGGTTAACTTATATCTGATCCGTCGCCTTTAGTGAAGAATTAAGCAATGTTTTTAACCCGTTCAAGCCCCCAGTTGGTGTAATCCAACGAAATTCCTTTTATAAGTAACGGCACTATAGCTGTAAATATATATATTTATATATAGATCTATGTTTTGAAGAATCTTGCTCAAACGTTCACTTTCATATACATAAAAACTGAATCGACTATGAATGTTTAGTTTTAAAACAACGTGTAATAAATTTAATAATGAATTAATCTTTAACAGTTAAAATAAGGAAGAAATGATGAATTTTGCGGTAAATACAAGTTTTCGTCACGGAGACGTAGGTGAGGATTTATCAAAGTCCGTTGCTTTCGCCTTTTTTACAAGAAAACGTAACTCTAGGTGAATCCTGTCGTCGTGGTTTTCGTCACTTCTTGGTGATGAGTGTACTTCTCTCACACGAGTGGCGTAGTAACTTCAGTACTTCGAACCATCTGATAGCTTGTAACCACAAGTAGTCTTGTACCACGAACTGGGTATTGTTACGATAATACCCCAGTTCACCTGGCGGAACATAAATAAGTCTGAGGAATGGTCATAGTAAAAGAATGTAAGGGCAATAAATATGCCGAATTGGTGAGAAAAAGGAAGAAAATGAAATGATACTGCCATAGGGCTGAAGGTGTGAGAGATCACACAAAAGAGCATGTTCAGAAATTCTGTGACAACCTGACTGTAATTTGTGGTAACAGTTGACAGCAGGATGCGTTGTATGTGTATTTCTTGACAATTTACAGTGTATTTATTTTTTGTCGGAAGTTCTCACGTGTTGATTTTTTTAAAATCCTTTTTTTAAAGCTTTTGTTTTCTTTCCTTATTTTTATTTTTCATGTGAATTATTTCTTTAGGTTTACTGGTTTTCTTAGTTTTTATTTAATAAATATTATACAAATTTGCCATCCAAATATCGGGTTTCATGGTTCTTGAACATTCCGTTTCAGACTTCCTCTATTTTTCCAAAGTTTAAACATTTTTTTTTTCAGTCTCAGAAGATAATAAATAACATGCTGACAACCAACATAAAATCCCAGCAAAAATTAGCTGGCATGTTCTTCGCCCCCCCCCCCCCCCCCCACCCCCCCCCCCCCCCCCCCCCCCCCCTCCACATGGAGCATAGGCCTTCAATCAGTTTACTTGAAGCTCTTCCTGTCCCGTGCCACGTGGGCAAGTCCTGTCAATGTCTACTATATCCTTGTTAAGTCTGTCTCCATGACCTGGTATCTGTCACTTTTTTCAACTTAAGTAGCGAGAATGGACTTAAAAGATCCTCTTTAATCCAGAATGCGTTGTTTCAAACCCCTTTTCAATCTCTTCTGTTGAATTTCCGGCGTTTGTCACGGCTGTGGCTCACCAACCCAGTGGCATCACAAAGCATTCGCAAAGTGGGAGAACTCTCAAAGCCTCGCACAAGTAGGTACATTATGGATAGTAGCTTCTTCATAACAGCGTCTGTCAATCGGTGGTACACATACATTTGAAACATATTTGAATAAAAATAGTTTTTCAACGTATTTAAAATGACAGAAAATAATCCATTATTCATAAGTCAAATGATTACTTTCAAGACGTCACAGGAAGCACGTGCTTTTATAAGGCATATTCGAGACCAAAAACATCAACGCTAGTTTTATTGTAGAACGGAAACATTGACACAGGTGACTGTGTCATCATGGCCAGGGAAGACTGTATTCAAAAGCAATGCCGAATGTTGCCGCTTGCAAGCCTTTGTTGGTGCAGACAGATTAGTCAAACAATGTTTCTTGTGTGAGTCCACAAAATAATTTACTGTTTTTATAATTTTCAGATCATGGATTCATTTAAGTCTGGTTCATCCATTGCACAACCTCCCTGGTATCTACGACTATATCGCTGCTGCTCAATCCGCGTTTGCTTGTGTTGTTCTCATATTTAAATGAAAGGCAGACGTGAGTTTGTTTGTGTTCGAACATTTACTCTAACAGAGTTTCCGCACCAAGGTCACTATTCCACTCAAGAGGAGTTATAGATCAGCACCAGGTCACACCAAACAGACTCAGATTGCAAGACAATGCTGAAATTTTCTTGCAATTTTCGACAGCTGCCTTGAGAGACTGTATGGGCGGAGGCAAATGATATTTGAAAATGTAACAAACAAAGGCATAATCTTATATTGCCGTAGCTTGGCAAGAATTAAGTCAATTTAAACGGATTTGAGCAAAGAGGAAACTAAAAATTAGCAGATAGAACTGAGAAAGCAGTTACGTCAACATTATTTTGTTTAAAAATCCTTAACATTTGACTACATCAGAATAAACTTGATCTGCTAATGCATCACTGAAGCGTCATTTTATCTTCTTCTCAAAGAACTGATTAGATAGACCACAAGGGAGCCTAGTTTTCTATTTACGGTATTGGTGCAAGTCGTTGTGATTAAGATTTCTTTTTTAATGTAATGATTAGCAACGACAATTTAGTCTAGTTTTTTGTCACAAAGATGACAAACACCTCTCTAGCAAAACTTTTCGTTGAGGAAGTGTTAAACGTCGCTCTTTCTAAATTCCTGACCATGGAGATGACAAATAATACTTAAGGACCATTTCTCTTTATGAAAGTTGTCAACAACACTGAATAAATTTTTCGTCACAGAGGAAATAGATAATTCTTAAGGAGAAACTCCTCAGTCACGGATGAGACCAAACGACGCAGTTGTTAAATTTCTTGTCACAGAGATGATAATGTTTTTAGACCACTTACTCGTCACATAGATCAGAAACAGCTCTACAGCTCATGTTCTTGACTTATGGTTAATAAACAATGCTCTGTCCAATGCAGGATCCTAGATGTAATAAACAGTGCTACGCCAGATTCACCGTCCTAAAGATGATAAACAGGACTTTATGCCAAATGTCTTATCACTCGACCGATGAACAACGAATCTAGTCAATTTTCCACACGCGGAACTGATAAACAATAGAATAGTAAATTATCTGGTTATGTACAGGACAAACAGCGGTCAGAATTCTGGTTTATTGTCGCGGACGTCAAAGAAAGCTCACCAGCCTGTTTCCAAGTCATGAGTATTAGAAACAACTCTTTGGCCACGATTCTCGTTACGGACGTAATTATCAAAGTTATAAGTCGTTTTGTTGTCACGGAAGTAATAATCAACTCTGTAGGCAAAATTGTTGTCACAGACGTGGTACTCAACTCTGTAAATATTTTTGTCGCCGGGGACGTGGTATTCAACCCTGTGGGCAATTAAGCTGTCACGGACATGGTAATCAACTCTGTAGGTAATTTTTTTGTCACAGGCGTGCTAATCATCTCTTTAGATAATTATGATGTCACGGATGAGGTAACTAACTCTGTAGGCAATTATACTGTCACGGACGTGGTAATTAACCATGTAAGCAATTTTTTTGCCACAGACGTGGTAATCAACTCTTTAAGCAATTCTGTTGTCATGGACGTGGTAATCAACTCTTCAGGCAATTTTGTTGTCACAAAAGTGATTAACAAATAGAATAGACAAATATCTAGTTTTATTAAGGACAAACAGCGGGTAGAATTCTGGCTTATTGTCGCGTACGTCAACGGAAAATTCTTAGTCCATGTACAAGTCATGGCTATTAAAAACAACTCTTTGGCCGAGATTCTAGTCACAGACGCAATTATCAAAGCTATAAGTCGTTTTATTGTCACGGACACAATAATCAACTCTGTTGGCTATTGTCTTGTCACGGACACGGCAATCAACTCTATCTGCCACAGTGTTGTCACAGACATGATAACCAACTCTGTTTGCAATTTTGTTTTCACGAACGGGACAACCAACTCTTTAAGCAGTGTTACTGTCACGGACGCAGTAATCAGCTCTATTGGATATTGTCTTGTCACTGACGTGCTAATCAACACCGTAAGCAGTATTCTTGTCAAAGAAGTGATAATCAGCATTTTAAGCAATTTAGTTGTCACGGAAGTGATCGAGAATGCAAAAGGACAACTTAAACGGGAGGAACGTTTACAGCTTTTGAGACCAGTTTGTCGCCAATACGATACAAACAACCATTTAAGAGCCGTTTATTGCAATGGAAGTTACGATGAAAGATCTGTAACATTTTTCCGCTGTGATCGTGGTAAACAGAGCTCTTTGCCCATTTTCTTTTTTTGGTCATAGTATTAATAAACAGAGTTCTTTGCCCATTGTTTTTTTCTGGTCATAGTATTAATAAACAGAGTTCCTTGCCCATTTCCCTTTTTCTCTGGTCTTAGTTATAAATAAAGCAACTTATCTTTTATAGCTTGAGAAACAACCATGGTCTCAACATAGCTTTGAAAAACCACTTTTAATCATAACTATTATAAACAACTCTAAAGCCCTTAATCTAAACATAGTTTTGATGAACAACCCTAAAGATCATTTTCACAATATACTTTTGATAAACAACGTTAAAGTTAAAGTTTTTGTTTAAATACAATGATAATAAACAACGTTAAACTCATTGTCTCTTTTTAGCTTTCATAAGCAGCAATAAAGTCTAGTTATGTTATCATAACTGATATCAGACCCTATCGCTCATGTTTTTTTCTAAGACGTGAGAAAAAACGAAAATCAACTTTCTCATCGTAACATGATAAACAACCATAAAAGGTCATTTTACGTCATATATATTAATAAATAATTTGAACGCCCATTTTCCTAGCATGGCTTGATAAACATCGCTAAAGCCCATTTCCTCGTATTCGTGTAGAGACGAGATCGTTCTAGTCCAGTTTAGCCATCAGTGTGGAACGTTCAGTGTCTCTCCCAGACATTAGATGTTGTCCTACTCCGGTGGTTTACCATGGTAGAATCGATAATCTTCGAACTAACATCACACACGGCGACTTTACCACGCTGATTCAACCGACTATAATTATCAGAAAAGACATGTCATTTTTGCCGTTATCGATATCTCAATAAAGTTCAATTATGTGCCGACTTCAAAACGTTTGTTTCTTACATTAATAAGCAAGCCTTCTTTACCAATAAACATGTTTGCTTTTAAATGAGCTATATAAAGCGCAAGTCAAAGGTCACACAGCCATGTTTGAATTAACCACGTGACTGCTGTCGCTTTTTGTTTTTAAAAACAGAGTAACCCCCAGGATATGGTGGTTTCTAGTTTCTGATCACGTGCCTTTTTCTATTTAAGGTATACATAATTCCAGTTTGTGTGTCAGTTCTGAAGGAAACAATGCTATCAGTTCTAGTGTCTTTCTGCGCATTGTGATTTGTTCATAAAGATAAACTACTGGTTGTGAGTAGTATGCATACATACATACATACATACATACATACATACATACATACATACATACATACATACATACATACATACATACACACATACACACATACACACACACACACACACATATATACATACATACATACATACATACATACATACATACATACACACATACACACATACACACATACACACACACACACACACACACACATATATACATATATATACATATACATACATATATATACATACATATACATTATATATATATAAATATATATATATATATATATATATATATAATAATATATATATATATATATATATATATATATATACACATACATATTTTACAATAGGTAGACAACAGTTATACAACATATATACATATAAACGATAAAGAAAAAACACTAGTCTAAATACATTTTATATTTTTATTGACAAAGAGAAACACCTCGTTAGCGTC
The DNA here is from genome assembly GCA_024509875.1 of Oreohelix idahoensis. NCBI lineage: Eukaryota > Metazoa > Mollusca > Gastropoda > Stylommatophora > Oreohelicidae > Oreohelix > Oreohelix idahoensis. The sequence continues at coordinate 32,185 of JAMPIV010003381.1, read as the reverse complement.
CGGGGTGATTGTCTATGGAATAGTTGATGTAGGATAGGGTTACTGACGTCTAACCTCACTACTACGGTCGTGCCTGCCATACGACTAGGAGCTCTCAGAGTCTGAGCACAGTCGTTTCGGATTACTTGGCGAGTCTGTAACTATAAAAGTTTATTGATTTCACCACTTCTACGCATATACACCCAAGTTGTGGGAACGGGGCCAGGGGTAGTCATCTTCAGTGAGGTGTGATCGCGAGTGTCTGGCCGTTGGTCGCCCAAGTGTCTATTTATATGAAGGAAAACTAGGTTAATCTGGTTTTTGAAACGTATCCAGACTTGTTGCGCGCTAACAGGGGGCTGATTAGTCGAAAAACTAATCGATCATTGAGGTGTTGTTTAGACGAAAAGGGCAGCAGGACCCGCCGCATAGTACCGCCCACATCCATTATAATATAGAGCGACCCAGTGGTCACCAGGTCGATAGCTAGGGTCAAAATTGATGACGAAAGCAGCCGTCTTGGTCGGATCGATACGTTGAGGTAATTGGTCGCGAGCTAAAACTTTAACGACCCCAGTCCGTGTAACAAATATGTCTGACAGGAGTATGGCATGTATCTCGTCTGTATTCATCGTTTAAGCGGTGTAGTCTGTCAAAACTTGGCGCGATTTCGTTATTTCCAATATCGAGTCTTGCTCGGCGTATACGATGAATTGTAATGGTTCGGTGTGCTCGCGGAGAATTTAAGTTCTATTGAGAGAGGTCCCGACTTAGCCATCTTGAACTGGTCACCGTCCAGTAGACTGGGGATGAGGTCAAATGCGTATAAGGCGTAACCACTCTTAAAATATCTATATTCAAGATCGTTGCCGGCGTCTTTGCCAATCAGCCCCATGGCTAGATTCGTGCCAAAGAAGGCTCTCACGTACTGGTTGTGATCATAATTCATTGACAAAGGCTTACCACTAACGGTTCTTTCATCCGCGCTGACATTTAAATATATCAGACCAAAATTAGCGAAGTTGAACGGATTAGCTGTGTACGAACCGTTAAAAGCGGTCGAAGTGACTATGCCAATTACTATCCGTGTCGGGGTTTGACTGAGAAATAGATTATCCTGCATGTGTGATAACATCTCTTTAGGAATAGAGAAAGTTTTTAGCACAACTCGTTTCAAAGGGTACTTGGCATTACCTAGCAACAAGGCTTTCTCGTGCGTTAGAGAGATTGCCGGATTTAATTTGGCTTTCTGTACAACCAAGGCCGCATAAGTTATAATCGATTTATAACCACCAGCGTGGTCGTGTCCTAGCACGCTGAACGCATCTTTAGACGGAGTGAGTTTCACTTTAATGGTCACACCGTTTAACATATAGCGATCTTGCGCGAAAATATCTGAATGTAACCGACCCATCATATCAATGTACTGAGAACCAGCCGCTATATTTCGACGTAGCCTTAGTCCGTTGTTATTATCGCCCTGTGTTTCCTCAATAGAGTTTGGCGTGTCTTTGTAAAACACAGCCGCTGTCATATGACCTCACTTGGCTTCCTCCCCGTAATTCAACGTGGCTTCCATGTGTGATGATATACATTGATACACCTATAAAATTTGTAGTATTTATAAGTCAAAGTAATGTAGGGATAATAATGGTGAAGTTGTAACGTTTCGTTTTCGCACACGCCAGCAATCGTATGGATTTTGCAGGCCGTCTTGTAGAATAAATAGTACTATCGTTTTCTAATGCCTTGGAAAACTATTTATAACAGTTTGATACGAAAGGTTTATTCGTCCAGAAGGAATGCGAGAGAGAGAGAGACGGAAAAATGATACTTTTGGCACGTGTTGGTTTGAACCACAAAATTGTCAGCGAGCGAGCGATATCGCTAGCGGCAGATTTTAAAATACAACGAAAAGCCAATATTTGTTCGTTCTATCGGCACGCAGTTTGACATATATAACCACACACACAGCGCAGTGTCTGCCAAGTACCCTCGTTTTTGCATTCACTATCGGTGACAAATTTTTGCACGCGTTGTTGAAAAGAAGCAGAAGAGGGAGGGTCAAAGTCCAAGTGGGGAACTTTAGGAGTGAGAGGCAAATGTATTAGGCCAAAAAGCAAGTCTATTTTTAACTTGTAATGCCAAAAGCGGACGGACCGACAGACAGAGGTACCCCGAAATTGGGCTGTAATTTTGGCTTTATTTTCAAATTGAAGTCAGAATTGGGAATCGTCCGATCTTATTGGCCAGCTTAGCTAATATTGAGAAGAAAAGTTGAAGGCTCGACGCCATTTGAATTATTGTTCATTGAACAGGACGATTGAAAGGTGATATATATATATTAAAGTAAAAGTAAAAGGCGTCATAGTCTAGCCAGTGGCACGTCTGAAGTTGTGCCAAATCAACGTACCTGTGTGTTTTCATTGAATTTATGGTAAGACAGAAATTATTAATATTTTATTTTAAAATGTGAGTGTGAGATACTGCCATACGACAAATATTACGACTGTAAGTACATAGACTAGGTCCCTAGCCGACTTCTGCAGGGCCTAGAGGTTGATCCATCATATAACAAGCTACAAGAGATGTGGAACTAAAATATTTTATAGGTTGTCACCATGGATCATCTCACCTATCATATTTAATAGAAAAAGATCATTGAGAATGGCAGAGGTGTTGCAGCCATTAGGTGAGAGGAATGTGAAACTGGTACTACTTGTTACATCATTTATGCGGATGAGCTGGGTTGGTCAGAGAGAGCTGACCCATGTCTGTTATTTTAAATATATTATATATCACATCGACCTCTTTTAACGGATCGTATACGGCTAACCCGTTCAATTTCGCTACTTTTGGTCTGACATATTTAAATGTCAGCGCGGATGGTAGAACAGTCAGTGGCAAGCCTTTGTCGATGGATTATGAGCACAATCAGTACGTGAGAGCCTTCTTCGGGACGAATCTAGCTATGGGACTGGTTGGCAAAGACGCCGGCAACGACCTTGAGTATAGACATTTTAAGAATGGGTACGCCTTATACGCCTTTGACCCCACCCCCAGTCTACTGGACGGTGACCAGTTTGAGATGGCCAAGTCGGGCCCTGTCTCAGTAGAACTTAAATTCTCCGAGGTCACGCCCGAACCATTACAGGTCCTCGTCTACGCCGAGCAAGACTCGATCTTGGAGATCTCAAAATCGCGCCAAGTTTTGACAGACTACACCACTTAAACGATGAATACAGACGAGATATGGACTATCCTCCTGTCGGATATATTTGTTAAACGAACTGGGCTCGTTAAAGTTTTAGCTCGTGACCAATTACCTCTACGTATCGACCCGACCCAGACGGCTGCTTTCGTCATCAACACTGACCCTAGCTACCGCCCCGGTGACCACTGGGTCGCTCTATATTATAATGGACTTGGAACTTTTGAATATTTTGATTCTTTCGGACTACCGCCTACACACCTGGACTTGGTTAATTTTATAGCGAGAAACTCTAACAGATCTTTTAACTACAACGCTAGACATTTACAAGATGTAGTTACCAACGTTTGTGGCTTCTACGCCATTTATTTCATCTTGGTCAAAGCTCGCGGTGATACTATGCGGCGCGTCCTACTGCCCTTTTCGACTAGACAACACGCCAACGATCGCTTAGTTTTTCGACTAGTCAGACCCTGGTTAGCACGACACAAGACTGTTTTTCCTTCATAGACACTCACCAAAAGTTGAAGATGACTACACGAAAAAGAACTCGCCAAGTAATCCGAACCGACTGTGCTCTGAGAGTTCCTAGGCGTACATGAAAAAGAAGTGTGGTTAGACGTCACCCATAGATCAACTAATTTTGTCAATAAATATATATAAAATGTATCTAGTGTTTTCTCTTTTATATAGTCTAAATGTTGTAATATATGTCTAAATATATGTATAACTAAATATCGTCTACATATTGTATACCTAAATATTGTAATATATGTAAATATATATCGTATAACTGTTGTCTAAATGTTGTAATATATCGTATAACTGTTGTTTAAATATTATCTGTAAAAACAAACAACACACCATTATCGAACTAATATATCGCTATATAAATAACACACACCACACATTTTATTTATATAAAAAGTCACGCGCCTCCTGCGCTCCACCTGCACTCCACCTGAATACTAACTGTATTTCCTTATATAAAAAGTCACGCTCCACCTGCGCTCAACCTGAATGCTGGTACGTTTTGCGCCTACCCTACTACTCTGATGGCGTGGGCGACGATGTTTGTTCACAACTACCTATCTTATCTATATAGTTTTTGACTTTATAAGCTAGAGTTTTATATTGATTTGATCGGAGTATCAGGGATATTACTACAGCAAGCAACAGATAAGACATTACTTTAGAAAAGTAATATTTGTTACATCTGTGTAAAGTTTGTGTTCTTCTTTCCACTCTGTAAAGTTGCTTTCACACACACACTGGATGCTCTGTAAGGAAGGGTGGTGTGTTGTTGGGATCAGGCATGCTCCAGTCTACCCAGCTGTAAATGGGTAACTCACCCTAGTCCTAAGTTAGGGAAGGCAAAGGCTCCAGGGGAAGCAGGCCCTAAACTTGGTCACTTCAACCGACGCAGGATGGTGTATGTATGCAGTAGAAGTGTAGAGTGTGATTACCGCGAATGGTGTACTGTTCGTGTGCTGACCAATATAATCACTCATACACTTGTGTCTACAAGGCACCAATGCAGACTGCTGGAATCTTTGTTTACTCAATTTATTCAGACGTACACACTGGGACATACGAGTACATCATGGTATGTTGACATATCAATTTGTAGGTATACATAGCAGATCTGAAGTCATGACACATTCAGAAATAATGGCAGTACATCAAAAGTTCAATGTCATGATACATTATGGCCACATCCCCCTATCTGACTAAACGCGTCAGTGAAGGCGGATCGATAAATAACTAAAGTTACTTGACGTCCATAGTTTGTAGCATATATTATGAAACCACGAAGGGGGTTTCTAGCAAGATTGAGATCTCCCTGTCACTGTCCGATAATAAGATAAATAATCTGTTCTCTTGGCAGTGATCAAAACATATGATGACCGAAATCCAACATGGCTGTCTCCCTGAGTTGTCGTTCACTCATTCATAGGAAGGAGAATATAAGCCAGAGTTAATTTATAATGGGTATATAAAGGATTTCGTAAATGTTTCCATACAGCTCTACGGTGATCAGGTTAATTCACGTAGCCATAACCGCTGCAGGAAAATCTGTCATCTTCGTCGATACAAAACACGACACTAGCATAGCGAAGCCCAAAAAGTCAAGCTAGGCCTAACCGACGAGAGATCATCAAAATAGGAGCTGGGATTACCTGGAGTCCGAATCATCTATATACTGACATAAGGAGAGTCTCTAACACAAACTATCGTAGAGACACCATCTCCTTCAGTAGAAAAAATAGAAAACCACTTCGTAAGACATCTTTTTCTGACGAAAGGACCAGCTCTAGAAAAACGTACCCCGCCATTTGTAAGCAGTACATCGGAACTCATCACGACTTGTCAAAACAACTCATACTTCCGCTAGACCGGAATACAAGAATCTAGTCCCTCCTACCAATCCAAAATATACAATATAGGACTGATTCTACTTGTACTAATAATATGTAATACATATGAATTCAGGCCATAAACACAATAAGCAAATTAATATATTTTCTGGCCCTAAAAAATAAGTACAAACGCAAGCGCAATATCCTTGCGCTGGATCAATATCCAGAACGATTACTCCTATAATCAAAAGTGTGAATCAAACATGGATTATCTCGCTTTTACCATAGACAGCATTTTCATACACAAATGAATGAATGTCTATATTTTTCCCATATTAAATAGCCATATCGATTTTTGTAAAATGTGCGTCAAAATATGCACGCAACAGATTACCACACCCCTCGGGAAAAAAAAAAAAATGGTACATTTTTTTTTTTGAAATACATCTAGGAGCAACATACAATAGGCTCACAACGCACCAATAACAATGCGCAGATGATAAGCATAAGTTTTATGACCTTAGAGAAAGTACTTCTCTAAGTATAAATATTTCCAGAGAGGTGTCACCAACGCATACTACAATATTAGCAATGACACAATTTTCACATTAGTTTATACATAAATTCCATCTAAGATATCTTAACATCATGATCATCAAAGACAAAAACATTGAAAGATCAGTGGTGAATAAATATGAATGAACCGCTAAGTAGTGTTACAATCAATATATGATATATTACATATGTGTACACATTTCAACATAGAAACAACTGTATCAAAGTTGTATAATAGTTATGAATCATGTGGGCATCTAGACAAAATATCTGCCATCACATTTTCTGACCCACGGATAGCTCGCACCGAAAAAATGAAATGGCTGTAGAGCAATTGCGTATCGCGTTGATCTCGCGCTCTTCAGATTTTTACTCTGAATAGCCGTAAGAGCTTTCTGGTCAGTTTCCACAATGAAATGCGCGCCCAGAAGAAATCTTTGCAGTTTAAGGATTGACCAAACCATAGCCAATAATTCACGGTCTAGGACCGAGTAATTCTTCTCTGCGGCATTTAATTTCCGAGAAATATACATCACAGGATGCAGAGTTCCAGAGTACTCTTGCATTAGTGCAGCTAGATAAAATCCCGGTGGATGAAGCGTACTACGAAGAATAAATGTCTTTTATCCTTAGAAGGCAATACTAGGATAGGTGAAGTAGAAAACATAGTTTTAACCTTATCCAAAGAGGATTGACATTCTTGAGTCCAATGGACTACATTAGGAGACCCTTTCTTTAGCAAGGAAGAAAGAGGTGACATAATGGAGGACAGATTCGGGATGAATCGTCCATAAAATTGTATTAGACCTAAGAGACTTCGTACTTGCTTTTTAGTCTTAGGAATAGAAATGTTAAGTATCTTACTTGTATTATGGTCTTCTGTTTTTAGGAACCCATGACCAACACGGTGTCCCAAGAAAGATATTTCGCTAAAACCAATACATGCTTTCGATGGTTTCGCTGTCAGGTTATGCTCGCGTAAGATAGACAATAGTTCATTTATACCATTATAGTGATCGTTCCAAGTATCACTGAAAAGACAGATGTCATCAAGATAAGCAATGACATCTGAGCGATGAG
>JAMPIV010003381.1:2500-17500 GCA_024509875.1 Oreohelix idahoensis | reverse complement strand
CCGACAATATTTCGTATTTTCGATTCATTGTTTACACTCCCTTCCTTCAATTCTTGTCATGTCGGGGCTTCATTGACCATCCCTGCTGATTATTGTTATCAGTAACTTTCATTTGAACCCATATTGACACCTGGATCTGTGAAGTGAAATACTGTTTACGTTTTAGTCGTAACACATTTCCGACCAGACAGTGTGAGAGCGCCCGATTAATACGTAAACAACCTTGGAATGGCCACAGTCGATTATCTTATCACTGATATTTTCTGTCAGGCCAGGTTGTTGATAGTGTTGGCTGAACCGGGTGAATGAGATAATCATTTCCGGGCAGATTTGTTGTAGGTAATAGATGCGATAATTATCCATCTTGAAAGAGATCGTCTGTGGTGGATCAGTGGAGTCGAGAGTGTACACACGATCGATAGATAAATGGGAGAGAATACCTTATATGGGAAAGTGACTTGGTAAACATCACATTTGGTGTGTCACACAGGAATTGTCCATGAGAGGTAGTTTCGGGAATATTACCAAAACATTCACAAATTGCATGCTATTGGTTTTGGCATTTGAAATGTTAAAATATAACATTTGTGAATGGACTTGTCATAAGTAGCAATGTGGGCCAAATGTTGCCTTATAATCTAGCGCCTTTTGAGTTTACGGCATTGTGAAATTCAACTCGTTAAGAAGACAGTCAGACAAGCCAGAATAAGGAACAGGATCAGGATTCCACTTTAAATGACTGGACATGTTTGTGCATCTTGTGGACTTACTCTCAAGATAACTCTCCCTTTATTAATACAGAAAGCCCGGAATACTAGGAACCTGAACACTAAGTCATAGTGACATTCTATTTGCAAAATAATACCCCAGACCACGTGTAAAAGGCATCTTAACCAAGTTGCCAAAACTATTTCTCTGAGCCAGAAGTCTGTATAACCTTCTCAATGACAGAAAGACAACAGAGATAGAAACTCATCAATGGTGGAAAAATGATAAATAAAATTATATTAGTACATGAAGTCAATAATGAAAACTTACCCATCTGGCAAACTAAAGCATCATGAAATCGTCACCTTAGTACTGCTTTATTCAATCTCCACCAGTTTGTTTTGAGAAAAAATGCATTCAAAGTTTTTTGGGTATTAGTTGAAAAGAAGGCTGTATCACAGAAAAATGAAATTTTGCATGATGATCCAAACTGGTAACTGTATGAGATATTGTAGTAGATAGAAGATAGATCAAACTATATGATGTCGATTTATGACCTCAGGTCAATTTTGGCCAAAAGTGGACATAGAATAAAGCAGCCTAAAGGTGATGAAATGTCAACTGCATTTTACATTAAGCATATCATCATCATCATCATAACCCTCCACTCTCAAAGGAGCATTGGCCTTCAACAAATACATGCCAAGTCCTCCTGTCACGTGCCATCATCTCAAGTTCTTTCCACGTTCTCCTTATCATTTTCCCCTCTGTTTCCAGCTCTCTTCTCCATGTGCTTCTTGGTCTACCTCTGCTTCTCTTGCCCTGGGGGTTCCAGAACAAGGACTGCCTTGTAATGCTATCAACAGGTTTCCTCAGTGTGTGTCCTATCCATCGCCATCGTCTTCTTCTCATCTCTTGTTCCACTGGCACTTGTCTAGTTCTTGTCATCAGTTCCACGTTGGTAACCTTGTCATACCATTTTAATCCCTCTATTCTACGCAAGTACCCATTTATGAAAGTCTGTAGCTTTTTGGTAGTTGTCTTTGTTGTTCTCCATGTCTCAGAGCCATACAATAGGACTGACTTCACATTTGAGTTGAAGATTCTTATTTTCGTGTTGGATCCGAGTTCTCTTGATCTCCATATATTTCCCAATGCAATGAAAGCTCCTCTTGCTTTTTGTATTCTTATTTTGATATCACTGTCTGTCCCTCCAACTTTGTCTATATTACTGCCAAGATATGTGGCAACCTCATCATACAAGACACACTGCTACAGAAACACTTCTGCTAACAGCACATGAATGCTCTGCTGCAGGCTTACTGCTAGGGGACCAGATGCAGTGATGGCTCCATTCTCCGTGGGGAGCACAAAGAAACATAACATCCTCAAAGAGAAGAATAATATCTATCTGATCAAAATAAAATAAATGAACATAACATGTTAGTGACATAGATTTAAATGTGTTTGTAAAAAGTCAGTTTTTCTATCATCCACATAAAACGTGTTTACCTGAGGCAAACCTCACAAACTGAGCCACGGATGGGCTTATGAGTGCAATCCTGTCTGCAGAATGGTTAAACTGTTCTCTTTCAAAATATCTGGTAACAAAATTTAAAAAAAAATAAATTACACAAGTGTAAGTGATTAGCAGTTGCTAAGTTCTTATTTTTTTCATACCAACACACATTCTGTATAAAAGGCTAAGGTGTTAAAATAAGGTTTCAAAACTAATGGCAAAAAAAGACTTATTTTCTGTCTATTATCTGCTGCTTCTGGTTCACACACAAAATTTATTATTGATTTTAGGTCCAATGCAGGTCATGCTGTCCAGTGTGCTGCATGAAAAACGTATATCTGTTCCCAGCCCATCCATTTTTGTGTGTGAGTATCATGGAGGCCACAAACAGCGTTGTGCTTGATCACATGGACTAAAGTGTCTATATTCTGTCCACATCTTCTTTCTCTGGGCAAAACTACACAAATGGTTGTTCGTCCATCACGGGTGATGAAGACCACTCTGTTCATCCAATTATTTAAGAATATGTTAGGTTAGTCTATGGGTACGAAGGTGACTGAAGAGCCCGATGCGGGCCTGGAAAGATCTTGGACAGTGTGGGCAGGGAATGTTTGCTTCATGTGAAGGTTTTATTTCACGGTCCTTTCTAGCTTGTCTCCGCTGTTCTGCTGCTGCTCTTCTGGATGATTCGCATGCTGCTGCACCTTTACGAAGAGATGTGCGCCAAGCAGTTCGGTCTTGCGCAGCAGCTTCCCATGTGTCTGGGTTTATGTCAAAGGTTTTCAATGACGTCTTTAACGTGTCTTTGAAGCGCTTCTTTTGGCCACCATGGGAGCGTTTACCCTTCTGCATCTCACCATAAAAGAGTATCTTTGGCAGTCGATGGTCTGGCATGCGGACTACATGACCTGCCCAGCGAATTTGTGACTGCATCAGAATAGTATCAATACTAGGGATACCAGCTCTGTCAAGAACGGCGGTATCCGGGATCTTGTCTTGCCATTTGATGTTCATTATCTTCCTGAGACAGACTGTATGGAAGTGGTTTAGCTTCTTTACGTGGCGCCTGTATACAGTCCATGTTTCACATGCATATAGCAGCACTGGAAGCACCGCAGCTCTGTATACCTTCAGCTTTGTCTGTAGACTAATGCCACTTCGATGCCAAACGTTGGTGTATAGTCTGCCAAATGTGCTGCTGGCTTTGGAGATCCTGGTGTTCACCTCATCATCAATGACAATGTTCTGGGATAGTGTGCTACCAAGGTATGTGAATCTGTTCACAACATTCAGTTTCTCACCATTAACCTTGATGACTGGCTCAGTATAAACTGTGCCAGGAGCTGGTTGGTACATGATTTCTGTTTTCTTCGTGTTGATGGTAAGCCCAAAGTTGGCGCAGGCTTCGGAGAATCTATCCACACTATGCTGCAGATCAGCCTCTGAGAAGGAATTGAGGGCACAATCATCAGCAAACAGAAGATCTCTGATGGTGTGTGATTTGACCTTGGTTTTTGCTTGAAGCCTCCTAAGGTTAAACAATTTTCCATCAATACGATAACTAATGTCGATTCCTGTGTCCCCGTCTCTAAAAGCATCAGTCAGCATAGCAGAAAACATGATACTGAACAGAGTCGGTGCAAGTACGCACCCTTGTTTAACTCCATTTGAGACGGGGAAAGGCTCTGATAGCTCACCGTTTTCCTGAACTCTAGCCTGCATTCCATCATGCAGTTGCTGCACTATTGTGATAAATTTCTTTGGGCAGCCGTATTTTGCCATGATCTTCCATAGACCCTCTCTACTGACCGTGTCGAACGCCTTTGTCAAGTCGATGAAAGCTGTGTACAGGTCACAGTGCTGTTCTTGGCATTTTTCTTGTAGCTGTCTTGCAGCGAACACCATATCTGTGGTTCCACGTTCTTTCCGGAATCCACACTGACTTTCAGGTAAAAGACCTTTGTCAAGATGAGCCGTAAGGCGATTCAAAAGGATTCTGGCGAATATCTTCCCAGCGATTGATAAAAGAGAGATGCCTCGATGATTGTTGCAGTCTTGGCGATTACCTTTACGTTTATATAGATGTATAATTGAGGCATCTTTGAGATCGTGTGGGATGGTTTCACTCTGCCACATTTGCTGGAAGATCATATGAAGTTTCTCTATCAGAACTGCACCGCCATCTTTATAAACCTCAACAGGAATTGAATCGGAGCCAGGGGCCTTTCCACTAGACAGTTGACGAATCGCTTTTTTAGTTTCCTCCAGAGTTGGTACATCATCTAATGCTTCATTTATAGGAATTTGGGGCAGGCGGATGACGGCTTCGTCGTTAATAGATGATGGCTGGTTCAAGATATTATTAAAATGTTCAGCCCAGCGTTGGAGAATTTTTTCCTTGTCTGTAATTAGTGTTTTTCCATCTGCATTAAGGAGGGGAAATGATCCTGATGATGTTGGACCATAGACCGCTTTGAGTGCAAGGTAAAAGTTTTTCAAGTCATGGCTGTCAGCAAAGCCTTGGATCTCATCTGCTTTATTACTCAGCCATGAATCCCGCATCTGGCGTAGTTTATGTTGGACGATTCTACGCATGTTGTTGAAAGCGTCTTTCTTGGATGTAGATTTTGGATCATTTAAATATGCTTTATGGAGATGGTGTTTCTCAGCCAACATCTGCTTTATATCATCTGAGTTCTCATCAAACCAGTCATTTTGTTTCTTGATGGAAGGACCCAGGACCTCTGTAGCAGTGTTGTAGATCTGCTCACTTAGGGCTGCCCAATTTGTTTCCACACTTTGGCCGTCTAGCGAGATAGATTTGAGACGGTCTTCTAAGGTGTCAGTAAATGACTGTTTGATTGTTGTCTTCTTTAGTTTGGTGACATCCAGCCTCTTTTGAGTTTTCTTCCCCTGAGGGCGCCTGGCTGGTTGGATACAAACTTTAAGTTTAGATACAATGAGGCGATGATCAGTCCAGCATTCGGCACCACACATGGACTTGGTCACCCGGACATCTTGCCTGTCCTTCTTCCTAACAATTACATAGTCAATTAGGTGCCAATGCTTTGAGCGAGGGTGCATCCAGGAGGTCCTGTTGCGGGTAGGAAGTCGAAAAATGGTGTTGGTGACAAGGAGGTCATGTTCTGCGCAAGTCTGGAGGAGACGAAGTCCATTACTGTTACAGCGACCCACGCCGTACCTACCAATAGTGCCATTCCAGGAGATGTTATCTGAGCCTACTCTTGCATTAAAGTCACCAAGAATGATGAGCTTATCTGCTTTAGGAACTGATGCAATGACTGCATGTAGTTCTTCGTAAAACTTATCCTTGACATCATCCTGGTTTGTCATAGTTGGTGCATACGCGCTAATGATGGTGGCATGTTTTCTTCCATAGAACAGAGGGATCTTGACCGTCATGAGTCGGTCATTTATTCCCTTTGGGGGCCCCGCTAACTTGCTGACAATTGCTGTTTTGATTGCAAATCCAACCCCTGGTTCTCGTCTTTCTTCAGTTCCTCTTCAAATAAATATCTAAGAATAGCAATGAAAAAAATAATGAAGAGTAATTAAAAACTTGCAAAACGTCTAGATGAGTTTATCCTTTCCCTTGTACTGTTACACGCACTGGGGAGATGTGATTTTTCTTCCTGTGGAAGATGTGTTGTTGTGTCTGACCATGTTTCCTCAGGATTTTGCCAACATTTTTCTATCCATCTTTTCTCACAGGCAACCACATGGCCTGAAGGCAGATTTTCTGATGTGAAGGTTTGTGATCAGAGCTGACTTAATTCTAATGTGGTGACCAAGCAGTTATCATAAATATGTTAATTTATGAGCAGCCACTTGCCTTCTACAGATATAGATGGCAACAGCTCATAAGCCCACACTTTGATATCTTGCTTGCATTTTTCTGCTCATTCACCTGGAGTATACATTACCCTTCAGCTCCTGTGGAGCATAGACCTTCCTTCAGTTTACAGCAGGCACTCCTGTCTTGTGTTCGTCCTTTTAAAATGTGTCTCCAATTCCTCCATTTCTTTTACCTTGGAGATGCCAGAACAAGGACTGCCTTGTAAAGCTATCAATTGGTTTCCTTAGTGTCCAATCAAACATCATCTTTTCCTCATCTCTCGATTCACTGAATCTGTTTGAATCTTTCCATCAGTACCATACAGGTTAGCTTTCCATACTATTTTAATCTTATTGTTTGCCCAAGGGCCAAACAATAATGTCTATAATTTATTGGTTGATGCTTTTGTTGTCCTTCTTGTACCACAACCATATAATAAGATCGTTTTGACATTTTAGCTACAAATTCTTATTTTTGTGTTGAACTTTGATTTTCTTATATTTCCCCATGCAGTGGAAGCCCCACTTACCTTCTGTATCCCTTAATCAAACAGCCATATTAAGGACAAGGGCTGGAAACTATTCAGTATATGAAACAACAAATGAAGAAATGGATTTAATCTTTTAAGGATCTTCTAAACACCAGCTCCATCAGATCCCACAAACGTCCAGTCAGCAGAAGTCAGAAAAGCTGTGGGCCCAGATGCCATTCAAATAAAGGTCAACATTCAGACACAAGACATCTTTAGAGATATACAAATTACTTAGTTAAGTCTGAGAGACAAGAAATACCAGTAGACTGGAGTAAAGGATATCTGCTCAAGTTGCCAAAGAAAAAATATTTACAGGGGCTCCCTGACCAGAGGATCAAATGTGCACTGCTCCTATATAGAAGATATCAGAAGATGTCAGCTAGGATTCAGTTGCAAAGAAAATCAGACCAAGGTTAAGGTGATTAATCTTTGCTCACAACTCATGTTCAATAAGACAATTGGTAGAAACACAGAGAGACAGGAACAAAGAATAATACCTAAGTAAATTCAACAGCTGGAAGATGAGAAACTAAACTAGTTTGAGGCAGTTAAGTTTTCGGCTGACGTGAACTGATGTGCAACGAAGTCATATCTTTATGAGTCAATTTTTGGACAGTTATCTTCAAGCTTTAGAATTGAAGGGATGTTTAATGTGTGTCCTGATTTTGTGATTTTCAATTCAGAAGTTTTGTCAAGGGCATTATTTTTATTATACTACACTAAGTTCTTTATTTGAGCAGATGTTATAAGCAGACTATGTTCTTGACAACTAAAGTATTCAGCTGTAGAATATTTTTTTCAACAATTTTAGGTCAAGCTCAGCATTGTGGTCCAGTGATGTGTAATGGTAAAGTTATTTTACCCTCTACAACCTGAGAGAAGGCATGTTCACTACCATGAGCAATTGTGTCAATTTTGTGTTCATTGCCCATAACAAGTGACAAGAGACATTTATTTTTGAGGAAAGAAAAGGTTTTGATGATTCAGCTTGCCCATATGACAAGTGACAAGAGACATCAGTAAGAGTATTTTTGTAGGAAAGAAAAGATTATGAAGAACTGAGAAAATCCCTGGGTCTATGAACATAGGTGTGATACTTGTACTACTAATCTGCCTCAGGCAATCATAGGTATTATGAGAATATAATGTCCAATGATAATAGAAGGAATGAGTATTGACAGTAAAAGCACAGATTTGATGTTTCAGTCAAAAGCAAAGATAATGTCTTGTTCTCAGTTACTTCTCATTAGCTTCAATGTAATTATCACCAATGTGGTGAAGTGGGATGTTATAAATATTTATAGGGGGACTTAGTGTACTGACTGAGATCAGCTGTGAAGGTATCTATATCTAATGAGAGTAGTGTATTATAGATAACCTTACTTGCTGCCACATATATATATATCTCAGTCAGAATTATTCTGGAATAGTGTGATGACTACGTTATATGTCTAGGGTATGTGTATGATGAAGTGTAAGTCAAAACAACAACAGACAGATAAACAATTTAATTTATTCCACTACACTTGACAACACTGTGACACTCACATACATAAAACACTCTACAAGGATATCTTAAAGAATTCACTGATAACCTTTCAAATAACAATATGTATTCATTGCTGTCATGAATGAATATGTGTCCTGATTCAAATACAAAGGGAACCAGGAATCACAATCAATTTTACTTACAAGTTATATGTACAGAATTTATCAATATGAATATTGTAGTGACATATATTATTAAAAATATCCTATGTGTGTCAGTTGTGTAGTAGTAATATGAGGTAATACTGGTTTTGTTTTGTTCAAGCTCTGTTGGTATTTGTCATCATGACTTCAATAGTTTGTCTTTTGGGACTAGTATTGGAGATGTTCTCAGTTCCTGATATTAAGACAATTAAATTCCCCTCTGAATGTTATTTTTACAAAGTCATTTCAAGATGAGGGGACATAATGTTGAGCTCAGCTGGCCAAATCAGCTTATCTTGCGTGATGGCGGCAGGAAAGGACTCCTCTGCTCGAATTCTCCCCTGGGCTCTGGAGACACCTCACTGATAGCTAAAAAGACCAAGGAGTATGCTGTCCGACTCTGGATTCAGCAAAGCTCTGACCAGGTGCTGCTCAATACCATCAAGACCACGGTCCCTGAAATCAAGAAGGATGTACCTTCTACTTCATAACTAACTTATACTCTCTTTTTACACTGATCACAATACATCACAAACATTGAGTTCAGAGCGTTAGGCCAACTGTCAGCTTCATCTGAAATACTTTATACCAGTATTTACCTCCTTAATGGTTACCACGCCTCTGCACTTTCAGCATTATTTCTGTCTAATCAATAATCTAGGTGTCAGTGTACTGTTTGGCCATTCCATGCAGTTTTACTTTCCTCCGACACCTTCTGTTCAGGCGGGAGCATTATAGGCTTTACATCATGTTTGCTACTGAACTACACATATATACAGGCATAAATTAACAATTCACATTCAATTTTCATTAAAAGATACTGAATGTTTCAAGCTTACCACAATTCATGGAAACAAACACAGATACGTTGATTAGCAATGAATTTTGGCATAAATTCCCATCTGCTTATGTTCCAGGCTTTTATTTAGCAAAATATGAGCTGGCTTCAACGCACTGTTGCTTTATCAAGCTTATTTGCACTAGTGGTCTCGAACTAACGCTCCTAAGTGAGTATATCAGCGAGTCTAGCCAATGGAGCCACGTTTCGACAAGTGTTTGAAAAAATGTTACCTTTCCACGTCTCCCCTAACAACGATAGATAGTATTTATAGCCCGACCAATCGTGGTTAGTCTTTCATTTGTTGCGCTCCAATCAATTTGGAGTTTACATGGTAGGCTATTTCTGTAACGCAAGGTTTTTTCAAACACGTTATAAAAAATTTTATGAGCAGAAATGATTTTATGTTGTCAGGCATCCCCACTATTTTATTTTGGTTATAATTTATTAATTCCTGGACTATTTGCGTAACGTTTTACATATTCTTTGTCAGCAAGCCCTAAGGAGCCCAAATATCCAAATTTAAAAGAGCTACGTGGCTGCGTTCAAAATATGCAATTCCTTCTACCTCCTGTTTCGAAGATGTGCTGTCTGGGTACTGTAATGTTTTCAAACGTAAACCCATATAATGTTATCTTTCCTAATAAGCGTTTTTTGTGATTTTAAAACCTAACTCTGGGAAGGGTAGTGAATTTATCACTGTCCGTCCGAAAAAGTTAGTGCATGTAGCCTAACACGCGTGATAGTAGTAATTGTGTATCGCGCGACGCGTGTTTAATTTTGCATGCGTTCCTGATTTCATTCGCCCCTCTCTCTCTTTCTATTTGAGTCCATCTGTTCGTTCGTTTTGGTAACGTAATATAATTAATGTTAGGATTAATTTAGGTCATTACGCAGTCTGCCTCTCAATGTTTTTCCAAGAAATACAGCACACGTTTCATTGAAGAAAGTGGGTAATAATACAGTAAGCTTTTACTATCAACGTGAAAGCGTTACAATTTGCAGACGAAGCAGAAAACAAGGGGGATTTCGAGTACCTTCTTTGTGACAGCACTGTTATTTTACCATTGCTCTTTTCTTTATTAATTTTATTTGTTAGGCTTCATATTTACCTAATAATTTATATATGTGGACTCTCCACATGTAAGCCTACCTTGCCGTGGTTGGAGAGCTTGAGCGCCTCAATGATCCCGGGAGCTATGCCGGCGGGAGTTTTACTCCTGGCAGGGTCACCCAAGCCGGACAGGTCCTGGGTGAGGGGCCAGACTAAATGGGCTGAGGAGTGGGTGGAACCCTATAGGTGTAGATGCAGAACCCACCGGCGAGTGGTACATGCTCTGGTCTGCACCAATCCACCCCCACTTCATGGGTTAAATGCTTTCTTGCCTCATTCTTCACTGTTTGTCGTCTATCACGCCCATGGCGACCGTTGCCTCAATTGGCTGTGTGTGGTGTACCCGGAAACGGGGCCTCCCAGTACTGAGGCAAAGTTAAGTCCCCGATGTCACTTATCGGTGCAGAATTGAGAGAGATGGCTGAGCATCACAATCCCTCCTGTGTTGCAGCATGATGAGAACCCAGCATTGCACACTGAGCTTGGGGGGATCACTTGGGCACCAGACTTAATACTGGCTCTTGACTGGATGGCCGCATGCAGGAGATTTCTACAATGGAGGGTTGGCAGGTGGTGGGTATCGGGAAGTGGCTCTGTGCAGGACGTGAGGATTCCTTGGGAGAGCCCCGAACCAGAGCACAGCATTGTGCAAGCTCTGCATAGTTGGAGAGCCCCCTGGATGACGGGGAATGCACAGTGTGCTACCCCACCTATCCCCAACTGCTAACTTAGAACCAGAAGTGGGGTCCTCTGTATGCGTGCCAGGCCAGGAAAATGCCTGGGAAAGAGACTGGAGCTCAGAACTCCCTAACTCAAAGTTGCAGGATGGCAGAAAAGCCACGGGAAAGACAGGGCTATTTTGAAGATAACGCAACCATATTTTCACCATACGAGCTCGGACGCCGCCTCGGTAAACAAGGTCCGCGCAGAGCAGTGACACCCCCAGGCTGCTTGCGAATAGTCTACTACTGGGAACATAAACAGATTAGGGATGAGCCCACTCTCCCGTTGAACAGGTGCTAAAGTCGTAGATACTGGGCCAGAAGGCGCACCGGAAACCACAGTATCATGCAACTCGCTTTTTTTTTTTCTATGGAGAGTACACCGTCAAATAAATCTCGTTCTGGTGCTCGCCCTGTGGAGCTCCACCAGGCAGGTGCAGTGCCGGGCTCTGAGCCTCGACAGAGCCCACCCTCAGCTACTGGAGGACCCTCTAGACCGTCTTGTGGAGTCAACAGACGGCGGAGGAGAACTACACAAACCCCTGAGTCTCAGCTCTATACAGGTACCAGCCACCAACTTTATAGCAGTTGGAGACTTTAATAGCCACTCCCAGAGCTGGGGCTATAACCATCTGGATCACAGAGGTGAAGAGGTTGAAACTTGGCAAGATGATCACTCCCTAATCCTAGTCAATAATGCCACAGATACTCCTACCTTCTACTCCAGAGGATGGCACACAACTTCAACACCAGATCTTGCCTTCTCCACACCAGATATAGCTGGATCTATTAGTAGAGAAGTAGGAGACCAACTAGGGGGAAGCGACCATCGCCCAATCTTTCTTACTGTCCAGAGTGCAACTCTCAGTACAGGCCCAGCCATACAAGATGGAACTACAAAAAAGCCAACTGGGGTTTATTCAGGCATCAGGTGAACACGCTGCTGTCTACCCTCAAGGTACAGAACAGAGACATTAATGAAGTGGTAAAAGACTTCAACAGATGCATACTACAAGCTGCAAAAGAAACCATTCCCAAAGGATGCCGGCGTAACTACATACCATACTGGTCCAGCACACTCCAAGAACGTCAGGAAGCTATGGACAAGGCTAGAAAGGACGCAGAGTCTCAGCCTTCACTTGAAACTCACAACAAATGGAAAAAGGCTGTAGCAGAGTTTCAGAGAACAAAGCTAGAAGAAAAACGGAAAAGCTGGAGAACTAACACGGCATCGCTGAACCTTGAGAAAGACGGCAGGAAACTTTGGAGATTAGTCAAGTCTCTAAATGAAGAGCATTCCTCACCAAGGCAGACAATCACATTGGATGAAGGTGGCAAACTTTTCAGAGGAAAACAAGCTGCAGACTTGTTTGCTAGAAGATACAGTTCAGAAAGCACCATTAACATAGACCATCAGAGAGAGATAAGAAAGAAATACTGGCAACCATGGGACAGACAGATACTCCTGCCCCAATGAGGGAACCCATCACACTAGGAGAACTACAGAAGGCTATTTCCAAGCTTAAGTTTCAAAAGTCACCCGGCCCAGACAATATCAGCAACGAAATGCTAGTAAATCTGAGCTCAGCAGCAAAGACAAAACTGCTGAGATATTCAACCACAGCTGGTTGAAAGGAACGGTACCCCAAGTATGGAGAGAAGCCATCACAATACCCATACTAAAGAAAGGGAAATGTAAGACCGAGGCTGCAAGTTACCGGCCAATCAGTCTCACAAGCTGTGTTGGGAAGACTATGGAGCGAATAGTCAACCACAGATTGAAATGGTATTTAGAGTCTGAGCAGATCCTGGTGCCGGAACAAGCTGGATTTAGAGAATGCTACAGTATAGAAGACCAAGTTACTTACTTGTCTCAAGCAATAGAAGATGCCTTCCAGGAGAAGAAAAAGGTCCTAACGATCTGGGTCGACTTCAAGCAGGCCTTTGACAAGGTGTGGAAAGATGGCCTTCATTGCAAAACTTAGGAGAAGTGGAATCCAAGGCAACATGATGAAATGGATCCAGTCATACTTGCATAACAGGAGAACTAGAGTCACTCTTGGACGGTTTCTGACAGAGCAGAAAAGTGTTGCTCCATCAGGGGGTACCTCAAGGAGGAGTAATTTCCCCAACACTCTTCCTTGTTTACATCAATGACCTGGTGAAAGATCTCCCTGCAGGAGTTAAAGCTGCCTTATATGCAGATGACCTAGTACTCTGGTGCGCTGATGGAAATGTGACCACAGCAAATTATAGAATGCAGCGGGCAGCAGACATGCTAGTGTCATGGGCAGAGAAATGGCTTATCACAATAAACACAGACAAAACCTCCACAACACTGTTCTCCCTCGCCCCCAAGGACAAATCAGCTAACATACACCTAGGGACAACCGTGATCAAGGAAGAAAGCTACCCCACCTATCTTGGGGTGACATTTGACCAAAGGCTTACATGGAATAAGCATATTGAAAATGCAGAAGGAAAGGCCCGAAGACGACTAGGCATACTCAGAAACTTAGCAGGTACCAACTGGGGAGCAAATGAACGAAATCTAAAGAAGATTTATAATGGAGTAATAAGACCACACTTAGAGTTTAGCTCAGCAGCATGGTCATCAGCTGCTAACTCACATCTGCGGTCTTGGGACAAGGTGCAAAATTCAAGCTCTCAGGCTCATTTAACAGGAGCCATGAAAAACTACACCAAGTAACATAGATGCAGAGGTTGCTGGATTACAGACATTGTCCCATAGAAGAGACACAAAAACCATGATCCAGATGGAAAAGTACAACAGTATGCCAATGCACCCAATGAAGGCAAGACTAGATGATCTGGCATTGGGACGTCTAAAGCGTAGCAGCTTTTTGCATCGGGGGAAAAGACTTATAAGACAGCATCAAGAAGACCTATCCATGAAGACAACACCACTGAAGCCCACCCTATACCCTGTACCATGGGAGCAGGCCAGCAGTGCCCTCCAAATTAATACAACAGTCAGTGGTCTCACAAGTGGATGTGAGTATAATGATCTGCAAAAACGAACTGCTACATTGAGTATGATCCAAGAAAGCTATCCCGATCAATCATGGATACATGCCTATACAGATGGATCAGCAACTAATGCTGTTAGGAATGGAGGTGCCGGTATCTTTATCTCATATCCTGAAACCAATATGAGACTAGGCAACATTCACTGGTAAAATTCTGTTCAACTATACAGCTGAGGTTCAAGCTCTAGAGCAAGCTGCAAATATGATTTATAACACCAACTCTGACTGCCACCAGGTAGTCATCCGCACAGATGCACTGTCTGTCCTGCAAGCTCTCAAGGGTGGTAAACTCCCGCATCTGAGAAATGAACTAAACAAGGTAGCTGCCAAAAAGCGAACCATACTTCAGTGGGTACCATCTCATTGTGGTGTACCCGGAAATGAAAAGGCAGATAAACTTGCAAAAAAGGGAGGAGAATGTGAACAAGAAGATAATGAAGTCACATCCCTTGAGAAAAAGAGAGCTATCCAGACTATCAGAAGGGTAGTTATGTTATAAAATATGTGTGAAATGGACTTAAAAAAAAAAAAAAAAAAAAAAAAATTCATTCTCGTATCGGTCAGTCTGTTGATAGATAGCAATATTTGCTATTGTAATATTGTATTTATCGGTCAGTCTGTTGATAGATAGATAGATAGATAGATAGATAGATAGATAGATAGATAGATAGATAGATAGATAGATAGATAGATAGATAGATAGATAGATAGATAGATAGATAGATAGATAGATAGATAGATAGATAGATAGATAGATAGATAGATAGATAGATAGATAGATAGATAGATAGATAGATAGATAGATACACAGATAAATAGATAGATAAATAGATAAATAGATAGGTAGGTAGATAGATAGATAGATAGATAAATAGATAAATAGATAGGTAGGTAGGTAAGTAGAAAGGTAGGTTTTACAAGATTGAGGTGTCGGTAAGGATTGTTTTACAAGATTGTGGTTTCGGTAAG